>VWZZ01001166.1:0-44394 GCA_013399095.1 Psophia crepitans | reverse complement strand
GGTGCGCGGCGAAGCCCGCAGCGGGGGGAACCCCGCCGGTTGCTGCAACCCCGCTCGCAGACATCGCGCCTGCAGCATCTCCCGGGGCCGCAGCACGGTGCAACGGAAGGGTTGCCCTTGCACCGCTTAGCCAGGATACTTCGTTGACTTACGTGGAAAAAAAACTTTGCCGCATGCATATTTTGGGCGGGCCTTTTCCCCCCTCTTATTTATTTTTTTGAAGTTCTTGAATCTTTCTGCCTTCTTTGCAAATGCTCCAGAAAAGCCTGAAATTTTATATATGTATTTATTATCTTATTTAAACCCGATTTCTGCAGTCCTGGGCGTATTCCAGATGGAAAAGGAAGATGCCTCCAGCATACCATTAAAAAAAAGAGGTGGCCCGTGGGCAAAACTGTTGGCTCAGTGTTTCTTCCTCTTTTTTTCCAATGATTAATACTTCTCATTAACGAGAGGAGAACTGGCAGAACCAGCTTAAAAAAAAAAAAAACAAACCCAAAAAACCAAACCAAAACCAACCTGACTGTAAGAAAGGCTTGTTTTCCAGCACTGCAGGTGTGCGCAGCGTTTTGTTGAGCAGCCGAAAAGCCCCAGCCCCAGAGATCCAGCAGCCCCCCTGGATCCAGTCCTGCTGGTGAGGTTTGACTGCTGGTGAGACTGGTGGAGCGTGAGCGCGCTGCCTGGGTTGGGCTCCGTGTCCCCTAAATTTCCCTTTGTGCAATCACCAAGATCATAAGCAATGAAAGTGGAAAGGGAAATGACTCTATCAACTTTCTAATGTATTGTGTACAAACCCCACAATAGACCCGCATCCCTGGTGAGGACGGCGCTTTTTTTTTTTTAATTAATTTTCATGTGCAAGCAGCCGTCAGAAGCGAAAGTATTCGGATGATGCGCGTTTGCTTCTTGCAAGGGGTGCTTTGACCAAAGGTGCTCCTGCTCTAAAAATAATAGTTTAGCGCAGGGCTGAGCGACGTGGGGCTCTCGAATCACGTGCAGCCTGCAAAGAGGTCAAGTGTCTGGGGCTGTCGGTGCGGCCGGCGGAAGGACGGTGGTAGCGAAGGAAGGGCTGGTTAGCTGGAACCACTCACCGGGGAGGATTTAAGGTAGCTACAGGAGATCCTGAAGGTTGCCCTGACTCTTGGCAAGATGCTGAGTTGACTCAATGCGGCGTGGGGTAGCAGGACCAGGGAAAACCACTGTTCCCTCCTGCCTGGGAGTTGGGTCAAAAGCTGCTGTTCCATCTGGCTGTTCGCAGGGTGTGAGGGAGGTCCTGCAGCTCCCAGCTCAGTGCTGGTTTTGGTGTGGAGCTTGCTGGTTTCGGGAGAGCAGCCTGCTGCTCCTCTAGCATCTTTGTGGACCGTGCATGAAGCACAGACTGCATGGGCCAGTTTATGGGGGACTCTCTCACTGTGAGCTTTGCTGGTCGCTGGTAGCAAGTACTTGTGCTCTTTTGACAATTTAAGGGGAAGTATTATTGTGAGGGTAATACCTGATTTTGAACAATAAGGACAAAACCAAGGACTTGTCTGAAACCTTTTTGACATACTGATGCAAAGTCGGTCTTAGTGGGATGGGGTGGGGGCAGACTGCTCGTATTCCTTGCTGGAAAGCTATGGACCTGCTTGAAATGGGGAAGGTTGTGACCGTGAATGCTGCAAGAGAAGCCTGATGCAGGAGGGCTCCTCTGCTGCGGCAGGCTGGCTTTGTGATCGGGGAGCCATGAGCATTGTGATGAGGGGAAGTTGCTGCCCTGAGTCAGGACTCAGTGTGAAGTGTGTATATTGAGGAGAAAAATGACAAGTCCAGGCAAGAGAGGTCTTTGGTCTTTATAAAAAGAGTACCATGAACACTTTGTCCTTCTGGTTTTGGTGGGGTTTTTTTAATGCTCTCTTTTCTTTTTGTAACTTCCGTCTCATGCTGGTTAATTCCCAAGCAAAGGTGTGTTATTTTTGATTATTTCCCCCCATGTCCATTTATGCAAGAGAAGCACATGCTTTTACCTATCTCTTTATTCTTAAAGTTTCTGTTAGCAGAGCCTCTCTCTTGCTGGTTTGGCTATAAGTACTACTAACCATTTCCAGAGCTCTTAAAATACTGCCTAATACTCATGACATTTTGGAGTGACATATTTAAAATTGTTATTGCCGATCCGGTGTTGTTGGCATGTGTCTGAAAATTTGTGTGGAGAAACTAAACATAGTCCCAAATACAAAATGCTCTTCTTTTGTTGGGGTTTTTTGTTGTTGCTGTTTGACAATCAAATAATAATAATAGTGTCGATTAACTGGGGGATCTCCAGAAGGAAGAAATAAGCTGCTAAAACTTGATCTGAAGATAGATGGTCAGGTAGCTATAAGATGTAATGACTCTTGTTCCCAGTGGTGTGAGTGAAGGTGGGAACTTTTAATGCCTGCTTTGTGTTGGGAACACATGTATCCGAGACCTATGAACAACCGGCTTTCCTAAGATAGCCAAAACAAGCAAACATTGCTTTTATCCCTCAGTTTGGATCGCAGCTTTCTGGCGTTTTAAGAAAACTGGAGTTGATTGGATGCGCATCTGGGTATGCTTGACATGTCTTCTTGTATCAGCGTTGAGTTCTCTGATCTGGGCTCTCACCTGAGCATAGGTCCTTTGGACCCCAAGGACTGAGGGCTGCTTGAGGCACAGACGTAGCCGGTCAAGGGGGGTCAGCACGTGCAATGTCTACTGGCACTGAGCAAGTAGCGGAGTTCTTCCCGGCCTGCCACAGGATGCCAGCTTTGCTGCTTCACGTCTCGCCCCTTGTCGTCATGCTTGTGCTGTATTTCATTGCAAGCACTCCTACACAGCGCTCCTGCCTGAAGCTGCTCCTGCCTGGAGGTCTGTTGTAGAGGGTGAAGTTTCTGGACCAGAGCTCCTGTGCGGCTGCAGACAGCTTCAGTGCCTCCTCTTGCACTGACCTTTCTGCAGTAGTGGAGGAAAAAGAGCTCTTCTGTTCTCCCTGTGACCTCTTCTCTGCTACTGAAGGTGTAAATAAAGCCTCTAGAGCAACGGGTCTTCTAAAGCTGCATAGTGAAATGCTGCTTTTCAGGAATCCCTGCTAGTTAAACTTGCCTATGCAAGTGGATTCCAGTAGCAGCCCAACCTGCCAAAGAAAAAGCAGAAAGGACACGGTGAGAGACGGGTTCATGTCTCCCTGCGTGGCATCTTCAGAAAGAAGGTGAGGGAAAAGTGCTTCAGAAAATGAGGGAGTTTTCAGGTAAAAGAGGCCAAACAAAGAGTGATGGAAATCACAGAGCAGTTGTGGAGGTTCTTTGGAAGGTGGGAGCAGCCAAGGTGGGTGGAGAAGAAACCCAGTGAGGAGGGCAACACAAGCATTGCATGTTAGAGAAGGTTTTTCTTTAAAATGCCCACTGTGCGATAGGCACTACATTACTAATAAAAAAGACTGGGAGGATTGAGAGCAAGGAGGGAAAAAAGCAGAAGTGAAAGTGATGAATTTTGACTTGGCATCTAGGATCGCTCTTACAAGTGGATTTTTAGAGGTCCGGTCACTGCCCTCACCACGTGGGCTTCAGACTTCAGCTCGAATCAGCGAAGGTGGTACTAGCGCTGGCATTTTTCCTCCTTCCATCCCAAACTCTGCACATAATTGCAAGAACTTATGTCTCTGCTGAAAGACAGTCAAGCAATTAAAAATATTGACACTTTGCTAATGTGCTTCCTGGCCATTGGTATGTTTGTATGAGCAGGATTGCTCCTGTCCTTGAGAGCTGTTCAAAGGCCTCCTCTCTCTGCAAGGCAGGAAGGCAGCGCTCTGCCGTTTCAGACTCGGAACAATTTCTCTGCAGTCAGAAGGTAAAAACATTATACATATAATTTAAGGTTTAAGCTGCAGAAACTGGCAGCCTCCAGAGAGAGATCGGTAATGCGTACTGCAGAAGACCATTTCGGTGCAGTCCCTTGGTCACAGGCAGCCATCAATAAGGGGCCCATCAGAAGGGTATCGTAAGCAAAGTCGTCCCATTTGAGCGCGCTCTGATAAATGGTTGCGTTTCTCTGCCCCTTCCTTCTCTCCTCCTTAGGCTTTGGCTTTCCAGCAAAGCTAGTTCTACTTTGACTGTAGTGGTTCGTCCTGGAGGAGAGACTGTCGTTCCGAAATAAGTGTTGGCATCTAGCTGTGCCGGGGCCAGCACTCCCGGCGGCTCAGCCAGCTGGGGGCTGGCTTTTGCTGGTGGAAGCTTGACCGTGGGTGCTGGGGCTGATGTATGAGGACAGAGCGGTGAAAGTGCACGGGAGGTGATGTGGGGGATTATCTGTGCAGCAGCTCTAGAATTGCTTTAATTAGCTACCCCTGAGAGCCAGTGGTGCTCCTGCCTTGTGCAGCAGGGAGCTGAGGCACTGAGCATCCTTTGCTGGTCCCAGAACCAGGACGTCCCTGGGGAGCGCTGGCTCCAGGCTCCTGAGTGTGGCTCGGAGCACCGGCTGTGGGCACGCAGCTCCCCCAGCCCCCCACAAACACCATTTCAGAGTGTTGAAGGCTGGTAATTGGATCTGATGTTGATCAGGGACATCAGCCGTTTCCAGACTGATAAGTGATGTGAAATACTGTCCAATACGTTCCCTTTCAGTACAATGAAGCTTTATTTTGAAAATGTATCATAATAAGCTGAGCGGGGTTAAATGTGGTTCTTAACTGCAGACTGAGTGTACATAGCATCTTCCTTGAAGACATGGTTAAGTTTGACTGGGATTACATGTCCACTCCTGGCATGTTCCTCCTTACACCCTTCATTTGGGTAAACCTTGATTTTCTCATGTCCGTGTATATTGGGATAGGGGGGTTTGCTGTAATTTTTTAATTTCTTTTGTTCTGAGGCTGCTGGAGTAATTCATGTGGTCTGCTGCTTTCTTTAAATTGGGAACTTTTTGCTTGGGAAGGCTAATGTGAATGCTAAATATGCCACAGTGTGCAGAATCCAGTCCTTGTATCCCTTCAGAGGAAATTAATGAAAGCACTTGGAAACTGACTGAAGAAAAAATCAATGCTGATGACACATGAACATACTTTTGTGAACAATAAAATACGTTCTGGAGTTATCATGTGTACACACCTAGGCATACAGATTGTCTTTTTTCAGCTCAAATGAGATCAACCAGCTTTTGAAGAACAGAAGCTTTTTAATTACTGACTCTCTCTTCCCTTTGCGATTGGGAAGAGGCCTTTCTTATGTACGGTATGTGTGTAAGTTGCTTTGTTCCTTGAGAAATTTTTCCTAAATCAGGTAGCGGATGACTGTGGTGGTGGCAGTGGTACCTGACCCTCAGTGAAGAATCCCACCAACTAACGCTGCGTGACTGTTGCCAAGGCAGTACCTCCAGAAAGGTGGATCCACTTACTCTGTCTCCTGGACGTGTTGAGAGCTAGCACCAACTAAATCAGATGCTAACGTATGCTCTTTAGGTCTGATGGACTTAACTGGTGGTTGGATGAGGGTTTTTTTAAGTCGGTCTCATTCTGTAGTCAGGTGCTGAAATGTTGCTTTTGAATTCTCTTGGGCTAGTCGGTGAACTTTTGTAGTCCCTCAGTGACTTGCATACGTGAGGTCACTGTGACGTGCTCCCTCTTCTTTTTGGCCTGGAATTGAATGAGTTCTTGGGCTCTTTCCATGCTTCTGCTAATCAGCGTTTTAAAAATGACCGTACTGGAGAAGTCCAGGTGCAACCCAATACCTTTACGTAGAAGATGCACTTGAGGAGCGGGGTTTGAAGGAATGGACCAGAAGTGCTTGGCCCCTACTGGAAATTTTTTTGTAGTTAGCTGTGTTAGGCCATACAGGGTCTGAACACCCCTCTCTGTATGGAAGGGAATGTGCAGATCAAATGGTGGCGGTGGTGAATTCAGCACACGGATATCTGATTTCTTGGCAGATCTGACACTGGGAGTATCTGGACTGCTGCCTGCCCCAAGGAAAAGGGGGTCGGTGTGACCCATGCTCAGCCAGTACTCATCCAAGCGGTGTAACGTGAGCCCCTAACCTGTAGACAGATTTACCAGCCCTGAATAATGTCTGTTGTACTGTGAGATCTTATCTCTCCAATGGCCTGCAAGAGGGTACAAATGAGGAGAAATAAATATGGCTCTTGCTTTTGCTTCCTCTGCATTTTGTGGAGCGGTTGATTTGTTCTCATTCTGCCTGGTGCGTTAGTGCTTTTACAGGCCTCAGCTAGTTTGTTAGAATTTTAGGAACAAATGAAAACATGATTTTCTCCTGCCTTCTTGTTTTCCCCCCAAATATTCTTTCCTTTCTTGTTGAACAAGTAAAACGAAAGGAGCCGCTTGCCGTGTCCTGAAGCCCGAGTAGAGTGAAACCCCTCTAACAGTCATAGAGGAACTGTCCTGTAACATGCCTTCAACAGGCACCAACTGGGCAAATGGTGCCAAAGCAGAGGATTTTATCTCTATTTTGCATCTGCACCCACAGGCGCCAATTGAATAGGGATCCCCCTGCAGCTGAGACTGCCTCCCCAGAGGTACTGGTGCTGCGGAGGCTTTAGAGCTGGACATTTGGTTCCTGAAGCTTTTGAGTTGAGTGGTGGGAAGGGGCATTGCTCAATAGCCAGGTGCCTCCTGGAAGTCCAGAGGCCTCTTGGAGTGGTGGGGATTTCTCATCTGCCTTTGGGATAAAGAGCTTTGTATTGTGATTTGTAAGTAATACTTTCTGCTAGAGAAACTTTCTGTCATGTGGCTGTATTGAGGGTGAAACTGTGTTTTGTGGTTTGTGCCTTTTATGTGACAGAATTTCAGGGCAGTCTTACCAAAAAACCACCAGTGCATATAAAGGCAGAGCGGCGCTCGGTTGTCACTGCTGAGCATGGTGTTGGCTTTGTGCTGGATAAGGGTGCTCTGGGGAAATGCACGGAGCTTCCTGACTCGGTGGGGCAGTGTAAATTTTGTGCATAGCTTGGCTGTGGCTTACAGATATGTGTGCAAGCCTGTCTGTCCGTCCGTCCCATCCTCTAACACTGCTAAACATTCACGAGTGGAAGAAGAAAGAGTACTGCAGGTAATCTCTCTTTTTTTTAGGAAAAAGAAAAAAGTAAAAGCTCAAACTTCTAGAAAAGTGTTGAGTGAAAGGCTGTCTTGTTAAAAGATGGATGTGCTCTCCAGAGGGTCCAATTTAGACACTAAGGAAATATATGTGGAGCTGATTGCTGGCCGGGTGCCAGTCACTGAAGGGCACCGGAGGCTGAAATGCCAGGCAGCGCTGGTAGTGCTGGCACTTCAGCCCATGACGGTTGGGTTGCATGAATTATCTCTCTGCCTTCCAGCTAATTTTATCCTGTTGATTTTTCATGAATCATTTCCCATCTCTGTGGGTTAGAAATTAAAGTGGAAGTTTGCTAGCCAGAATAGCCACATCTGCTATTTAGAAAGTAGTGTCTGGGGTTTGCTTCCTGCCCACCCCCACGCCTTCCCTTTCCCTTTTTACCTCCGTCGATGTTCAAATACGTGAATCCCTGGTGTCGCTCACCCACGGAAATTTTTAGGCTGGCCAGGCTGCACAAGTGCAGGGGTCCTCAGGATGCATGTGAGATTGCAGTGGGCGGCTGGGCGAGTGCCGAGTGCGATGTGGCAGGGTCCCAGGTGCATGGCGAGGCTGGCAGGACCCGACCGGGGCGTCCTGCATTTCCTGCGTGCGCCGTAGGAAACATCAAAGGCGCTTCAGTGTCTTTTCCCTCTCCCAGCACAGCAGAAGAGCAGGAGTGCTGTGGTGGCCCAGCCAGCTGCCTGCCTACCGAGCGCTTCCTCGCTCCAGCCTTTTTGTCTGTCCACGGATGAGAGGAAGTCATTTGGGCAGTAAATTCACCTCTCTACTTTCTCTAAAATCATCTGTGTGATGAAAAACTTAACTTTTCCAGACCCAGGCATAACTTCTCTTTGTTGCCCTATGTGTGCTTGATTGCCATCGAGGCTGCCGTTTGGGCCAGCATCAAGGGAAGGATAAGTTGATTATCCAGAAACCGAGCCCTGTAAGTAGGGATCCAGGGACCTGCATAGGAATTGCATGAGTCCTGTGGGCAAGCAAAGTTTTGTTGGCATCTGCGCTTCGGAAGAAGCACGTTCCCTCGAAACAAAGTGAACATTAGATAAACCAGAGGGTCTGCAGCTTGTGGATGTTAATTTTGGTCTTGGTGGATCACAGCAAGTCTCCTGGAAGAGTGATTGTGTTGGAATGGTTCTGAAAATCACCAAGTGGATGGTCCAGGAAATGATAAGTTGGGTAGTGTCCTGGGTAAATATAAAGTAATTCATGCTTGAAACTTGATATTTTGGAAAGTATCTTATACTTCTTGAACAGGTCTGATTTTGTTCTCTGACAATCTTACTGTTTGTTTAAAGAAAGGTCTGTAGATGTGATATACTTAGGTGTATATATAAGGCAGTTAACTCAGTGCATGAGAGCCCAATTAATATCTAATGCCAAAGAATATCAATAAAATACGAGTGGCTTAGGAAGTGAGGGTAGTGATTGATAGAGAGTCAACATCCAATAAATAAACTGAAGTGGCAGTATAAACAGTGAGGAGGATGAAGGATACTCTAAGCTAAAGGACAGTATTAGCACGCTAATAAATCAACTGTTTGTGGATTAACTGAAGATGAATGTAGAAAGTGGTTTTTCAGCATCAAAAGATCAAGGCTCTGGCACAGCTGCCTTAGACAAGCAGAGCAAATAATCTAGCTATTTTAAGCTAGACCTTGATGATTTTAGAGAAGAGTCTCTGCCACATGATATGTGGAGACTGTGTTTTCAAAGAAGTAGACTTGATGACCCTTCCCTTCAAATGAGGGGAAGGGAGAAGCCAATTCTGCCTGATCCTTACCGAATGATGCAGAAGAAAGCATGACTCACCCTGGCAAGTTGTGTAGGTGAAACAAGTTTGGTGAATTGTAGCTATTGATAGGGGCAGGATGGAGTAATGCAGTTTGTTTGGTAAGTGGAGCTGTTGAAACAAAATCATTTTCACACAGACAAGAGGAGAGTTAAGAACCTGGAAAGGCATGTCCCGAACATGATCTGTGATGGGGGGCTGTGTGCTGAGCAGTCCCGTATGAGAACGTGGGGTTTGGAATGGGCCGGCAGCTCCAGGGAGCTTTCTGTGCCAGGTCCTAGCTGGAAAAGACAGCCATGATTTTGGCCACACAAATGGGAAGGTAATGAATCGGGGTGAGGAGCTAGTTTTATGTCTGTAACCCTTAGATTTACTTCAGACTCATTCTAGCTGGCTTTCTGCTGCCAGCATCTCGAGGTAATGTAGAGAAAATTGGAAGAGTTACACAGAAGAATGACGAAAATTGTTGGAAAGCTGGGAAGGTACTGCCTGGGTACACATCCAGGGCTCTGCTGTGTATGTGTTTTTATGCAGTGCTTATCACTATTGCTCTCCAAACACCTTTCAGTAGCTCCCTAAGGAGCAAGGTTTGTGTCTGCCCCTTGCTTGTACTCTTATTCTGCCCTTGGGGAGAAAAACGTCGGTGGAATAGCGTGTTATTACTGGGGTTTTGTGTCTGTCTGTTTTAACTTAATAAATGTAGGTATATATTTATGTTGAAGAAGCCAAAGGCAAAGAAGTGCAACTGGCAGTCCTGACCAAAGATGGTGAGGTTTGTTACAGCCATTAACCTGGGAAGCAATTCTTTCCATTTGCTTAAAGCAGCATCCCAGCGTGCTGGGTATTTCAGCCTCTCCCACTGGGTTGCAGGGCCCTTTGAAGGAACTGTTGACTGGTGCCCACAACTAGGGAGATCCACATACGGTTTGTCTGCGATGGGGATTAGCAGTTGGAATGAACTTCTGATGAAGTGTTGGCTTCTCTTCCCCCTGCTAGACTGGGGTGGAAGTTTTCTCCTGTTTGTAAGCTAAAGGTAGGGGCATGTGACGTACAGGGGATCAGTCACGTTGACCTAATTCTCCTTTCCATCCTTGAATTGTGAATCTGTGAGATCAATGCAGGGAGCCAAATACAGCAAAAATGAGAAGTTTCCAATTTAAGGCAATTATCTTAATATATTTTAAAAACACAAGTCACGTATTCTTTCAGCTGCAGCAAGGAGCTGCCTTGTCTCTGTGGTATACCACACTCTTGCAGCTGCATTGTCTCCATGGCATGCCACACTCTTTCAGAGGCTTTTAGGTTGCGTGGGAGCTTTATGTTGTCAGCATCCCAATGTAGAGAAGTTGCACCAAATAATACCTGATCTGCAGAAGCTTGTGCTGATCCATGACAGTAACTTTCTACTCTGAGATCAACAAAGGGCAAATGCTCCCAACTGACCCTAATGCAGAATTTTGTGTCAAATCCTGTGAAGTCAGCAGCATTTTCCACCTTCACTAGAAACCACCGTAAGACAAACTTAAGCCTAGTTCAGGGATGATTTCACAGGTTCTTTTCCTTCTTCCCCCTCTGAAACATGTCTGTCATGAAGTACATCATGGCAGATTTTGGCAGCAAACCATGCAAGAGTGACAGTGTGGGTGACAGGAGGAGTTCCAGGTTGGGACATGGGGATTTCCCTGTTCCCAGCCTTTCTGTGGTTGGGATGACACCGGGAGCTTGGTGTCATGGCGCTCCGATGCTGTTTGTCATGTCAGTTGCTGTTCTTAGCAAGTCATTGAAACCACTGGGAACTCTCAGCCCTCCCTGTGGTAAAACGGGTTTAAGTCTTGTGGTTTTGAAGCTTGCTCTCCAAGCTTCTTCAGAAAGCTGCAGCAAAACTGTTGGTGCTTCCAGGTATATTTCTTGTAGTCCTGACCTTCTTCAGTGTTTTCAGAATTCGAAACTCAAACTGTTTCTCACTTCTCTTTGGGTGAATTTATGGCTACAGACTGCTGTGAAGTGATTGGCAATGGTTTAAGCAACTCCTAGTCACAGCCTATGCTGCTCAAATCCTACATCATCCGTACCCTATAATTTTCACTAATTAAGTTTGATTTTTTGACTGCCCCAGCTTGCATCCAGCTGCGCAGGCTGCATTCAGCCCTGCTCTGTGGCTGTCAGAGAAGAGCCCTGGCATCATATCAACCTGGAAGGCAGGTCATGGGGTCCTGCCCTGCCACCAGCCTTCACCGTGCTGGGATGCTGCTCTGCTGCACCGCTGGGTGGAGGACAGCTTCTCCCACAGGAACGTCATACTTCGGAGGGGAAAGTTAAGCCAACACTGACAACTGTCAAGGCAAAAGCAATTTTCCCAGTGGAGCATGGGGTTAGTGTCTGTCTGCGGACAGTGGTCCTCCACTGAGCAAACTGGTTTGCCCTCTTATTTTGTGGGTATCTCTCGGTGTTTGCGTTGGCTGCAGTCCTGAGCTACGTAGCCAGCTGGTACTTCATAAAGTGACCTGAAATGGTTGGCATGGCCAAGGACCTTGGTAAGTGAATTCACCTCAGGGAGAGCAGTCAGCCTGGGTCTTTCATGGCTGTTTGGGGGGAAGCTCAGAGCCTTGAATGCTGTGCTTTATTCCCCCTTCTCGGCTCCTCAGTAGCTGACTGTTCTGGATTACTATTTCTGGTAATAATATGCAACTGTAGAAAAAGCATATGAATTCAAGTCCATCTTTCACCATGGGCCCGCACTTTAAAATGTGGTACAAGCTACGCAAGATCTTTCTTAAAAGAAGAGGGGATGACCTCCAGAAGGCTGGCAGTGAGAATTTGAGTGAAGGAGCTGTGTGCTGAGAAGGGGATGGATTCCTATACGGCTGTTTCACATGCAAGAATGTCCCAGTCTGGGAAACGTGCCAGTAAAATGTAAAATTAAAGCTCTGTTTTGGAGGCTGATCCAGGCAGATAAGAGTCTGTGGCTGTTAACTAATAACTACAAGAGGGGCAGTGATAAAGGCGGCATACTTGAGGACAGGAATTCACAGGTTCGTTCATGCTTAACCCCATTTGGATGTTTTTTCCCCCATATTAGAGATTAACAGCTCAGATGTTCGTATGTTTTCCACTTCCTTGATTGTGAACAACATGGTAAAAACCGCTGGAGATCTTAATGTGTATCATGCAGAAACGTGACAGGTCCTTGCCTACTTTGTAAAGAAAGTGGCAGAGGTTGTGTGGCATTGCCTGTGAACCCGGAGATGCCTCTTGGGATTTGTAGCAGTTGCGCCGATGTCCTGGTTTATCGTGACTACGGAGGGGCATCGTGCCTCGTACCATGACTGCCTTTGCTGTCCAAAGGACTTGATGTTGTGTGCAAATGGCACCTGGATCTTCATGGCGTCCTACTCACCTAGGGGTTGTCCTCTCTGGCATGCCAGTAGGACTTGGCAGTGTACTGTGTGCACACTGACGGTGGGAGGACTGACTGTCCTGATGGGCGCAGGGGCACACACGTGGGAGGCGGAGTACCCCCTGGGAATACCTTCAGCAGTAACCAAGGAGCCTGCTCTGCTTATGCTTGCGTGGTGCTTCTCCACATCACCTGAAATCTTCAGGGGATCTTCGTATTTAGGTGTTAGAACAAACACAACTACAAAAATTGCCAGAAAAAACCCCAGAAGTGGTGGCAGTGAAAAGTGCAGGATGTGAACTAGTCTGTTCGAGTTGTGGAAAGCTAAAGGGGAGGAGAAAGGGCAAGAAAAACTAGTGGGCAATGAAATTAGGAAAAATTAAAAGCAGCTTTAGAAACATCAGAAACTAAAAGTCCTAAAAGCATATTCATCTGCTGATGCCTGGAACTGGAGAAGTGTTGAATGTTTCCTGTAGCTGGCGGAAAAGCTAGATGATGGTACCAGTTACAGCAGGAGCGTAATGCTCTCTGTTTTAGCAGTAGCTTGGGAAATTACCAGACAGCAGCTACTGCAGCAGTACCTTTTTAAGTTTGTTGTTCTGGCTAACTTGCATCCAGGGGTTTTAAAAGGGCTGGCTGAGCAGTGCTTTCTGGGCCATAAATACTAATTATTTTTTTTCTTAAAAAAAAGTATTTGTAATGAGTTAGACTGAAAAAATGTTGTGTGTAAGTCATAAACAAGCTAATATCAAGTCTAATCTGGGCAAACTAGAATACTAGGCTACCTGCAGTCTGATGTTGGCTTCCAATAAAATAATGTAATAGGCGATAGGGATTGGATTGGTCATGATTTAAGGGGTGTTAATTGTAATAATCAGTCTGTACAGATATTTTTTTAATAGGCCTTTCCTAACATGGTGTGATTTATTTTTTTTTCTGATGTTGCTATAATTTTGCTTGATAAAGGTAAAAGTGTTGGAATGTCTTGCATGTTAGTGCACTGAAGTTGTGCCACAGGTCATCGGAATAAGCAGCTGGAATGATTTCAATGTGTCACACACTGCTGGAGCAAGTCCAGAGGAGGCCACAAAGCTGATCAGAGGGATGGAGCAGCTCCCCTGTTAGGACAGGCTGAGGCAGCTGGGGTTGTTCAGCCTGGAGAAGAGAAGGCTCCGGGGAGACCTGATTGCGGCCTTTCAGTACTTAAAGGGCCTTGGAGGAAAGGTGAGGGAGGACAGGCTTTTGAGGAGGGCTTGTTGCAATAGGACAAGGGGTAAGGGTTTTAAACTAAAAGGGTAGATTCAGACTAGATATAAAGAGCAATTTTTTTATGATGAGGGTGGTGAAACACTGGAACAGGTTTCCCAGAGAGGTGGTAGATGCCCCATCCCTAGAAGTGTTTAAGACCAGGCTGGATGGGGCTTTGGGCAACCTGGCCCAGTTGAAGATGTCCCTGCCCATGGCAGGGGGGTTAGACTAGATGGCCTTTAAAGGTCCCTTCCAACCCAAACTATTCTATGATTTTAAATGAAAACTGGACAAAATTAAAGGTCTGAGACAGCAAAAGGAGAGTCATTGCTTATAGTGTATTTCTAGTAGTGTCAGCTGGGAATTGCTTTTTTTGGCTTGATGCTAATCGAGAGGTGGGCGTTGGTCTTTTCTCCCAAGTAACAGGTGATGGGATGAGAGGAAACAGCCTCAAGTTGTGGCAGGGGAGGCTTAGACTGGATATTAGGAAAAAAATCTTCTCTGAAAGGGTTGTCAAGCACTGGAACAGGCTGCCCAGGGAAGTGGTTGAGTCACCATCCCTGAAGGTTTTCAAAAGACATGTTGATGTGGCACTTAGGAACATGGTTTAGTGGTGGACTTGGCAGTGTTAGATTTACAGTTGGACTCAATTATCTTAAAGGGCTTTTCAGCCTAAATGATTCTATGATTCTAAGTTGTCGATGTCCTGGAAGAAAACACAATGTTAATTTGGATGATGTTTGTGGGCAATGCAAAGTCTGGGCAAGCCGCAAGTTATGAAAAGAGGCAAGTTAGTGGTGGAGTTGTGATAGCATGCATGCTGGGCGAGACAGCAAGGTGTGCGAATGTCTTAAAAATGGACACGTAGTCACAGAGCGGGTAGGAGGGCTGGTGGGGTGCGCAGCGGCCTGGGAGCTGTTGCAGGAACTATGGCTCTTAACGGCAGCATGGCGGTTCACCAAACACAAAACCCCAGCTGCGCACGGTGGCCAAGAAGTAACTGCGGTACTTGGACACAAACATGGAAATCCTGGGCAGGGGCGAGGGGGGGTGTTATCTCGGAGCAAGGTGCTGCTCCCGTCAGTGCAGGAGTGCCGCAGCCGGTGCTGCGCAGGAATGCTGCTGATAACAACAAATGTTGGAGGGAGTTCAGGGAGGACCACGAGAGGGGAGGGCTGCAAAATGTGCTACGCAGTAAAATGAGGAGCTCCGTATGTAAAACAAACGCTATATTTCTTTTTTTTTTTTTTTCCTCCGTTGTTGGAGGAACGCTGTAGCTTAACCAGGAGTTCGCTGAAGGGAGCGTGGTGGCCTGCCTTGCACAGGAGGTCAGACTGCGCCATCACAGGGTCTCTCTCACTCCATAACGGAGGAGTCTCCGCGAGGCAAGAGTGGGAAAGGAAAAGCCATTGTCTCTTCAGAGACAGATGTCTGCATCTCTTCCTACTGAAGCCTTTGGGGTTGTGGGTGTTTTAACTCCAGGTGCCCTGTCCAGCAGCCTTCCAAAATGGGTGGGTTTTCTGACCAAGAGCATCTGCCCCACAGCCAGCATTGACCTCTCCTGCACCACCACAGGCCCCACAGCCAACCAGCTCTGGGGCAGCACCCCTCTCTTCTTGTTTTTCAACATTTTGCCCCTCCTCCAGCTGCTGCTTTTTTTCCTCCTGAGCTGCTTTACCGCTGACTTTTCAGGAAAGACTTTTCCCTCTCCTCTGGGAAGGGCGGGTAGCCCCTGCCTGCAGCACCGGCTGGTGCATGGGGACAGACGGGAGAGCTACTCTCTTGCTCTGGAGAGCCCAGAGCGGAGGCTCAGCCCACCAAAATAGTGATCCCCTCCTTGCCCTTAATATCGCTTTCCTTCTCGCTGGCTGTGATAATTCCAAACGAAAATGTGTCTTGGGCATCTTGTAAAGGCTTAAAAGTGTGTGTGCTTGCATGTATGCAGTTGTATGTATGCTGAGGCTTGGCTTACAGAGAACTATATGAATATTAATTATTGCTTCCTCGATACAGGCTTGATAAAGGTCTTTCAGGCTGCACATCGGTATGTGAGAAGTTGGGCTGGAAAAATTAAATCATTTGTCCCCTGGCACAAAGAGGAGCCACAGAGGTTGGGAATAGCATTCCTTCTTGCTGTAAACAGGGCACAAAGGCAGACCTGACTTCCATGGTGCTCAGTCCCGTACAAGTGCGTGTAGAATAAGAAAATTCCTGTCTTCAGGGGTTTGTGACCTCAGAACATGAATGTTGGGACGCCCACGGCGGAGTTGTGATGGGACGGGCTCTTCCATGAGCTCCCCTGGCAGAAGGGGTCTGATAGCTGCTGAGGCCCCTCTGTTGGGTGCTGTGAGTTTGCAGCATAACAGAGTGTGCCATCGGGCAGAGGACTTGTGATGTGCTCTAGGTGGTCCTGCCTTGGCAGGGGGGTTGGACTAGATGATCTTTCGAGGTCCCTTCCAACCTCTAGTATTCTGTGATTCTGTGTGATTCTGTGATTCTGTGGCATGGAAAGGAGGATCACAGGGAGCTTTGCAGGGAGCAGCTGTGAAGTCTGTCCGATCTGGTAGGGTATCTGAGAGCAGCCAGTTTGTGTGCCTTAGAGGAAGTCTTAAGATGAATGTAATGGAATGACGGGCAGTGCTCTGCTTTATTCCATGTCTTAAGCTGGGATGCTTTGAAGCTTAGTGGCTCTTCCAAAAATCTTAGTATTAATTAAACCTATTCTGAATTATCATCACTTGCTTTACCGGTATTTTCACTTCAGCACCATCCCATTATGGAAGGAGGAGGGAAATGTTATTGTTTGGAGCTTGCTGTCCTGACATATTAAGTGGGTCCTGGCTCTTGCATTTTGCTGAGGCAGAAGCATTTTCATTGCAGTGGCTTGTGTGCTGGAAGGGTGGTGGTAGCTCCGCTCTGGTCATTGAATGGACAGGAGGATCGAGAATGTGACTTGTGCAATTTTGGTGAGTCCTGCAGGGCACTGTAGGCACTTACCTGTTTGTCAGAGGTGTCCTTTGCAGATGGAGCTTTCCACAGGCTATGGTGTATTACACCATGCCCTGTTCCCAGATGGAGGCTGGCATATGTTATATTTGTAGTCTGATTGTGGTTCGTGCCATGATCTGCATTCTTCTTTCTTGTCATTCTGTCCCCAAAGACCTGCTCTGAGGTAGTGGTACTCCATGTTTACATAGCACATCCCACCCATCAGTCTTAAATTCCATGCGCAACATTTTTAATGGGCGCTGTGGAGCATACTTGAGATTCCCCGTGCCTCAGGTTGCTTCATGGTGTCTCACACTCTTCACCTGACCTGTGACTGAACTGTTCTTTCCTCCCTGGTGCAGGGAAGGTGTTTCCACCGAGGTGCCCTGCCACGATGGTGGCTCTTGGTGCTGAGGGGGAGCCCGCTCGCTGGCTGCGTCCTGGCCTGGGGGAGGAGGGCTGCGATTTCCTGGCTGCTCATTTTTCTTCTCCCTTCTTTCATTCTTTTTCAGAACATGAGTGAAAACTTGAAGGACTGTTTGATCCAGACCCAGGCTTCCTTAGGGGAGATGGTGACAATAAAAAAAGAGGCCTGCTCTCCGCACCGGGACCAGGAGTATGGACAGCCTTGGTACGCCGCTGAGCTTCAGTCCGATGTACTCTAACTCCCTTCTCTCCACTTGCCCCCACAGCTTGAAGTTGTTTTTGAGGGATATACTTGAACCTTCAAAGTTACTAAAACCCTCCCTTGCGAGGACTGCCTTGAGGTGTGCGATGAGGTGGTCACCCACTCATGCTAGGCACATGTCTGCTATGTGTGCTAGTGTACATCGTGCCTTGCGGTGCTGGCATGCTTGGAGGGCCATGCCGTGCCTTTGAGCAGCAGGTCTCCTGGGCTCTAGCAGCGCTGCCTCTCTGCTGATGGGAGTCCCCTCTGCCACTCTCCTGCTCCGTGTGGGACGTACTGGGTATGTGCCGCATGTGGAGGTACTCTAGCTGAAGCCACTACCTGCTGTAGGCTTTAACCTTAAGCCATCTTGGGTGCCAGCTCTTGGCAGGTTGTATGGCAGATTGAATCATTTCTCTGCAGCAGGTCTGGGGACTGAGAGCATTGTTCAGACCCTGATATCTCTGCTCCTCTCTGTGTGCAGTCCCAAAGTCTTGGTAGGTTAACGTTATCTTTCCGTTGTTCCTCTCCCAGCTCTGGAAGGCCTGACCCGCAGTCCATGGAGGTGGAGCCCAAGAAACTGAAAGGGAAACGGGATTTGATCATGACCAAGAGCTTCCAGCAAGTGGATTTCTGGTGTAAGTATCTTGTGAGTGAGGGAAAAGCAATGCTGCCACTTGTATAGACTTCGGTCTTTCCTAGTCTGCGCCCAGCTGGCTCGGGGTGGGAGGCAGGGAAGAAAAAAGTCAGGGGCAAATTTGCGTGCTGTCCTGAAAAGACTGGCACATTGGATAGGGAAGCTGTTGCACAAAAGCAGCTTGTCCATTGTGGGGCTATGCAGCAGTGGAGAGGTGGGTGGAAAGTGTGCTGGAAACATGAAAATGCACATGGGAAAAGCCCAAGAGTCAAAGGTTTGAATTCAGAAACTGTGAAGAGAGCATTACACGAATAACAACTCTTTCCCTTCCCCCGTATTCTGGGAAAGAAAACTGATGCCAGGTGCATTGGCATGCCAGAAAATTCCACATTGTAGTTCTAAGTCCCTGCCTGGCCACAGAGCAAGTTCCTGGGGATGCTGTCTCTCTCCCAAGCACTGAATGAAGGCTGTATGATGAGGCTATTTGTTTTCAGGGAAATTTGATTTAGTTCCCCTCTGGTGTGTGGGGAATCAAACCTTTTATAGAATCACAGAATCATTAAGGTTGGAAGAGACCTTCAGGATCATCTAGTCCAACCATCCCCCCAGCACCTATTACCCACTAAACCATGTCTCTAAGTACCAGATGCAACCTTTCTTTAAACACCCCCAGGGACAGTGACTCCACCACCTCCCTGGGCAACCCATTCCAATGCCCCACCACCCTTTCCGAGAAGAAATTTCTCCTCATCTCCATCCTAAACCTCCCCTGGCACAACTTGCAGCCGTTCCCCCTTGTCCTGTCACTAGTTATCTGCGAGAAGAGGCCAACCCCCAGCTTGCCACAGCTTCCTTTCAGGTAGTTGTAGAGGGCAATAAGGTCTGCCCTGAGCCTCCTCTTCTCCAGACTAAACAAGCCCAGTTCCTTCAGCCGCTCCTCATAAGACCTGTGCTCCAGCCCCTTCACCAGTTTCGTTGCCCTTCTCTGGACACGCTCCAGGGCCTCGATGTCTTTCTTGTGGTGAGGGGCCCAAAACTGGACACAGTACTCGAGGTGCGGCCTCACCAGGGCTGAGTACAGGGGGACGATCACCTCCCTGCTCCTGCTGGCTACACTATTTTTGATACAGGCCAGGATGCCGTTGGCCTTCTTGGCCACCTGGGCACACTGCCGGCTCATGTCCAGGCGAGCATCAATCAACACCCCCAGGTCCTTTTCCTCTACACAGCTTTCCAGCCACCCCGCCCCCAGCCTGTAGCGCTGCCTGGGGTTGTTGTGGCCAAAGTGCAGGACCCGGCACTTTGCCACATTGAACCTCATCCCGTTGGCCTGTGCCCGGTGATCCAACCTGTCCAGGTCCCTCTGCAGAGCCATCCTACCCTCCGGCAAATGGACACTTCCCCCCAGCTTGGTGTCGTCTGCAAACTTATTGAGGGTGCACTCAATTCCCTCATCCAAGTCATCAACAAAGATGTTGAAGAGGATGGGCCCGAGCACTGAACCCTGGGGAACACCACTCATGACCGGTCGCCAGTTGGATTTGACTCCATTCACCACCACTCTCTGGGCCCGGCCATCCAGCCAGTTTTGAACCCAGCGAAGAGTGTACCTGTCCAGGTCATGGGCCGCCAGCTTCTCCAGGAGAATGCTGTGGGAGACTGTGTCAAAGGCTTTGCTGAAGTCTAGGTAGACTACATCAACAGCCTTTCCTTCCTCCACCAGGCGGATCACCTGGTCATAGAAGGAGATGAGATTGGTCAGGCAGGACTTGCTTTTCACAAACCAGTGCTGGCTGGGCGTGATCCCCTGGTTGTCACGGACATGGCACGTGATTGTCCTCAAGATGACTTGCTCTAGCTTTGGGCTAGAGGACATCTGTGCTAAACGGTGATGTGCAAGGAGCCCCCAGCCTCTATCTCTGCAAACAGTGATGGGACCTTTCCCTGTCCATGTAGCCATTATTGGCAAACTTGTATAGAGCACCAGGGCTCACATGGGCACAGGCGTTGGTCAGGCAGGCGTGGGTTGGGGCAGAGCTCTTGAGAGATGTGTGGTGAAACAAGTGAGCTGCTGGTGAAGTGTCTGCGTGCATGGAGGCTTTGGGGAAGGTGCTTGGCTGGACCGGGGGAAGGATGGGGAGCTGGGGCATGCTGTCCTGAGCACTGTACATCTTAGGAGGTGTGTGAGCCTGTGCAGGCATCACATCTGCCCAACCTAACCCCTGCTCCCCTCATGCCTGCAGTCTGCGAGTCCTGCCAGGAGTACTTCGTGGATGAGTGCCCGAACCATGGCCCCCCAGTGTTCGTGTCTGACACCCCAGTGCCTGTTGGCATCCCTGACCGGGCAGCACTGACCATCCCGCCGGGAATGGAGGTGGTGAAAGAGCCCAACGGGGAGAACGATGTGCGCTGTATGAACGAGGTGATCCCCAAAGGTCACATCTTCGGGCCATACGAGGGGCAGATTTCTAGCCAGGACAAGTCCGCAGGATTCTTCTCGTGGCTGGTGAGTGACGTGTCTCCCCGAAGAAGTGATGCCCTAGCAGTGCAGCTCAGACCTGGGGTACTCGTGGGCGTGTGGAGCCAGACCTTAGCCATCTTCCTCCTTCCCTGAAGATCTTCCACTGGCCCGCATGGGCAGTAGGCAAACATTGACCTGCCGTAATTATTAGCAGCATAAGGGTATAGATATGTGAAAGGAGGCCAGGTGCCATGGCACCCGAGTACAGTTCACAGCTGTGGGAATCAGCTTGCTGCTTCTCTCCCTCTTGCGTGGGCTTCCATCCCCACTCAATGTCAAGGAGTCCTCTGGTACCTTTCTCTGCTCTGGTCATCGTTTTGAGGACAGAGGAAGGATTGTATCTAGAGACTGCAGAGCTCTCTCATGGGCCTGCAGCGCACTCTCCTAGCCCGGCTGAGCAGAGCAGGTGACCCAAGAGCCCAGGAAAGAGGACATCCAGCCCATCAGGAACTGATCTACATGAGGACTCCAGTACCAAAACCCGTATTGTTTTACCTTAGTAGTAGAGGGTTTGGTTAGCCTCCAAGATAGAGATGTCACTAGGTCAACATATGATAATTATTATGAGAAATGAGACGTGGGACTTGAGTTATAGGTGGGGAAAAAATTGAGAGCGGCTGATACGAAATGCTTCTTGTGCTTTTCTGTCTGTAAAATAAATGTACGTCTCAGGCCTATCCTGAAAGGGTAGTTAATCTTTTGTATCTCAGAACTGTTAAAAAATTTTGTCAGCTGCATCCGTAGTTCTGTGTTACGGATATTTGTACATAGGCAAATGTACAAAGAGTCTCTTAGCTCAGAGTAGCCTCCGCACACACATCTAGGGCAGCAGCCTGTAGTACTAGGGGAGCTGAGATTCATGGCGTAGAGTTTCACCTTCTGACTTAAGGCCGGAACTGAATCAGTGATTTGAGAGTGGTAGACCTCCTGTCTGGACCAGCTAGTTGACATGCTGCATCTGTTCTCTTGTTCCGCAGATTGTTGATAAGAACAACCGTTACAAATCTATCGATGGGACGGATGAAACCAAAGCAAACTGGATGAGGTGAGTCCAGTTCTCTTCCTTTTGGGGCTCTGTCTTCCAGAGAGAGGCCATCAAACAGTCCTTGTTACTTTGTGTGACAGAAAAACCATACAAAATGTCACAACGCCTTCTGAGAAGGGTGTGCTTGTGATTTTTCAGTATTTATTGTGATGAGAATCCTTTGGAGTCCGACTCAATGAAAGGGACTAAAACAAGGATGTGTGTGTATGGAGGATGGCTGTTTTCTGGAACAAGGACAAATGATCAAGATGATCCTATTTATCCACTCTTACAAACGCTTACAAGTCTCACACCATTTTTAATTTTATTTTTTTTACTTTATGTTCAAATATTTGCAAAATGCTTTGCATTATCCCCAAGGTAACGTTTTATTCTATTTGGGGTTTTTTGTCCTTTCCCATTTGACAGATACTGAAAGAGGTGGGTTTTTTGTTTTTGTGGTTTTTTTTTTCTTTCTGGGCTTGAAACAGTTGTCGGTGGTGGCTGTCGTTGGTAGTGTCAGCTTTACTGTGTTGGGAGAAATACGGAGCTGCAGCTCGGAAGGCAGAAACCATGCATGTGCTCGCGCTCCCTCTGCCGGCCCTGGGACTGACAGAGCAGATCCCAAATACCAGTCAGTACTGAACCAGGAGTGGGGCTGGCTCTGTTTTGTTGACTGCAGCAGTAAGGGAACATGGGTAATAGCAGGTATCTGCAAAATGTAGGTCACTCGTGCAGCCTCCTGAGATGGGGGCAAAGCACTGAAGTGCCTCATGCGTATGGTGGGTCACCAGAATGGGACATCGCTGCATACTGTGACCCATCCCACACTAGGACCAATCCTGCTTTCAAAGGTGAATTTTGGAAGCGGTTGTTGTCAAGAGGGCATTTCATACAAGAGTAAAGCTGCGTGGAGATTAACTGGTTTGTTGGCCTGGGTGCCTGCACTCACTGAGGGAAGAGAGAGCGTGAAATAGAGGTAGATACAAGACTGACCTAGCTGGTCAAAGCTGGTTGCACCATATTTGCTGCATTTGAGTCTTCATATGGATAGCAGTTGTTCCGACACTTACATTCATAAAGTTCAGCAAAGGCTCTCATTTTTCTGTAAGAATTCCAGCCATTACACACTTGTTCACTGCTGGGTGAGAGAACATGCTAGACCTGGGCTAAGGCTGGAGCTGTCACTCCAAAAAGCAGCAGTGATACAGGGGACAGGTAGATCAGGGGACATACATCTTGAAGTAAACATTGCAAAGTTCAAAAATCAGAGTGAGATTTTTCTGTTTAGATCTGGATCTTTATGTGATCTGGATGACAGTGAAACTGGGAGAAAACACAGTTTTGTAAAGCAAAAATCCTATGATGAACTCTTCTTCCTAGTGCCATGGATGTAAGCTTGATGTCTGGATTTAGCTGGGCGCTAGTCATGGCCCCAGCACCAAAGAACCAAATGTTCTTACCTAAACTTGTATTTGGTGTGGTGAAGTCCCAAGATGAGTGTGATCTGGGCCATTCTGTCCAGCTGTGAAAGGCTGTACAGGAGGTTATGGTTTTGTGGAAAGGTGGCGTTTGGAACTCTTCTGGGGAAGGATGTGTCAAAGGACCTGTGCAGGCTACACCAGTCTTACTGATCTTTCTCGTTTTGCTCTTGAAAATTGCTTCAAACACAGTATGATGTAGAATCTGATGAGTCAAGTGGAGATAGTAGCCCTCAAAAAGCCTTGGTTTTGTTTGCTAGCAGCTTTCAAAGGGAGGTGCACTTGATATCCTGTGCTAGGACTTTACCTGTCACGGAGATTACCCACAGAAACCACACTTCCAGGACGCTGTAGACAGCGCTCTTTTTGTTTTTCAGATGGTGCTCTTTGCCATCACTCACAGATGGAGTGCTTTGCAAAGCAGATCTACTCACCCTCTGGGTAGGTGGGTACGGCACGGGGAGGGCAGCTTGGGCTGACGCCTCTCTCTTCTTGTAGATCTGGCTATTGTTTTTGTTGTTTGACTACCACATCTGAGTCCATTTTCATGTTCCCACTGAGGACAATGTGTACACTGCAGCACTTGCTGGTTTAATTTCAAGTGGCTGTTTACGCAGGGCAGTGGATGACAGGGAGGAAGGAGTACGAAGTGTAGCAGATGGCATGGCAATGGTAACATCATCTTGCCCTTTCCCTCTTCAGTCACTCAGTCGCGACAAACTCCTGATGCTGGGAGCATGTTCTCCCGTTGGCACAAGAATAATGCACCCTTCATCGCTGTCCAGAGTAAAGCGCTGTTGTTTCCAATACTTTATGAAACTCCATGGCTTTGACCTGCAGGGATGTGTGCAAACCTCTTTCTCCTATTTTTGTTTTTGTGGGGGCTCAGGGTGACCATGAGTGATCATGGTGACCATGATCCATGATGACCATGGATCGCAGCAAACCTCAAGCGAAATAGGTGCTTTCTCATACACAAACCATAAACTGCCGCTGGTGGGAGTTCTTGGGGCTTCTGAAGGATTGCGCAGAACCAGCTGTTGTTCCTGGCTACTTCTGAGGAAATTCTCTTATTCAGTTGTTGGGGACCTTTAAAAAAAAGGATTTTACCAAAAAATTACAGTAATTCAGAAAGTCTAGGAAACATCCTTCTATGTGTGTATATCACTTGGCCCAAACTGACATGTGGATGGGAAGCACCAGCAAACTGGTGGTGCCTAACCAAGTTATTGAAGTGCCTCACGTGCAGGGTTTCCAGGCTAGTTTTAGCATTTATAGTCTATATCCCTTCTTACATGTGAGTATCCGGGTTCTCAGGATTTTGGCACAGTTCAAATTCATCCTTTCCCTCAGCCCATGTGAAAAGTCTGGTGCAAGACTTCCTCACTTCTTTCTCCTTTGCTTTCCCCCTCCTTTCCCCTCCAAACATAATAACAGAGGCCATGGGGAGCAAGGCTGTTTGTACGTCTTCCTGTGTCTCCTTATAATGGAGATGTCTGCCTACAATACTAGAGCTTGGAAAGGAGCTCTGGTCAGGCACTCCGGTGACCTGCCCCAAGCAGGAGCAACTTAGATCAGTAGATCTTTAAGTACTGAGCTGCTGTTTCAACTTTACAGGACTTTTTAAAAATAAAAAGAATAAAATTCAGGTTTACTGTGGCTGCCTGTGTATTCAGGGGGAGGAGAAGCCACTAGCCTATGCACAAATCATTCTGTTGAACTTTATAAACTGGTCTCTGCTACCTCACAGCAAGTGAAGCAAATGATCTTATGCATTATAGACTGAAATTTATGCCGGGCAAAGGGATCCTAAAGTACTGCAGAGCTCTGAAGTGGTTATATGCCTGCTTCTTAGAGGCAGGAATAGTGGAGTCAGCTGATATCTTTGTGGGGTGATTGTTAAGTGCCCACTGTTCACATAGTTTACAATGTCACAAGCGTTTTAAAGAATAGCTCTACAGTCTTGTACTTTCAGATTGACCTGGGCTGAGGTGTGAATTTGCAGACCCACAGCTGAGACTCCTCTGGAGCTTGTGAAAACCCACACAGCATCCCCAGAGATGTATTTCCAAATGTCAGTGACTGCTCCTAAAGGCATCCTGCATCCTAGAGGAAATGCACGAGGGGAAAAAGATCTCTCTGACAGTACTACTGTCTGCATTTTTATAAGGAGGAGGTTAACATGCCTGCTGGGAACCTAACATTAATTAAATTTGTGATTAAAACTGGCCAGAACTCATTACTCTTTGCATGGTGAGTTTGCTGTTGGAATACTTAAGTTATCTTAAATAGTTTTGACCCAAGTCATGCTAATGAGGGGAAACCCTGAAAAACTGAACATTGAGGCCTACCACAGGTTGTCCTGAGTGCACTTGATGGGATACCCTGCCTTGGAAGAGCAAAAAAGACTCTAATTCTCCATCAGTGCAGCTTGGCTGGTGACAGCAGCCATGGGTTCAGCAGAGAGGAGGGGGTGCAGGTTGGTTTCCTGACCCCACCAGTGGTTCTGAGAAGCTCCAGAGAGCCTTCTGTTCTGCAAGCTCACTTCTGCCCAGGGGCACTTTGCAAAATACTGTTACTCCTTTTCACCAGGGTGGCTTGTCAGTGGAGGTTTCTTTCCACCACATGGAGGCACTGATGATACTGTGCAGTCGTGGGCACCTGTGGAGAATATATATGAAGTCCAGTTTCGCTGGATGTGATAAAAATCAAACCGTAAATGTTCCTGTGCTCAATGTTAAGCGTAGCCTTTTCCTTCCTTCCAGTGTTCAGCTGGGAGAATTCCTTTTTCCTTTTAAGTTTGGGTTGTTTTCTTTTTCCCTGAGGTCAGTGTAGCAAGTGCTTTGCTGGCTCTCCATCATTTCATTACCATCTTCCCTAAACACTCCATCCCTCCATAAATGAAGCAAAACAGTTTCTCAAGGATGCATTTACGTTTGTCACAGTGAAATGCGTCTGTGCACTTTGATCCCCGCTGTCCCTGTACTTGGCCTGGATTTGAGCAGCATTTCTTTCTAGTTTTCCAGCTTTAGCCAAGGTTAACGGCTTCTGACACTCTGATGGAGGGCAGCAGTGTGAGTAAAATTAATTAAACAGCAGTGTAACAGCACTAAGGAGAAAAAAGAATGACATCTGACAAGGGTCACTCTGCCTTTCAGTAATTTTTTCTTAGTTTGCAGCCCACAAGCACCTTTCATGCAGAGCACCCCAAACCACCTCTCCTCTGCTGCACCATGGCAGCGCTGAAAGGCACCTGCCTCTGAGGAGGTGCCAGCAGGGCCAGCACAAACGTGGGGCAACTGCAAAAAGTGCTGAGGCCTTTGCTTATACCAGCTTTTCAGAAAGTATTTTGGGGTGGCTAAAGTCTGCCTGTGAAAGGGCATTCAGCCAAGATTTTAGGACTGAATGTAGTTTTTTTGAAAGAGAAGGATCTAAGCTATCCCAGCCAGAGTTTATTACTAATGTTGCAGGTCCCAAATTAAATGAAACCAAAGATGCTATCTCCCAGTAATACTATCTACTATCTATTACTAGTAGATAGCATCTTTGGTTTCACATTTAATTTGGGACCATAAGCAGAAAGAAAGCCAGCACATGGGGAAGCCAATAGGTTTTGCCTCCCATGGTGTCACTTCAAAGTCACAGTTGTTAGGTGTCTTAACCACGAAGATGTCATATTTTTCAAGTGTTACATCTTAATACCTTTTTTAAGCATTCATTTTCTAGGCTTGTAGTGACAGATTATTGGAGTGATTTATATTAACACTGCAGTCTTCTACCTCAGTTGAGTGTTGTGTTCTCCACTGTAACTCCATGTTGATGTAGATTTCTATCTGAGAACTTCCTCTTAAAATACTAAGAACTGTATGATGTGAGTGCCAAAAACATTGACCTTTTTCAAAAACGTTACCAACGTCCCTGCTTTTAAATGTTTGAAGATGCGTAAAAGCAGTCTTTTGTAATGGGTAGCACTCGAATAACCGTTTTGGCATTTTACTTCACTCTGGTATAATTCAAATCAAGGCATACACTAAGTTTTAAGGAGCTAAATTCTGTTCCTCCATGGCCTTTGATCTTTTCCGTGCTGTTCTGTGTGCTTATACACGTCCATTGCCCAGGCTGCAGATTATTCCCCTGTCTGCAATCCTGCCTTGTTTATGTGCAAAACTGCGTATTCACACAGTTTGTTTTCTCCTTCCCTATTGAGTAGATCTGCTGCCTCCCCCACCCCAGTAAAAAAGCCCCATTTAGGACTAATGCTTTGTTTATCTTGAATGTTTCCTTTGACTGTGGCTGGAAAAATTAACACATACGCACACACCTCTTCGGACAAAACTGCTCGCTCTGAGGATGACTGCCTCTTCTTAATGGGCTGAGGCTGTGAGTTTTTCATCTGAAGCTCCAGAAACTGGGAGCAGGGTCCTGTCAGCAGCAGTGACAGCAAAGCCTAGCCTGGAAAAGCAAGTGGGTGGCCTCATTCTCTTTGAGAACAATAAGAAACAGCAACCATTTCTAGGTGAAACAAGAGCTTTCTGTGAAGCTGACAAACACTGGATGTGCAGTACCCCTGGTGCTGAAGAAAAGATTTTTCCTTAGGAAAAGTGAGTTGTAGAAATTGCCCTTGAGTCTAGTTGAAATCTCCTTTCCCTGAAAAAGATCCAATTTAATGTAGCCTTAGCGTGACATCCTGCAAGTTTTGACAGAAAGGGTGGTGTAAAAGTTTCCGTTGCATGTTGTGCCAGGCAGAACAATAAGATATGTTTCGGGGCTCTAAATTTCCTCGAGAACCTATCTTTGAGCAATGTCACTTAAGAAGGTAATTCATCAATGTGATTGTGAATTCTCACGCTTTTTTCTGTGCACAAACTGTGGCAAGTGGTGCGAGGCCGTGCTGAAATTCCCATACGTAAGTCGGGGCATCAGCCGAATTGTAAAATTTCATTCTAACTGTAAAGCTGAGAAGGCTCCTTCACACTAGTGTTGCTTGATGTTTTTTTCCTTAAGCTTGAAAATTGCCTCTTAAAAACAAAACGGCTGCCTTTTCCCAGTGCGACTGCGGAAAACTGAGAGGTTGTTGCGGGTGGGGGGAGCTGGATCCCACCGATCTCCTCTGCCCCAGTGCCGCACTAGCCAAGTGGCTGGATGCAGGGGGATGCTTTGCGCTGATTTCCTTTTACCCAATTGTGCTTTGTGGGATGTTCAACCCAAGGAACATGGCTGAACGAAAGAGGAAGCCCAAGTTTTCCAAGGAAGAACTGGACATTCTGGTCACTGAAGTGACCCGAAATGAAGCCATGCTGTTTGGGAGGGAGACAATGCGTCTATCCCATGCTGACAGGGACAAGATCTGGGAAGGCATAGCCAGGCAGATCACATCAGTCAGCCAGGTCCCCAGATCTGTAAAGGACATTAAACACAGATGGGACGACATGAAGAGAAGGACCAAGGACAAACTGGCATTCATGCAGAGGTCCCTCTCCAGCCCCGGCAGCACGGGGCGGCCCTCGGCCATTGTCCTGACCGCCCACGAGAGAGCCATCGAGTCGACGCTGCATTCGTCACGCCAGATGCACGGCTTCCGGAGAGCGGATCTGGACGTGGTTGACAGCCTGTCAACAAGCTGTAAGTATGATTGCCTTAACACCTCTTTGTCTTATGTTTGCATATCTCAGTTTGACGCCAGAAGAGCGTTACGTGTTTTGAGATGCTGGGTTGCCTATCAAGCCGGGTCCTACTGTCGTGTTTGGTTTCAAGATAGCCTGCTCTGGTGGTCATGGAGTGTTGAGATGGATTAAGGGAAAGCTTTTTCGAAGTTAAGATCATCTTCTTTATCTGTTTATCTAGTCCTTTTCCATACTGTCTTCTAAGGGTAGACATTGTTCAGATTCCACTTTCTTAATGGGTCATAAGTCTGAACTAATCCTACAAGCGTGGAAACGTCTGTAGTTGAAGTGCAGCTACCTCCAGTCTGTGAAAAAGTGTTTGTAAAGGATTAGGAATTCTTCATCTTGCATGCAGCCCAATAAAACAGCAGTGTTGTCAACCTGAGAACCGTGTGCCAGGCTGTAATGGATCACTGCATGGTAACCATCTTCCAAGAGGGCTGTTGAGGGGGCTTAGGGATCACTGCTGTGTATGTTCTGAGGCCGAGTCACTGATGGTTTCTCACTAGTGGTCTGAAGGCTCAGCACAAGTGCTGTGAAAAAGGTAGATGATAATGGCTCCCTTCTTTTATGAGAAACTACTGGCCCTGCTTTCTAACTTAATCTTCTTGCACCACAACTCTCAGACACTTTCCAGTGCTGAACCACAAGCTGCTTTTTGCAGGTTCTTTCCCCAGTTGCGTACATACACAGTTTTCTTGTGTGGTGGTGCAACTTCTTGCTCCGTGAGCTTTTAGGGACACAAGGGAGAGGAAAAGGGCATAACCTCTTGGGAAGTGAGCCAACTAACACTTCGTGGGTGCACTGTCTTACCGCATTAGGTCTTATCTCATATCTGAAGTAATGTTGTTAGTGGGAAAGCAAGGACAAAAATCTTCAAAAACTGACAAAGTGGGGCTTGGTCATCCTTTGTATCTATCTTGGAAGCCAGTTGCACAATTTCAGAGGTAAAAATAAATACAACTTGTGCAAGGAGATAGCGGGCAGTTGCAACAAGCGAAGTATCGTCTCTTCTTGCACTCAGTGTGCCTGTACCCATGAACTGGCACATCATGAGATATTTGTCAGGCTAACGAGAATTTAGGCATGGTGTCTTCCTTGGGTTTGGGTTTTGCATCGAGTATACTTGCCCAGTTAACATGGGGTCCTGTTGCTGCTATGCCTGACTGCCTGGTTCTCTTAGTGATGCCAAGCCACATAGTGGCCTTGCAGTACAGACATTGCGAGCAGCAAATACTGCGTCTATGCTTTTCTCAGTGCAGAGGATATAAGAAGTGGCAGCGGAGCAGGGTTTTGGCATAAGGAACCGAGTGTGTCAGGATGTGCTGAGACTGGACCAAAGGCCAGGAGCCTTTGTCCCACCAAAATGTTGGAGTGTTCTAGCTAGTTATGGTTTTGGGGAGGGGGAGTCATTACTACTTTCTGAAATGGATTTATCTTCTCGTAACGAACAATGCTGTGTACAGGATACCGTGGCAGCGTGGATTCCTCCTCGGTTGCCTGGGTTTGCCTGCTTTTCAGGCCTCTTACGGCTAAGCTTGTCACCCAGATGCTAACGTTGCAGCATGTGCATGTTGAGTTACGCCTCAGGAGCTCCAGGCTTGTCTCAACTGGCGGACTGGGTGGGAGGGGAAAACCCATTTTCCATGTGCTGCGAGATACCATGAAACAGAAGTCAGAGTTGTGAGGGATTTCTCATTAATAATTCATACTTCCTCTTCTGTTTAAGCTGATGAAGACGAAGAGATGCCATGCACTTCTCGGGAACACCGCTTCTCATCGCTGCAGAGGGCCAGTGCAGGAATCAACCATCTGTCCGGGCCCTCCTTCCTCCACACTTCTTCCTCATCAGAGCACTCAGAAGCTACCAGCCAAAGGCAGGAACTGCACCGTCCATCCCCGCGCACCACCTCATCCTGCAGACCCCCGCACCCCCGCACAAGGAGCCCGCCCCTCTCCAGCTTCGATCGCCAGCTTCTCCATTCCCACACGCAGCAAACAGATCTGTTCAGGCAGTTCTGCCAGGAGCTGGTGGCTATTCACAGAGACATGGCAGACAGCATGCATGTCATCGGTCAGAGGATGGCTGACCTCACCAGCCAGGTTGGCCAGATGTGCCAGACCCTGTCAGAAATCCGTGATGGGGTCCAGGCTTTCCGTAAGATACAGGATCCTGGTGTCATGCAGGGGCCACTTCTGCAAGCAGCTTGCTCAAAACAGCTCCCTGAGCCCAGTGCAGAGTCTAACCAAACCCCTCCAAAACAGACTCCTCCTGCACGGACTACCAGGTCACGAAAGAGAAAACACCATTTTTAGTCTACTTCATAGAAAGTAAAGAAGGGTGCCCCTTCTTGAGCTGCTGCATGCTCACATGGCCTCTCCATGTGTATAAGTACTCTGAAGGGAAGGTCAACAGCCGCCCCAACCCGTCCATCCCCCTGCTAGCTGACAGAGCAGTATGAATTATGGCAGCTGAGTAGTAGGGCTGGTCCTCTGCAATGACAAAGAGGAATCTCAAATCTTACAGAGCTTGCGATGTAGGACATCTTTCAGTTCGTAACGGTTAGGAGTTTTCACTGGCTTCCCCGTGCTTTGCACGCTTTATAAGCTAAGAGATGCAATAGGAATCATTATCTTGATTTCTTCTTGTGCCTGTGAAATGTCATTTACTGAGATACTATACTACAGAGCTCCCTTTGCAATTAACCCACAAATTTACTCTACTACTGCCTTCCCATCATCTTTCTGCAAATTAGTATATACACTGTGGAGACATACATCCTTATGGCTCTGAAGGCTCTTATTGCTCATTATTTTTATCTTGCGTTCAGCCCTAATGGGCAACCCAGGGCTTACTGTGACTTAGGCACAGGTTTGGGGAGAGGGGAGTAAAAGCAGAGCTTGTGCAGGGACGGGAAGGAGGCATGATGCGGAGGACAAGTCTGAGCACTGTGTGATTTTAGCCCTTTTTAGAAGGGCTGCTGTGGCACGTGCCTGGATTCTGCAGTACCACGTGCACTTAGATCAGTGTTTAATCTTCATCTGCTCCAGTCTGAAACCCCGACTTACCCTTCACCATTGCAGTTGAAATACATTTATTTCACAATATGACGACATTTAAAAAAAACTGTATGACATTATTTTCTTGCATGTTATAATCTTCAGTTCTGAACTGCCTCACCACCTCTTGAAAATGTGGGAATCTGCACAGAAACAAGGAAGGATACAGGGCCTGCTTCTGATCTCGGGAACAGTTTGGTTTTGTATCACTGTAATTCTGTCCATCTGAGTACAGTTACTTTGCACTTAGTGTTATTTAGGGTGGGATCTGCACTTTGGTCTCCTATCATGAAGAGTTTACAGTCTAAATTCACAGCTATATAGGTTAAAATCTTAGTCATGTTGGTTTTGTACTGCTTTCTTTCCCCATACAGCTGCAAGAAGGAACTGTTTTACAACATTAGAATTGCTTTAGTGCTGCATGAGGTTTCCATGTACAACCCTGATCCTGAAACTAGGCTTTAATAATGTCACCTCAGGTGGTGATAACATAGATGTGGCAGCTTTTTTACGACCTGTTTTCTGCTTGATTTGCACATCTGCCCCTACCGTGCTGCCCCCATCTCTGGAAAAATCTGAACCATTATCATGTCATGCTTCAGCAGGGAAAAAGGCTGAGGTGTTACCTATGCACAGTTAGCACGCCGCTGCTCCCCGGGCTGTCCTGTTGTACATGGAGGTGGGTCGCAGGAAACTATTCAAGTTAATACGAATGCCCGTCGTCATGCCACGTCTGTGCTGCGGACTTGGCCAAAAAGTTATGTGAACTTCGGTGGGAGCTGAACATAGGCAGCAGAAGGATGGCTTGGTTTATGTGATCTTTAAGGATCTTCTTTAGTCTGTCTGGCCTGTCCTTTGAAAGTATAGTGCACTAGCTTCTCTTCTGGAAAGCTCACTGTATGTCTGTTGTGTCAGGCATTCCTGACGTGCTTTTCCTTTTTTCTTTTCAGTTCTGTAATTCTAATTCAAGTAATTTATTTTTAGTGGTGTGGTAAAAGTCCCTTGCTCAAGGAAGTAGAGGCCTGGCAAGGAGAGAAACTGCCTTTTTGAGGAATGACCCATGCTGGTTTCATGCAGAAGACGTTCCTTGTAGTGCTGGTGCCAGACCAGGGCAGTACTCACTCACCGTCCTCTAACAATGCTGTTTTACTTCTGTTGTAACATTTGTATTCTGCAAAAGTCACAGTCTCTCTTCAGTTGAAGGGAAGACTGGGAAATCTCACAGAAGTGAATCTAATTTATGAATCTCAGATAACCTAAAAAAATGGTGATATGTTTTAAAGGCTTTTTGAGTCAATACAGTGCTGCTGCTATATATTAAAAGTAGTATTATATATTTTTATAATATTTGGTCCCTGCTGATGTTCTCCCACAGATAAACTGGTAGGATTAACTCCTCTGATGTTGTCCAGGGGGATCCCTTCTGGGAACTCTCAGGTCCGCAGAGGAAGAGACTCCTGCAGGTGCTGGGTGCTGGAGGGAGCTGGCATCGTCGCTGCCATCAGTCTGCCCACACAGATGTGTTTAGGGAGAGAACCCTGTTGTCCTGGCGCATGATGCGCAGCCTTCAATGCAAACCCCAAAGGCTGGGCTCTGCACAGGGGAAAGGATCTTGTACTATAAACTGCCTGATGTCTCCCCCAGTTTCCTCTGTGGACTATAACAGATTGGCCCAGATCTGGGGACATATCTCCTGCCCTGTGTAGACCCCTCGATGGAGCGGCTTATCTGTACTGGCTCGCAAAGGATACTTCCTCCTGCACCCATCATGTTAACTGGCTGTTAAAGTAAGTGCCCATGTGAAAGCAAACTGCTGTGCTCAACCCCAGTATCTCCATGTCTTGTACGTGCTGAAAAAATTATCTCTTTGAAAGTATTTTTGTTAAGAATGCAATAAATATATAAACACTTTTAACACAGCTGCTGTTGAGTCTTCTGTTTCTCTCATATAATTTTTGCCTGAACTGATAACAAGCTCATCCCAGATGCTGGGTCTCCTGGGGGGGCACTGGGCATCGGAGAGCTGAGGCAGGATTTGCGGGTACGGCACCCCGTGCTGTCTGCCTGGGCTGGTCGCAGCTCTCCTGTGCAGGATCTCCTGCCCTGGCTCTGCGCCTGATGTTGATTTAGAAAAGGCCAGTGGCCTTTTCCCTGTGGTACTCTGCCCTGGCAGGGCATCAGCAGAGCACCCTGGGGCCAGCCAGAGGGTGAGCAGTGGAGGGGCCAGCGGGCAGCGGGTAGGCATGGGGCAAATCTGGGGTGGGGGAGACAGAAGCCTGAGAGCTTCCCTCCAACTGTGGGGCTCTCCTTCCTCCTCACTGTCTCTCCTGGCTGCTCTGTTCCCCTCCTGCGGAGGAATGGTCCCAGCTGCCAGAAACCACCTTGATGTTTTTCTGGACATGCTCACTGGGCCATCCCAAACTTTGGCAGTTTGGTGTCCTGAGTGGGCTGTGGCTTAGAAAAATGGGAGCTGAGGATTTTTTTTTGCTGCTGGCTAGGAGGACTATGGGAAAGGTGCCCCTGTGAAGAAGCTGTGTCTCCCAACAGCCATGGGGTTGATCTGAGCCCCAGTAGCTGCAGATGGGTCATAAATGGTCTCCATTGGTGCAATGGCTGGTCCTGAGTAGCTGGAGCAGAGTCTGCGATGTTCTTGAGCCTGGCTTGTCCCAGGGACTGAGCAGGACATGAAATGACCTATTTGCAGCTGGTGGCAATGCCTGTCTGCAGGAAGAGGAGTAGCTCTGGGTGGCTGGTCTGCCCCAACGGCAGTCCCAACCCTCTTCCTTTGGGGTCGCGGTCCCTCGGGAAACCCGCTGTGCAAGTGGGGCCGTGCCCGTCTGCGCGCAGTACTTGCGTCAGCCCATCCTGGCCATCTAAACCGGGGTAGCCTTCTTGCCTCAGTTCAGCTTGAGTGCTTGGCATCAGCAGGGGCACTGGCCGCTTTCCAGGCTCCGCAGGAAGGGTTGCTCAGGACATGAGTGCTTCAGCCTCGGGGAGATACGTCACTGAAGGCAAACTGGTAGTGTCTCTCCTTAGCAGGCAGTGTGTGCCCCTGCCTTGCCGAGCAGGCTGCCGTTTTGTGAAGTGACTTCCTCTGTCCTCGGGAACCCGTGGTGTGCAGCAGCACGAGGTGGATTTGGGTTTTACGCAGTCCTGTGTAACCCATGTCATTTGTGCCCCTGGGGTTGCTCTCGCTGGAGCTGGGCTAGGCAGCTCTGGTTTGAAAGTGGTTCGTTTTTGTGGATGATCTCATTCCCATTTACATTACCTCAGGGAAGTACCACAGATGTAAAGCTTCTTCTCAGAGCATAAACCAGGTACTAACTATCAGCAGCTGTGAATAACTCTGCTTCTGAGTGGATTATTCCACAACTGTTAGGCGCTTTCCTCATACCTTCTGGTGAAATTGGCAGTGCCGGTCGCTGCAGGACGCGGGATGGGAGTGGGTGGCTGGGCAGCGTGCTGCAGGGATGCAGCAGTACTGCAGCTCACGCCCTCCAGCATGCACTTCCCTCCTGGCTCCCCGCCACCCCGGGAGCAGACAGAGCTGCAGGACATGGGCAACAGAGCTGCAGGACATGGGCAGCAGAGCTGAAGGACACTCTCAGGCAGAAACTTGGAGGGGTTTACAGGCAGGAGAACAAACAGGAAAAGCATACTCATGCTGAATAAAAGACTTTGTCATAAAAGTGGGCCCTGGTGGGAATAGTGAGAGAATTTTCTAGATCTCGCTGCCAAATGCAGTTTGCTGCGAATGCACCGGACCATCCTTCCACTGCCCCGTGAAGTCCTCAGTGCTGCTGGCTGTGGGGATGTAAGTCCTGTGTGTCGTGTTAAGGAGCTGTGAGTCACCTGGGGATAATAAATCTCTGCAGTTAACCAGGCTTCTTCGCAGGGGCAGCCTGATCTTGTCATTGCTCTGGCTGATGTTTGGGCAGTGGGATGCAGAGCAGCCCCAGGCGCTCTCCTTAGCTGGCACTAGGAATCATTGTGGCATTTTGCTTGAACTGGGGAGAGCATCTTCTAGGATCTCCTGTGCTGCAGGACATCAGACTGACCACAGCACATTGCTTTATCTTAAGGGCTGTCTGTGTCATGGCTGACTGAATGCCTGCTACACCTTTTGTGGAGTGATCGCTAACACCCAGACGTGACGGCCTGGCAGCACTAGCTGTGTTCCAGGACTCTCTTCCTTCTCAAATATGCATCTGATGGTTTAAAAGTTCCTTTGTTTTGTGATCAAAAGTAAAATAAGGGTTAACAAAAGCCAATTTTCAGCTCATTTTGGCAGTGCCAGAGCCTGCTGTTTAAATAATTACTGAAGACTGTGGAGCGTCCCGGGTAGCGCACATTAGGAAAAATACAGCTGTTTGCAGGCACACGCACAGTTGCTTAACATTAAAACCAGAATTGCTGGAGCCTCGGGCAGTCTGAGATGCTGCAGACTTGTTTTCTGTGTTTTGCAGGAAGTTTCAGCAAGTTTATGACCTTATGTGTGTGGGTTGGTGTGATCACACGCAGGTGGGCTTGTGTCTATATCTGTGTACACACACGGCTGGAGAAGGGGAGAGTGTTCAAGGAAACACTGGTGGATGTGTTAAGCCAAAGAAATACCTGTGAGCTGTAAGGAAATGGTTGGGCAAGGACTAGCAGCAGCAGAGGTCGGAGGAGCCATATGCTGCTTGCCTTCATTAAGGTTGCTGTGGCAGGGAGTACTGAATAATAGAGACAAATGGCATGAGAGAAGAAAAAGCTTTTAGCTGTGAATTGTTCAGATCTGCTCTCGGGTCTGTACGTGCCATGACAGGGCCTCCTCCTGGTCCTGGGTGGCTGTTATGAGCCCATGTTGGTGGCAGCTGGAACCAGTATTACCAAGCCTTTTCCATGTCCCCTAGCAGGAACACAGGGAATGCGAGAGCAATTAATATGATCCTACCTATAGATCTCTGTCTTACCAGGTTGCACAGAGGACCAGTTGTTTGGAGTGTGAATTAATACATCTCTGTTGAGTTGAAATTTAGCTGTTTTAAATCAGGAAAACAAACGCCATGCCCAGAAAGGGATCTTTCTCTCCGCACTGCCAGGAGATCCCCGCAACCCGGTAGATCCCCGCAACCGGGAGATCCCGCAACCTTCAAGTCCTGAGACTTGAAGGGCTGTTTGTAATTTTCTGTCACACCCTGCTGAACACCGACCTGCAGACCCTTCCAGTACTGGCATGTCCTTGGTTTCCTTTTGGACAGCCAGCAAATAACCCCATGCACATTAGGTAACCCTGTTTCTGCCCTGAGTATCTCAATTCTGCTTGTCCAGGAGGAGAGAGGCAAGGAATTCTGGTTTCTGCTAAAAAGGAAGATGGTATTTTTGGGAAAGAGACAGGCAGAGGGATCCTGCCATGTTCTGGATGCTCCTGAGAACAAAGGAGGAGGCCCTGGGATGTGAAGCGATGAGGAATCCAGAAGTCCCTTGTTCCCATCTAGGCAAAGAAATTTCTGCTCTTGAGAGTCTGTGTCACCACTGCTGGCAAAGATACTCTCTCAGATTGGATCTACGTTGTTGTCATCCCTTCCCCAGCAGAAATAGACCTGCTGGCTTGATGTTCCCTGGGTGTCCATGCTCATTGTCCTGTATCTCTGGCAGTTTTCACACCATTACTAAAACTCCATGCTTTCCAGTCTGGCTGTGTTGATGGCTCTCTCTGAAGGTCATTATGGCTTCGTCGTGATTGTCATTCTAGTGCAAGGGGGGGGCACAGAGGAGAATTTTGTGCTTCACACTTGCCTTGTCACCTCACCCTCAGGTATGTGATCATCTCCCGGGAGGAGAGGGAGCAGAACCTGATGGCCTTCCAGCACAGTGAGAGGATTTACTTCCGTGCCTGCCGTGACATCCATCCTGGGGAGAAGCTGCGGGTCTGGTACAGTGAGGATTACATGAAGCGGTTGCATAGTATGTCCCAGGAGACCATCAACAGAAATCTCACAAGTGGTGAGTCCCCTCCCTTTCCACCCTCTGCCCCGATCCCCTTGGGCTGCCACACTTGTTGGACCGAGTGCATTGGGTGAAGTAGGTCATGCACAGGCTGTGCTAGGAGAGCTGCATTTCTAGAAGCAGAGCAGCTCTGGGTGAGAGCTCTGCATGGCATGGATGGATGGGTGGACAAGAATAATAACATAACCACTCTTACGGAGATCATGAAAGAAAGATTTGTGCTGTGTCGTGTCATGTCATGTGTCGTGTCATGTGTGTGCTGCAAGGGCCTGATGCAAAGCCCAGGGACCACAGGGCTCCTCTGTCACAAGGCTTCCTGGTCTGGAGATTGCCAAGCTGATGGTCCCACAGGCAGGCATTAGTATTTTCTTCTGAACCTGGTGCTTTTTCTGGCTCCTGTGAGCAGCCTGTTTGAGGGACCTCCGGCTGGTTTGATGTGCATATGAAAGAGAGGTTTCCTTGGTGTGTTTGTATGTCCATTTTCCTCGCTTAATTTATCTCCTCTTTCTTCAGAAAGATAATTTGGAATCAGCGCAACATCAGCTAGAGACTCCTTAGTCTCACAACCTTAGAGTGCATGTGCAACGTACAGGAGGCTTTGTACTTGTCAGACTGATTCTTCCCTGGATAAAAATTGTTATCTTATCTGAAGAGTAGCCATGCTGGAAGAAACCCAGCAGTCCTTTAGATCAGTGTAATGTCAGCAATATAGGAAGCTGCAGAGGGCAAAAATTCTTAATGCATCTGTTCATCTATACAATGCTGAGACCTGAAGTTAATTAAGGGCATTTCTTTCCAGGCCTAGCCACAGAATGGCAGGGCCTTAGAGGGGCAGCCACACTAAATATAACTTTCTAATTAAGATTCCTGTGTATGTTACTACACAGCTGCTGTTGCTGCCTTGACTTGGTAAAAGGTGTCTCCTCTCTAATCATGGGGTGGACAAGATGTCCTGAAAAAGCTGGTTATCCTCCATCACCTTGGAGTTATTATGCACTTGCAGTGTTGGCGTCTTGATGGCTGTACTTGGGCAAATCCCACTTCTGAATTAACGTCGGTATGAATGTGCTTTTTTATGTTAATGAACATCACTGACTGATTAGGTACAGGCTGCAGTGATTTTGTTGCATCCCATGCACACCATCGTTGTCCAGAAGGCTTAGTACTTTCTGACAGTACGGCAAGAGAAAGACTGCGCCCTTGGAGCGGCTGCTCTGGAGGGCCACCAAGGCTACAAGTGGTTGCCCTGCCATACAGACATGCCTTTAGTCGTGGTTTGTCATGGTGTCATGGTTTGCGTGAGCTGAAATGATAACTCACAGCCTGCTCTGTGCTAGGAGTGCAGTGAAGATCTGCTTCTGGGCTCCTCAGGATGCGCCGTAGCCTACCACACACTCGGGTAGAAACTCGTGTGGCTGCAGAGACCATTCTAGAAACCCCCTGACATCTTGGTGAGCCGGGCTCAGCCTGCGTTAGCAAAAGAAGTGCAGAGGTGTTAAAACGGAGCATCACTTGGGCCATTGCTAGACTTGCAAGAAACATCGCAGCCTCAGCTGGGGGGGCACTGGGAGGCGGTCAGGGAGCAGCACCAAAATCTGTTGAGTCACTTCCTATTTAAAAGATACAAAATTCTCTGCGGATGAGCCTGTCGAGTGAAGTGGCACGCTTTTATTAACTCAGAGAAAAATAACACGGTTCCTGGGTTTTGTTTCTGTCGGTAGTTTCTGACCTGCCTCATCAATGAAGTTGAGACCGATAATACGAGGAATCGTCTTGTGATATCTAGCTTTTCCATAGGGCTGAACCACTTGGTTGGTTGGGGGAAAAAAAACACCGAGAAAGAAGAAGAATCCCTTCTCTAAATCCCTACCTCTGCCAGTAGTCATTCTAGTCTGTAACAGGGTAAATACTAGGGAAGAGACTCAAAGATCTGCCCGTAGAAATTCTCATCAGTGTGTTGAAAATGAGATCTGTTGTTACAGATTCACTCAAGAAGTGGCTGGGTTTGCCAGCCAGCACCCAAACCCAGTGCAAAATCCCTGCCATTCGGGCCAGCCCTTTTTACGGTGCCTTACTCTAACTGTTTTGAGTCTCGCATCTTTCCTGCATTCTTAGCATTGCTCTCCTTAGAGAGGGAATGGTAGCTTTTGCTCCGTAACTCTTATGAAAGCATGAATACACTTTAAAAGCAAACAAAACCAAAAATCAGCATAAAGCAGCGTCTTGTTTGGGAAGCCATCAATGCTTGAAGTTATTTACAAGATAGAAGAATGATGGAAATTGAGCCAAACCTATCGTCTTTTGAATTTCCAGGTAAGGAAATCTGGCTATTCCCTTTATTTTAAGCAATTAATAATTTATATGAGGTTGCTTTTATTATTATTTTTTTTTAATCACTGAACGGCCACACTGTAGACTCCACCGGGACAAGCTAGATGTCCCATGCTTGGAGGGCATTCACCCGTTGTAGCTCAGTTGACAATGAGTACCTTGGGGTTTAAGAGGGCGAGTTATTTTTATGCCTTTACCTTTGCATTTCTGGCGCAGCCTCCAAACTGAACGAGAGTAAAGGGGCTTGCAAACTGTGTGCAGTTGCGTGCACAGCCGCTGGGGTTGTCGTGAAACGGTCCGAATCTCTCGCTGCACTGCTGTACGCTTGATACCTTTTACCAAGTCAAAACAGGCACAGGTCTTCCAGCCAGCCGAAATGGCGCTTGGGCTCTGGGTGTTAGGTTCCACGGCGATTCAGTCGTTCACCTCGTAGTCTCCTTCTAGCACAGGTTGGTTATACCTTGAGGTTAAACAAGCTGCCTGTGGTTTCTCTTCTCTTTAAAGTGTGTGGGTCCTACTCCACTGTGGCTACCCCGGACTGTCTCTGTTTTTGCAGACGTGCCCATTAGCGGGGCTCCTTCACTCGCGAGCCTCGGTTTCCACTGAGTTGTGTCAGTTCCCTGGTTTGTAACGCAACGTGCAGACCTGCAGGGACACAGCCTGCCTTTTTGTCCTTTTTTTCATTTGAGTTTTAGATTGAGGGATGTTGCTCAGTTCCCGGTGATAATCCCCACCCCTCGTTTTCCTTTCCAGCAGACAGAAAGTTGCAGAGGGAAAAGTCAGAAAAGAATGTGGAAAATCAGGAGGACTTGAGGGGGCCACTCCAGCTTGCCACCTTAAAACAAGGGAAGAGCCCCTACAAGCGCAGCTGTGACGAGGGGGAATCCCATCCCCAAACAAAGAAAAAAAAAATTGACCTCATCTTCAAAGACGTCCTGGAGGCTTCCTTGGAGTCCGCCAAATTTGAAGAGAACCAGTTAGCAACGAGTACACCGCTTTCCATCAGAAAAGCATCTAAATACCAGGCTGAAGACATCTTTGAGAGGTGTGGCAGTGCCATGCAACATGGCTCACTGAACCTCAGCAGAAACCGGAGCGAGGGGGAATGGAAGGTCCCCCACAGTTCCTCTTTCAGCTCGGCCAAAGAGGTGGGCATCCTTGAAGATGAGGAGGAAGAGCCCCTGTCACTCAAAGCAGACAGTCCGACCGAGCTGTCGCTGGCCTCTGCACAGGGCAACTCCCACGAAATCCCCACCACCTCCTTCTGCCCCAACTGCATCCGGCTGAAGAAGAAGATTCGGGAGCTGCAGGCCGAGTTAGACATGCTGCGATCTGGGAAGTTACCTGAGCCACCCGTGCTACCGCCCCAGGTACCCGAGCTCCAAGAGTTCTCAGACCCCACAGGTAAGCCTTGCCAAGTAACAGCGTTCTCCAAACCCTGCCTAAGGAGAGTAGTGAGATGCCTGTGTGCTGTGTACCCATCTAAAGCGTTTTGCTCTGAGTATTCAGGTGAACACGTGGTTCCGTGGAAGGTTCGTTGTCAGGTTTTGTGACCGAGTGGGCCAGGAGCTGACACAGCTGTGGGCACAGTGGAAGACACTGTCTGGGGAAGACTCTGTATGACAACTTGCTCTATTTGTTGCCGTTGTAATCGATAATGCACTGCCAATAAAAAAAACATTCCATTGCAGATAGTTTGTTTGCTGTATTTTTGATGCCTTCTTTTTCAGCGGAAGCCCCTCCGCAGTGCCTCACGTGCTACCAAGAAAGTTTGAATGACTCTGTGGTAACACTGAAATGCGTGCTCTTTGTGTATGAAATGATGTCCCACTGTGTCCCTTGTTGGAAAGCCCTCTCTGTTTCCTCTACTGCCTTAACACAACCATATGTCCCTTGCTGAAGATACGTTTTCGTTTCCTCCAGGAATATGCTGTCAGGCAGCAGCCAGGAGCCTTCACCAAAGGAGTATTTGGGCACATCATGTATTGTGCAAGTGGCCAGGATGTAGCGTCGTTTCTTGCTGTCTCTTGTGGCATGTTGGAGACAAAGTTCATATGCAGAAACGTTCATTTGTTTTCCCTTCAAAGCCATGGTGCAAATTCTACCCATAGTGCCTTGTGGGCAGGAGAGAGCAGGTTGTGGCCAGCTTGTCAGGCAATGCTCTGCTGTCACCAGTAGGATGCTTCTCTAGCTCAGCAACTTTGTAAATACCTTATTTTTTTCCCCCTTTTTTTCTTCCCCTTACAGCTTCAGAAAGCATCATCTCTGTTCCCACCATCATGGAGGATGATGACCAAGAGGTGGATTCTGCTGATGAATCGGTTTCCAATGACATGATTGCTGCTACAGACGAGCCTTCCAAGATGTCTTCAGCAACGGGTCGGAGGATACGACGGTTCAAGCAAGAGTGGCTTAAAAAGTTTTGGTTTCTGCGGTACTCCCCGACATTGAATGAAATGTGGTGCCATGTCTGTAGGCAGTACACAGTGCAATCCTCTCGGACTTCAGCCTTCATCATTGGCTCAAAGCAGTTCAAGATACACACGATAAAGCTTCACAGCCAGAGCAACCTCCACAAGAAGTGCCTGCAGCTTTACAAGCTCAGGATGCACCCAGAGAAGACAGAAGAGATGTGCCGAAATATGACCCTGCTCTTCAACACAGCCTACCACTTGGCCCTGGAGGGCAGGCCCTACTATGACTTTCGGCCTCTGGCAGAACTACTGAGAAAGTGTGAACTCAAGGTGGTGGATCAATACATGAATGAGGGAGACTGCCAAATCTTAATCCACCATATCGCCCGGGCTCTTCGAGAGGACCTGGTTGAACGCATCCGACAGTCTCCTTTCCTCAGCATCATTCTGGACGGGCAGAGCGACGACTTGCTTGCAGACACGGTTGCAGTTTATGTACAGTACACAAGCAGCGATGGGCCTCCGGCAACCGAATTCCTGTCTCTTCAGGAACTGGGCTTTTCCACAACAGACAGTTACCTCCAAGCGTTAGACAGGGCTTTTTCCAGCCTGGGAATACGACTGCAGGATGAGAAGCCAACTATTGGCTTGGGAGTCGATGGTGCTAACATTACTGCCAGCCTGAGAGCCAACTTGTTCATGACAATCAGAAAGACCTTGCCCTGGCTACTCTGCCTGCCCTTTATGGTACACAGGCCCCATCTGGAAATTTTGGATGCAATCAGCGGGAAGGAACTGCCGTGCCTCGAGGAGCTAGAAAATAATTTGAAACAACTGCTCAGTTTCTATCGTTACTCTCCCCGACTTATGTGCGAGTTGAGGGTCACTGCTGCCACTCTGTGCGAGGAGACTGAGTTCTTGGGGGACATTCGAGCAGTCAAGTGGATCATTGGGGAGCAGAATGTGCTCAACGCTCTAATCAAGGATTACCTTGAGGTTGTGGCCCATCTCAAAGACGTCAGTGGCCAGACCCAAAGGGCGGACGCTTCTGCGATTGCCTTGGCCCTCCTGCAGTTTCTGATGGACTACCAGTCAATTAAACTCATCTACTTCCTGCTGGATGTGATTGCTGTGCTTTCACGCCTCGCCTACGTCTTCCAAGGGGAGTACCTTCTTGTGTCACAGGTGGACGATAAAATAGAGGAGGCCATCCAGGAGATCAGCCGACTAGCAGACTCACCCGGGGAGTACTTGCAGGAATTTGAGGAAAACTTCCGTGAAAGCTTTAATGGCATTGCTGTGAAAAACCTACGGGTGGCTGAAGCCAAATTCCAGTCGATCAGAGAAAAGATCTGCCAGAAGACCCAGGTGATCCTAGCCCAAAGGTTTGATTCTCGTAGCCGGACATTTGTGAAGGCCTGTCAGGTGTTTGACCTTGCAGCTTGGCCCAGAAGCACTGATGAGCTCATGAGCTATGGGAAGGAGGATATGGTACAAATATTTGAACACCTGGAAACGGTCCCATCATTTTCCAGAGAGGTTTGCAGAGAGGGGATGGACACCCGAGGGAGTCTGCTGATGGAGTGGCGAGAACTCAAGGTGGATTATTATACCAAAAATGGTTTTAAAGACTTGCTCAGTCACATTTGTAAATACAAACAGAGATTCCCCCTCCTCAATAAAATAGTTCAGATCCTCAAAGTCCTTCCCACCTCATCGGCCTGCTGTGAGAAGGGGCGCACTGCCCTGCAGAGAGTGCGCAAAAACAACCGCTCTCGGCTCACGCTGGAGCAGCTCAGTGATCTTTTGACGATTGCCGTTAACGGGCCGCCCATTGCCAACTTCGATTGCAAAAGGGCGCTAGATAGTTGGTTCGAGGAGAAGTCGGGCAATAGTTACGCGCTGTCAGCTGAAATGCTGAGCAGGATGTCGTCTCTTGATCAGAAGCCAATGTTGCAGAGCATGGACCATGGCTCTGAGTTTTACCCCGATATTTAGGAAGGAATGCCTCAGATCATAAAGCTGTTGAATAATTTTTTTAATCTATACTCTAAACTTTGATATATTATATAAAATATATATATTATAT
>VWZZ01001165.1:381532-400629 GCA_013399095.1 Psophia crepitans | reverse complement strand
CCCCGCCTGTAGTGCTGCCTGGGGTTGTTGTGGCCAAAGTGCAGGACCCGACACTTTGCCACATTGTCCCTCGAGGGGACAGAGGTGCTCGGTGGCTGAGTTAGGATCCAGGTTAAGTGGACTTCCTTAACCTGCAAATGAAGGCTCCCAGCTGCTATGATCACGTGTATGTACCAAACTCGGGCTAAGGAGCCAGCTCAAGAACTCTGCTGGGAACATGATGTCCATGCAAGGTGTACAAGCAGTAGTTCAGTTTAAGCAATATGTGTAGATCAACATCAGCAATGAGATGGAGGTCAGATGGGACAAACCTGCAACACTGAGCCCTCATTTAAAGAGCAGTTGAAGAGTGCAAGCAAACCTTTCTTGTTAGCATTTCTATATATTGTTCCCTGATAACTGGAAATTAATACTGTTCAAGATAGAGTCAATATGTTGTAACTAGTTAGAGTACTATGGTCACATTAATTCTTGAAATCAGTGGATGCAGGATATTTGCTAATTGGACAGAGAAGATGGTGGGCTAAATGAGGCCTCAGAGTACTACTTCCATTGCTCTTCTTGAAATGAATAAGGAGAAGGGGGAGGAAAGGAGAGTGTCTTGGCAGAAAAACGTGTTCTGTTCAAGCAAACTGTCATGTCTACAAGAAAAGCACAAGACTTCCTCCTGACGTGACTGATCAGCAGAGGCTCTGCAGAAAGCTTTGCCAGTATCTTAAACCCCAAAATTAAAGCCCTTGCTTGATTTCCTTGTAATTAAAGCTTCCACATCAGGTATTCTGCTATCATTTGGCCTTCCCATTTTCTGCACAACACCGAGGCATCCTGCTAAAATTAAAAAAAAAACAAAACCAACCACTAATTATTACAGCTGTTCCCACAGACATCTAAACCACTGTTCTCAGGTAGCAGATTTTGTTAAAATTACTGGACTAGAGTTGTTGTCTGTTACTATATTGCAAAAAATCTACCTCTCTCTTATATGTAACATAACAAAAAGGTCAGTAAATTCCACAATTCACACTACTCAATTTTTTTTTTTTACTAGGTGGTAATCTGGTTGTCAAATTAACAGAATCCAAAGGAGCACCTGACATGATATGCAAAACTTTTGAGTGATTCTCAGTTTAGAAAAAATGTTGACTCTTCGCTGGGACTTGGTGGTGTGGTTTCTGGTTGTATTACTACAGTACCTAATATGAAACCTGTATAATTACTTGACATTTCTTCTGCTCCTACTATTCTCCCCACCTGAAACCACATTCTTATGACATTAGCCATCTCTACAAGAGCCATCTCTGATGTCACAGGTTGATTATAAGTTCACTCAGGGAAGAAGCAGCAGGAGCCTGTGAATTCTCAGATACTGAATCCTACCCTCATGCAAAAGTATTTGGCAATAATAAAAAAAAAAATTAAGTGAGGGAAGGAGAAATAAAAGTGTCTGCATAACTGCAGCTCATCAATATGCTTTTCAAAGTTTACCAACAGGAGTCAGTAACTCTGTCAGGAAGTTCATGTCTCTGTGATGAAGTAGGACTACTCCCAGGCAGAAAAAGCCTTTTGATAAGCTACCCACTGCTAATAGTAATACACTTGGGAACTTAATGGTTCCTTTTATATTGAAAGATTATGTGCTTTCATGCTAGGGATACTTTTTAATTAGTATTTTTTATTTTGCCTATGCTTTTCTAAGAATATTCAGAACAGATACTTTCTCAGTCTCATAGCCTTGTCACCCAAATGGAACCAATGAGAATTTGAAGGGGACTGCATCACAGATATTGTAGAAGAAATTTTAGTTGAATGTATGTCAAACAAGCCACAATTAATGCTCAGATTGGATAAATTAGTAAACATAAGGAACATGCTGAAAGTTTTTCAGTTTAAACAATCCTTCCTCAAATGGAACAGAATAATCTCCACCCTCTTCTGCTTAAAAACAGCAGAAAGAACCTGTATGAACCCAGACTTAATTTTCTATTGTTACACAGCTGCAATAGCTGTGTGTGAGCTCTTCCAACAGGTGTAGAGTGCATCTGTATTGGTAAGTGCCTTTTATTTTTGTGAGTACAAATAACTTTTTTTTTTTAACAGAAAAGAAAGAATAAAGGATATCATCACAATTTTCACCAGAGTAAAATTTTTCCAGCTACACTGGAGAGAGGGGCAGCAGAGCTGCAGATAAACGTTTCCTGAACTGCACATAATACCATGGAAGTACATGAGGAATACTGTGCTCTGGGAAAGACAGGAAAGAAAAAACTCCACAAAAGCCATTACAGCCATTGCAATATTTTACTGATACTTGGGGCATGCAGCTCAGTTATCCCTCTGTCAGAGTGCACCTAATTTCACTCTCACAAAACCTAAATAATCAAACTTGTTAAATTGACAGGAGTTTGAGGTGGAAGTAAAAAAACCCCAATGGTTTAGCATGAAGCTCCACCTGATGAAGGAACAATAAGGCTGCCCATAGTGACTGTCTTTGGACCTGATCTTCCATCACTGCCTTTTATACTGGTTTACCAAGTTTTGGCATATAGAATCTTCCTTAGTGCAACAAAGACTCCCTTCCCCTCCTCCTCCCTCATTAGTTAAAATCCAGAGTTGAGGAATAAATGGCATGCAGGGACTTGTATTGACCTTTGGAACTGGATGAATTGCAGTGGTTCCCAAGACACAGACAAAATCACTGAGCTGCAGTACCCTTAACTGCAGCAAATTGCTATAGCTGAAGTCACTGATGCTCTCATGAGGCTGCAGAAGAGTGGGCAAGTGCAGCTACATCATGGAAGAGGGTACAGAAACATGCAAAGATCATCAGCCTGCATCTGCAGTTTGAAAATATCTTGTAGGTGGTGCTATAAGCCAGAGAACAGCAATAGAAAAATACAGTTTACTTTGTATAAGGGGATATAACTACATAAGTTCCAAGGATGGGCCTTCAGAAGCAATGCTGCATTTTCTCTAGTGTGCATCTTCCACTGCACAAGTTCTAGAAGCCTGCAGATACCTGGATTATAAAACAAGCACAAAGATAATTGTATAGACTTTCCTCAAGGTAAAGGATGATAAATGACCTAGCGAAGCATTTCATTGTTGCAGAACACTACACACAAACAACAAAAATACGATGAAGATTAAAATTCTAAAAGAAACATAGAGCTTGGAAAAAGGAAGCTTAATGAGCTACTTTGCTACAGGCAGCCTTTGTACCTATGATTAATTTGATGTTTCCTCTCACATTTATTTTAGGAAGGGGGAAAATTCCTGTAACTAACTCTCTAAAAGGTGAGCATCAAAGCTTTAAAGTCATACTATTTCAGATCCAAAATTTCTAGCACTGTGTGTCTATACATGGGTGAGCAATTAGTAGCAGGCTTTAAAATGAAGACTGATATTTTAAAAAATCATTAGCGATTAAGTGTCTTGGTTTTTGAATGACCAACTTAACATCTTCACCAGGAGCTGTTTTCTGAGAGATAGGGCTTTCTCCCTTGGATTATGGGTCCTGGTAGCAAGTCAAACTGAAATCCAAACTGAGTTACAACTTCCAGAAACCTCAACCAAAATCCTAGGAAAACAATCATCCGTGATTTCAGGGCTTCTCTTCTGTATTGTCGTGTGCTACATTGAGCTTGTAAAGGTAGTACACAAAACTACTATTCTCAGCTGCATTTATTGTGCCTTGGCAAAGACATCATCTCCTACAATAGAAAAAAAAGTGAAGCAGCCCTGAGGATCTGGCAAGCAAGTAAAGAATAAATTAATTTTATTTTTGTTATCTGAAATTCTCACAATAAAAAACCAGAGCTCAGTTAAAAATGAGGCATGTATCACAAGCTCACTCTTGTGATGCAAGTCAGATATTTATGCAGTTGTGCTGTCTCCAGGTTTCAGAGCTTAGATCCTCAAAGCACACTGCAATATATAAACACAGTGGCTTGAATCCATCACTTCATGTATCCTAGTGCTGCTACCATTGTGTCTGCTAGTATAGATGAAGTGGTCACAGCAGCTGCAAAAGCTTGGAGTAGGAGGAAAGGAATTCTGGGCCAGATACAACCAGAGACATCTGTATGACATAGTTGTATTTCCAACTCTACTGTTAGCAGCTAAGCTGTAGACCAACAGCCACATCCCACAGAAAAGAGAGGAGGATAGAGAACTCGGCAAAAATCTTTACTGAATTATGTTCCATAATAAATACAATAAAAGCTACTCGCTCTGTAAGTCTCTTCCCTGCATTCAGTCTAGGCTGCTAGAACTATTCTTTCAGTCTTTTATTTAACTATTTGATGGAGATTCCAATAGCACCAGAATTTTTTATCTTCTCACATCTGTCCTTCAGACTTTCTGCGGCATTCAACACAGCTTTCCCCTCTAGGCTGAGGTGTACTAGGACGGGATCCGAAATTCAAGATCTGCTGGGAGAATTTAAGCAAGTCTCAAACCAACATATCTAAGTTTTCTCAACAAATACTGACCTACCTGAAAAGCACTTAATGCCTGCAGATAGCCTGAACATTCATAGTTTCAAACAGTCTTTCTTACTGCTCTGAGTTCACTTCCGTGGTCTACTCCTTTTACCAGTGCATTGGTGCACAACCACCCACAGCACACTTCCGAAGAGAAGCAGCATTATTCCTTCAGAGCTCCAGGGATGATGTTATTAGAGGTCCATAGCAAGTACACTGCAACCTTAATAAACCATGTATTTGCATCAGGGCGTTATGTCCATGAGTGCAGGGGAATGGACTCAATTAATAGTCTTCCTTTATCCCTGACTGCTGTGATCCCTACAGCAATTCTGCACTGCAAAAAAACATAGCTCCAGAATGACAAATTGATGCTTTTTTTCCTTTTAAAACAAGTCACTTCTTATTTTATCGCTACACCAGATGCACTTTCCTCACTTAGATTTAAGGAGGACAAGCTGGTTATATTTCTCTCTATTCTTGCCAGAAGCTTTGTATTTTGTGCTTGATGCCTCAGGACAGGGCTGATCTAATTCTACAAACTATGGTTGATCTGTTTTGCTTTTGCTGAGCAATAGCTCACAAAAATAATCTCTATGATCCTGACTGCAGCAATTGGGCAGGATTAGAAGGTCAAAGGCCTGACGTACACAGGCATGTACCTTTGTCTTTAATTCTGTGTGCCTCCATTATCAGACAGCAATTCAGATAATCTTCCCTTTGAATTTTAGATAAATAACCTCTTGCACCTTTTTGTCTTGGCACAACTAATGGAGTTTTATGCCCTCTGCATGAATGAAAATATACTGAGAAATACTCTGTGAAAATAAAGCAGTCCCCTTGTGTTGGCTGTAGGGTGCCTGATTTGAAGAGCCTCTCAGGACTAACAGCTGGCACTAAGTTAGCATCTTTCTGGCAGTCTCAGAGAAGCTGCCAGTGGCAGAGTGAACTGAAAACTCATTGCTCTCGTGCCTCCAGAGAGATTCCTACTTCCTACAGTAATGTAAGGGCATACTGGCAAATGCAGGCAGGGTAGTTTGTACCGCTAATGCCTCTGCTGTCTCTATTACATGGATAAATAGCTCATTTCAAGATACAGTACCACCAGGTTGATTGTCCGGAACACCTTTTTAAGACTTTCCCTCTCACAAATTTGAAGTTTACCATCTCCTCAGTGAAAAGCTGTATTTTAAATTTGTACTACAGTTAGGTAGTCACATGTACATGAAGAATTTTGCTCCTCAACCATATCTCCCCCCAGTAATGTCAAAATCGGTCATTTCCCTTGGTCTCCTTGCTCTTCTGTGTCTCAGTGTAGGAAAGTGAGAGTTTACAGATTCATACCTCTGCAGATCCTAAAGAAACTTTTTTTCTTGTGTAGTGAAAAATCAGATAGAATAAAAATGGTAGAGCACATACAGAGGTACTTCTGTGAGTCAGGTGTCACAGTCCTGTGGCTTTAATCACTGGCCAGTTTTCATTTCTCCCAAACTGCAAATTCCATCTATTCTGAGTTAGCACAGAAACCACTATCTTGTTTCTCCCACTCACAAGGGAAGCTCATAGACCTCAAAACAGAAGCTATCTTTTCCCAACTGCCTATTTCTATTCCTGCTGTCTCTTCACTTTCTAAAAGTTCACAACTAGTCTCTCAAACCGAAATACCATGCCTTCTCTCTGGTCCCTCATTCACTCTCTGAGTGAAATTAGCCCTTTGAGCTAAAGAGACTGAAAGATCCTTCCCCAGCCCTAGTCTGTCTTTCTCACTCAAAACATTCATCTTTTCTCAGCTTTCCCCTCAGATAGATGATGTGATGCGTTTACATCTCTGCTTTTTTTCCTCCACTTTTCTTGTTGCCTGCAATTCCTACAGATCTTCCAGGCCTCAAAAGATCCCAGTTCCAGGCTCATGTAACTACAACTTCCCTTGCACAATTTCCCCATTTCAAGAGTTAAAAGTGCCTTCCCCTTCTTTCATCACTTTTTTCTCAAAAATTCCTTTCTTCCCATTATTACTGGGCTCTGACAGCAGGTGCCCTATTTTATTTCATGTTTTACAGCCAGGTATCCTGACTTAAAATTCAAAAGAGGGGGTGGATAGCTTTCTCAGCAGTAAATGCCTGGGAAGATACCACAGTAACCCTGTTCTGTCTCTGCCACTATCTTTTATTCTTCACTATGGGAGGGCTGTGCAGTGTCAGCTCTCCCCATTCAGTACCCTGCTAGATTTTTCTGATCTTGGAATAAATTCTATCAATTTTATTTATTCTGGAGGTAAGAAATAGCATAATTTTAATTTATAAAAAATATTCTTTTTTTGTTGTTGTTGTTAAAATGGGTGGTCGGTTCCACATGATAATTTTCTACTAGGTTATTGACTGGAAGAGTGGAAGAACCTGTCTTGTCTTTCACAGTACTTCTTTAACTAGCAGTGTAGGTATTAAGGATTCAGGGACTGCTGGAGGCAGCTGATTTGATTAGATTTAATTGGGGTGTGTGCTTATTTATTTTTATATTAAATGATCTAAATAATTATGAATGTATCAGAGCACTAGAAAAAATAATCCCTCTTGCTAGCAAAAGATAGCAGAAATAACTCAAACACCAGTGAAGAAGAGGTAAGAGCACAAAATATCCCTCAAACTTTGCTAACAGTTAGCTGTCATGATAAACAGTTTTTTGATCTCCTATACTGCCACAACACACCCCATGAAAAAAATAATATCCTGAGGATCTATACACTCTTAGTATAATTTTGACTGGACTTCAACAAAACTAACCACCATCTGGGTATCTACCACAACAGCTACAGGGGCAATGTTTTTGCAAAAGGCAAAAAATAAGTCCAAGCATTTCCTTTCACCAATCTGTGCAGAGAGAATGACAGGTTTAACCTGATTTCTCATCTTTTTAACTGGTTTTTTTTTCCCTCTTACATCCTTAGCCATTAGAAATCTTTCCCGTTCTTTAAAAATAAAATAAAACCCCTTGCATTTGAGACAAAATTTGAACATATGAAGCAATCACATTGTACAGTTTCAGAAAGCATGGAAAGAGTAGCTAAGATCTATATTTAAATCTCAGGTTTTCTTCAGACCTTTCTTGGAATACAAACAATAAAAATGGCTGTTTTCTTTTAAAAATAATCCAAAGATATGTACAATCTACTTCCATTGGTTTACCCATCTGAACTTGGGAAGAATTACCAGCACTGTGGTTATACATAAAGGATGGATGTCCATACCTACACTGCCATCAGCATTTGAACTCAGTGAGGAGTGTATCAGCACTAGACTTCAGCAGTAGACACAGTAACAGAAACATCATCTCAGTAGGAAGCACTTTTGAAAAATATACTTGGTACATACTGTGAACTGTCATTTGACTGGGCTTCTGCTGGGCTTTAGGTCTCCATTCTACACACTTGGATCTAAGGTACCTATGTATCAGACTACAAATGATCAGAGTTAGACTCTGTTTGACAGATTGCAGGAAAAAAACAGCCTATGCAAATGTCATCTTCCCAAGTAAGTAATTTATATGGTTGTGCTGGATATAACACAGTGCTATATAGTCTTAAAATGAAAGGCAGCAGTGAAAGAGCCAACATTCACTGCAGGATAATGGAAATTTATATGCTCCAGTCAGTCCCAAATCTATTTTCCTACAACATCAGAAGTGAAATTTGAACCTTTGAAGTCACAGCAGTTATATTTAGAATCAATCCAGCCTTTAGCCACCAGTTAGGATAGGTATTCTCAAAAAAACCCAACCAAACAAACAAAAAAAAAAAACAAACCCCACACACAAAAAAACAACCACCAAACCCAAACAAATAAAAAGCCACACAACACCAAAAATATATTTTTTTTTTAAAATTAAAAAGATCTTGGGAGTCATTTTTTTTTCTTCCATTGTCTGTACCTTTTCAAGTTGCTTTCCCTGCTGTCATGAGAAGTCTATATATATCCTGAATTTTTTTTCTTCCTTTTGGGGGTTAACACACTGATTTGTTGTACAGTTTCCCTCTATTTATTCATTTAGAATAAGTTTTTCCAAAATGGCTGAAGGACTTAACCATTCAATTCTCTTTGACCCTCAATGGGATTTGTTTTCCAAAATTCTCTAGATGCTTTTGAAAACTCTAACCCACCAATCCTACAATAAGTCTGTTTTGTGTTTTATTGTGTTCACAATTGTTCTATTGAACTGGCTTACAGGCCCATGCATATTTGCTGATCAGCACATTTTAAGGAAGCCTGGAGAATATGCATAAAATTCATTGTCTTCTGTAAAGTAATCATAAGCACTTACAACAGAATGTTTATGCATCCTATGCTGCCCCAGTTCACATGTAAGTACATTAGAATTCAGGAAAGGGACTTCCAAAGGATCAGCAGAAGCCAAAACTGAGTGGGAGAAATGTTTCACTGGATAGTTTTAAATCTCCACTCATAAATCAGAAGAAACTCTGAACTGTTTGGAATAGAGTATTAACCACACCCAATTTATTCCCTGACACACAGCAGGGCAGCATTTCAGATCAAATTTACCCTACCGAACACACTGAATTCCTCACTTCTACTGAGCATTTCAGAATAGTAATACAGAGGAGACAGGTGAGGTCAACCATAAAAGATCAGAAAAGGCCAAATCATTGTACTTACCTTTCAGCTTTCCTACGTCACACCCCTCACCAAGTAAGGCTGTGGCATGAGTGCACAGGGCTAAATGGTGACCAGGCATGGTGAGGTTGAAAACCTGAAATATCTCAAGTGGGATCATCTGCACAGCATGCCCAGTGTGAAACATGAAGAAGCCTTTCATTCCTTTGTGTCTCAAGTTTAAAAATCAAATTGATTGTCAGAGTTCAGCCTAGACTCACTGAATCCAGTTACATTGGCGTATCCAGGCTCATCACTAGGTCTACAAGAATTAAGATTCCGACACCACCACCGGCCCCACCTTGAGACATAACTATGGTTTTCTCCAACAAAGAAACATCTTCTAGCACAGTCTGTAGATCTGTGAATGTTTGAAAGCAACTTATTAGGAAAACATTGAGTAAACTGCCCAAATTACTAATTTAACTCAACAGGGTTAAAATAAAAAATTGTGTTACAGAAATAAAACTGCTGAAGCAACAGTCATCTGAGCCTAGAAAACCATGACTCAGCTATTGCAAACAACTCCCATTGACCCTCTCCCACAATATTTTAGGCAATAGTACAATATTGAAACTTCAAGTAAGTTAGTTTTCAAGAGAAAGGCTTTAAGAAGTTTTTTTTATTCAAGAACTATTATGCCTATGTCAGTTAAAATTGTATGCAGACTAGGTTAAAGAAGCAAAGATGATAACGGTAAAAAATAATCCAGTACCTCAGCCTAAGGAGCCTATAATTATAAAGTGAATCACCATGAATACACACCGAACACCTACATCATTACCTACCTTTTCAAGTGATTAACTGGATGATCAGATTAGTAACTTTCTCTTAAAGTCTAAATTTTCTGTAGGTTAAACAGAAATAATTCAACATCTCTGAAACGAAATTTATGGGAAACAAATTTGTCTGACACCATAAAAAAATAATTCAAAGCCTGAAATACCACTTGTGTTGATTAGCTTTTTTAAAAATAAAATTCCTCCTTACTTCAAGGTCACGGTTTGTATTTTGCCTTTTACAGCTCACATGAGCTCAACTTGAGTTTTCTTTTTCCATACTCCTCCTAATTACAGCTAAAGATTTGACATGGAACTCCTCTGTTTCTGATCTCCTAACTTAAAATAAATCCATGGTAACTAGTAACAATGAATCTAAGGAAATTATTGGCAAACAAAACCAACAAGTAGGTGACTGCAATGGAACACTGACACATACGCCCCACACCCCTGGTCAGCTAACCATGATCAAAGAGAAAATAGATCAGTTGTAAGGTCATTAAAAGACAAAGGAAACACAATGGATATTGATGTAAGAGAAAACAAGCTTAGAGAAGTCTAATTAGTAATATGGTCATTTTAATGGAAGAACTATTCAAGTGGGACAAAACACCCTATATGCCCAGTCTCCTATTATTAGTGTACATGCCCAATTAACTACTTACTCGGCCAGTCATCTGCAAATGACCCGAACTTGGCAATTGATCGCAGTGGGACCACCAGGGTTTCCCCAGTTGCAGGCAATTACTGAATGTTTCATTATGGCATTCAGCTGTCACCTGCTTGCCAAAGAAATCTATTTTATGCTACAAAATGCTCTGTGATACTTCCTTTAAAATGTATTTATATGAAGAGACATTTTGTGAACAGAATACTTAAAAATAACCACCATAGATAAGCAACTGGAGTGAATTAATTTTACCTGATTCAACTGGTAGCCATTACGACTACAAAACTAGCTCAGCTTGCTATAGAGTTCTCTATTGATCCACTTTCATCTTGTAAGAGGGGTAAAGAAAGAAAAACATTTAAAGGTACCTTATTATCTTCCTGATTATGGATGAGAGCAGGAGCTAAGAGTGGCTCTCATTATATCCTAGCATCAGTAACCAGGGTGTCAATAAGAGAAACGAAATGTAAGAGCAGCTATAGACAGTTCTACAACTAAAAAAAAAGAGAAAAAAAGAAAAAAAAGAGAGAGAGAAAATTCGGGTAGATTCAAGAATTCAACCTACAGGTTAATTTATCCCAGCGTATTCAAAGCACACTCAAAGTAATGCTAGGAGATCGGCATCATAGCTGACTGATATCTAAGATTTGAACTTCAGCCTTACAGACTACTTTGGTTTGAATGGTATCACCGATGTCACTCTTGATACAGTTATGACAGAAATGAAGGTTTATGTCAGATTTACTTATTACAATACAAGAAAAAGATACACAATGATCCTGTCTCCCAAAATACAATTGCAAATTTCATTGCTCTTCTGAAACCATCCTGAATTGCATACTTGCCAGTTTTAAACATGTGTGTTCTGAAGATATTAATGTAGTAAAATAAGCTCATTATCACAGTTTCAGGAAGACTGCAATGGAAAAATAAATTCTATGATGAATACCTGGCAGTAACAGGTATAATGAAGGCAATATAGAGTACGTAAGGATTGAAACTGGCCAGGGAATAAATAGTAACAGACTGGATCACATTTTCCCTGTCCCTCATCTACTTGACAATAAATCTTTTCTTGAAAGAGAAATTGCACCTAACTGTTTTCCTAAAAGAAGGATGGATCACCAAAAGAGGCAGGAGGTCAACAGCAACGTATCCACATAGTTGCCCGGTATAAGATTGACACATTTTATCAGCCTGTTCTCTTAATTATGCAGCATGGTAGATAGTTATTTTGACCAGTACTATTCCTTTTTGCACATATGCCAATAGTAGCTTTTGTCAAAAAGTACGGCAAAGCTGCTCAGAGAGATTTAACAACAAATACATACAGATCTGATTACTCATATATGTGAGAAAGGAAAACTCTGCCTTAAGAAAACCATCAACCAACCAAATTTCATTTTGAAAATGGCCAGATATTATTCAAGTCCAAGCCATAAAAGAGCATATGGGTACGGATCACATCTGATTTCAGTATTTATTTTCAATGGTCTTCTGATATTATAGCAATATCCAGCAGTAAAATGTCCTGTGCTAACAGACATATCAGATATCATCATACTGCTTAGAGCTTCCAATTTGTTTATTTTTCTAATACATTTTTATTTTCTGACCTCTCTTTTCATAAGGCAACATGATTTACATCACTTTCAGGGATTTACTACACAGGACATTGGTACAAAATGAGAGCGGTGTGAATGTATTGCTCACTATCTACTTTACAAACTAAGTCTTAATGTGAGTAGAAATTTTAGCTGTTAAGATCCCCATGAATATCCACCTGCTTCAGGAGGGGTCTGAGAAAGAGGATGACAGGCTTGGACAAACAGTAGCTTGTGTGTTTCAGTTATGGGAAAGGCTCTTTTTTCCCTACCCCAGGAGCAAATAGTTTGTTCTTGTGAAAACTTGAAACCCACCAGGGGACACTGAGGACAGTGACAGCTCTTTTTGATCTCTCCTAACTTTTCCATTCCTTGGATTGTCTGTTAATTGAATAAGAAAAGCAGGCCAAGTTGTCACACCCTCTTCCTGTCTTCCTAGATTTCTGAAACAGTTGAAGCTCCCAACAGCCTTGAGCTCATTTCTATTCGAGAGCATGTGGAAATGTGAGGCACAATGGGAGGGTGTCTTTAAAATAGATTTGCACTGGATTAATCAAAATGGAAAGCTGTATGCCTCTTGATTTTTTGGGTTTGTTGTGTTTTTTTTGTTGGTTTTTTTTTTCAGAAGAGTATCTAATAGCATTAATTTCAAGCCTGTGGACATGAGTTACCATGTTTTCTTCCAAGTGAGGCAGAAAGAGCCATGGTGCAGGGCATTATGGGGCTTCCTGCCAGCCAGTTCTGCTTAACGCCTCTTTACAATTATTCTTGCAATGTCTCCTCCAAACAAACAGGACACCGATGAGCTTGTTCGTTTAGCTTCATTTCTGTATATTGTTTCCTCTATTAAAAAACAGTCACTTGTTTTTATCCTCTGGAGCTGGCAATTCAGAGACAAAAGGTGAAACATAGCAGAGAGAGAGAGAGAGAGAGAAAGAGAGAAAAATACATCTGCACCATTTCCATTCTTATTCCAATGATTCTCATTAGGAACATCAGCCTGACTTCCTCAGAAGCAGGCCTGTCCTGGGAAGGTGAGAAGCAGAGAGAGGTAGTAAGGAGCTATCCAACCCGTGAGGACACACATGCAGGCAGCTACCACTGCTCTGCAAACTGTAGGCTGCGTTGTATTTATGCTAAAGGAAATGTGTATTCACAGGTAGTTCTCAATGACTTTGCACTGAGGAAGGACATTGTCATTTATTTTAATCAAAAAAGCTGGATATTGCCTTTTTGTGTTGGGGGTGGAAGGACTGAGGAATTTGTTTTCAATAGAATAACTGCATTTAGAGGTGCGGTTGATGGTCATGTACCAAAGCAAGTAAAAACTACTAATACTCCCAGACTAAGTTTTGATGAAGATCTAGACCAAGGATTTAGAAAAATCATGCACTGAAAATTTAGAGGTATTTAGGAAAGGAGAAACAAGTCTGCTGTGGAACTTCATGCTTATAGATGCTTACAATTTTGAGTCACTTAACAACATAAAAATTTTGCAGATTTTTGAGCTAAGCAGTAAAGAATCAAAGCCAATGCTCCCTACTCCAGCATTCTTTGTTGCAGAACATCAGTCCAGATCACCAAAGTGAAAAATCCTTTGAGTTACATCTCTCCTAAACAACACCTATGTGTGGTAACACTTCACTTAGGAAGACAGAGCACTAAAAGGCTTAAAAGCTCACTACAGCGGCTAGATACTCCTATCTTTTATTGGCTGAATTTTCCTGCCTGCTGTTTCTCATTTCAGAATCTATGATTATCACAGAAAAACGTCTGCAGCGCACTACATGTCACAAAAGAATTGTAAAGCTTGTCTGGGCAAGTATTTACCTCTTCCCTACCATTCCAAAGGAATCTCTTTGATGACTGCTATAAGCCAGATGAACTGTTTGCCTTATATATTGTACTGTATCAAATTTTCAGGAAGTGTTGAAGTACAGAGCTCAGAACACAGTCATTAATATAATCTGCTCTGGAGGCCCTTTTAGTTTTCTGAGGGATCTTTGTAGCAGGTAAGAAAGCAGCTAAAAAACTGCACTGTCTCTGTCACAGGGGTCCACATAGTGTCAGTTATTCTGCCAACCACAGTCTACACTGCCACCACACTCCTCCTAGCCAATATACATCCATCCAGGCTGACAGCCACTAGCCTAACAAGGCTCTCATATGTACTTCTCCCATGAAGAAAGCCTCTGAGACAGCTCTGGAGCTAGATGGAAGGTGAAGCCATATCCTTTAGCTCCAAGGTCAGAAGCAGCTCTGGTTATCCTACTAAATCTCTTCAGCTTGAAGAATTCCAATATGCAAATTTTAATTAGAAGGAAGTGTTAGACCAGCCCATTAGCACTAATGTTGCAAACACACTGAAGCTTGGTTTACACAACATTTTGACAGGGTAATTATGTCAGTTAAAGACATGAAGAGTGGAGCTCCAGCATCTTAGCTATGATGGGCAGAGTTGAATAAATCAACTGTTGGCCTTGTTGAGGTCACAGTGAATCTGGTATATTTTTTTTCTGAAGCAGAACTAGAGTTCTACAGGGACTGCTCAGCTGGCTGTCAATGGATAGCAAGCTGTGAAGGCAAGAACATACAGCCAGGCAGCAACAAGGAACAATTGGAAGCAGTACAATTGGCACACATGGATCTGCAAGAGAATGATCGCCTCCTTTTTTTACCTTCGTAATTTTCACTAGAAGAGAAACTTCTACTGAATTCACTAGGCTACAGAGAATCTGCCACTGGGCAGAGTCTATCTACAATTCACAGCAACTGGCATGGGCCTGTGATCATAAAAATTAAATATAATCATTAGGAACTGGGCTCAGCTGCAACATAATTTCTCAAATGCAGCCTACTCATAAGCATTCCTATAATTGTAAGTACATATAAAAAGTTAGTAACAATTAGTTTTACTACCTAGAAACATATGGGATAAGAAAAGAAGTGACTCAACAGAAACAAAACTTTTTATTTATTGCTATCAAGCTAACATTTACCTCATAGTCCTTTAGAGAAGTCAAGTTTTGCTTGAATAATTTATACTGTGAAGTCAACAAAGACACCAAGTTCTTCTTTTTCCAAAATCAAGAGATGAAATCCCTGTTTTGGGGGGGGATGGGGACGGGGATGGGGACGACACGAAACATTGAAATGTCAAGAACAGTACAATTTTTACTTCTATGATAAGATGTGAGCAGCATGAATTATGACTCTGATACTAAGTAGTTCTGGTCCATCTACTACTCTTCCCTCAAGAGCAACTTCAGTTTTTGTCTCCACTGAGGTTAAAAGAAAGACTGAATTATGTTTCTTCTCCAATTGAGTTCTCTTTAAAACAGAACAGGGGAGCTAAAAATGGCTTGGACAGAGGAACTATGTATAGCGAGAGCACAGTCAGCAGTATTGCAGCGTAAAAACCTACACTTGAGTTTTAGAATAGAAACTGTGTGCCTGGATTTTAGCAAGGAACCACTTACAGCCCTTTTCATTCCCTGTGTCATGAACAGGATCCGGAAGGAAAAAAACCCAAAACAAACAAACAAACAAACCAACAAACCAATGCAAAGCAAACAAACAAACAAAAACCACACAAAACCCCCCCCACAAAACAAGGTATGCATTCCATCCAAGTTGTTGTCTAACCATAGAAATTAGAAAGTACTTTTGGCAGTGAAACTCCCTGAGAAGGCAAAAACCTCCTAGCTTCCGAAACTGAGTAAGGAGTACAATTGCAAGAGTGATCCTTTTCTATTAATCTATATTCCACTGGAGTCTTAAATCTGCAACACAGTGGTATTTTGACAAAATGCTGCCCAGGATCAAAGTAACCGAGTCACATCTTCACTGTGTGTGCATTTCAGCAGTCACTTCTATATTACACAGCACATTTTCTTCTCGGGTAGTATCTCCTAGCTCCTGCTTCTTAATTCTAGGCGGAGAATCGATTGAGAGCAGCCTTGAAGAGAAGGACTTAGGCTGCTGGTTGATGAAAAGCTCAACATGAGCCAGCAGTGTGCGATAGCAGCCCAGAAAGCCAACCGTTTCCTGGGCTGTATCAAAAACAGTGTGGCCAGCAGATCAAGGGAGGTGATTCTGCCCCTCTACTCTGCCCTCGTGAGACCCCACCTGCAGTACTGTGTCCAGCTCTGAGGTCCTGAGTACAGGAAAGACATGGAGCTGCTGGAGTCCAGACGAGGGCCACAAAGTTGATCAGAAGGCTGGAGCACCTCTCCTACGAGGGCAGGCTGAGGGAGCTGGGGTTGTTCAGCCTGGAGAAGGGAAGGATCCGGGGAGATCTAATTGCTGCCTCTACCTAAAAGGGACCTACAGGAAAGCTGGCGAGGGGCCGTTTCTTAGGGAGTGCAGTGACAGGACAAGGGGGAATGGGTTTAAACTAAAAGTGGGGGGATTTAGATTGGATGTTAGGAAGAAATTCTTTACTGTAAGGGTGGTGAGGCACTGGAACAGGTTGCCCAGAGAAGCTGTGGAGGCCCCATCCCTGGAAGTGTTTAAGGCCAGGTTGGATGGGGCTTTGGGCAACCTGGTCTAGTGGAGAGTCTCCCTGTCCACAGCGCGGGGCTTGGAACTAGATGATCTCTGAGGCCCCTTCCAACCCAAACCATTCTATGATTCTATGATAATTATTAATTGCTTAAGCTCCAGCCATCACCTGCTTAGTTCCTGCAGTGTTACATTAGGCCATTTTCTGTTTTATGCGAAGATCTATAATGGTATAAGCATGCTTGATTACTAGTCAAAGCTACTTATTAATTGCTAGTTGGTTTGAGGGTTTTTTTGAGTCATGGAATGAATAATCTTTTTTAAAGGCCCAAACAGTAACATTTCAACCTTCAGTTTATTGTTTTCTTTTCATCAAGGTGAAGAGTGTGCCTTCTTCAGCCTTGGTGCATCCCTAGGACCCACAGTCTATTTCGTATTTACTTCGCAGTTTGACACTTATGTTCTTTCACACAAAATTCACACCTACAGGAACAGTGTTGAATATTGAAGTATCCGCAACTGATTGGATCGAGTCATTAAGCAGGGATCCACTTGTTGGTAAATTCCCGAGTAACATGTGACACCAAGTAGCTTTCATAACTGCCTACTGTGGGTAGCAAATTATGCCCAAAATTATCACACACACGAGATCTTTTCTAATTTCTACAGAAATACAACTCTTCAACATCAGTCACTCAAAATCTGATCTGTTGCACATCAGCACCATCTGTACATCTACAAATTACAGCCATTTCCACCATACAGCAAACCATTAGTACTGTTCATGCTTAACTTTCCACTTCTAGCTTTCCCACAGTCACATTGGTCCTATCATGGGCTTCTCCTGCATACACACAAGCCTCCGCCTCAGGCTTTGCATAGAATGAAAGCAGACTACAAGCTGGCATACAGGAAAGTGACTAGGATGAAAGGACTGCATAGTGCACACTGGGGAGAAGTAAATTGTGTGTCATGAAACACTGCTACCATGGGGAGATATTGGTTAGGGAGGCAGGGTTGAAGGGATGTGCATGTCATGGCAGCACGGAAGATGACAGTCTCCCACTGGGGCGGAGGAGACACAAAGCATCTTCAGAATGTGGATGCTAACATTAAAAACCATGTTTTACTCGTTTTGCCTTGTCTCCTACGGAAAAAGGGGAATGTAAACTTCCTTGCTGGAGAGTTAAATAAATATATTACTGTAAATATTGGTGAAACTGGATACACCAACTATATTCGAATTCTTTTTCTTCCAATCACACCAGAAAATGCAGAAATCACAATTATTTTCCTATAGTTTCAACTTTAACAAGTCACTATTTTTCCGTGTCCTGAAACCGGGACAAGAGAAAACTTTTACATAGGAAATTCACAGCTAGTTGTGGCTAGTATGCCTCAAACAGCCCTAGAGAGCAGCGGAGTGGCTAGCTCATCAATGGCTCACAAGAGAAAACATCTTCTTTACCTGCAGAATTTGTTAATGTTCTGAGTTTTAAAGAATTTAATGCCTAACTTCCATAGTTACAAAGTTAAAATTTCAGCATGTCACCCTCTGGTGGTTATTAAAAGCAAATAAAAGCAGGGAAACACCTGGGGGTTTTAAGCCGTTGAGGTCAAGGGGTGGGCCTGGTACACAGCGCTAACTGCAAAGCCCCCCTCAGGGCTCTGGCCACAGCGTCCCGGCAGGGTGCACAAGCACGGTGGCACAAAGTCGCTCCCTCCTTGCATGCCGCTGTAGAGCTGTCACCTCTCGCCGAAACCCAGGGGAAGAAACAACCAGCCAGCACCCACAAGCACCAGTGCTGCCACAGAGCCAGTGAGGGCCCTGCCCGCTCACCTGCCTGAGGAACTTTCTGGAAGCTCCAGCTCCCACTGCCCGGTGCCACTGGGGAGCAGCAGGCCCACGCGGGACCTCAGGCACAGCCCTGAGAGCTGCTGGTGGGACTTGGCACTGTGCTGTGCCGCAGGCCCTCAGCGCTATGCGGGGGCCACAGCCTCCATCGCTGCAGGTGCTTGGGCCCGCCTTGGGGCACCACAGCCATCCGAGGCGTTTGGCATCTCTTGATTTTCACACTTATGCAGCAGCCTGGACTGCCCGAGGAACTCCAACAGGAGCCATACGGGACGGGTTTCAGGACGAGGGGAGGCTGCAGCTGATGAGGACCCCCCCGGGGCTCGGGTGACACCTCAGGCTACGGGGTAGCCCCCCTCGCCCAACTCTTGGTGTCCCACCCAGGGGAGCAGCAGCAAGAAACTAACCCAAACTGCACGAATATATTCGACACGCTTCCTTTCATCTCTCCCTGACGAGTTCCTCAGCTCCCTTTCATCTCTCCCGGAGGAGCTCGCGGCTGAGGCGCGACGGGAGGGGGAACGGGAAGAGGGGGGTGGTG
>VWZZ01001165.1:296993-381239 GCA_013399095.1 Psophia crepitans | reverse complement strand
AGGGGGAGGCGGTCTGCCTGCAGGCAGCACCTCAACACTGCAGCGACGAAACACATCCATCCTCAGTGTGCAGCCTGGCCTAGAAACAGGATTGAGGAGACATTTAAGCTCACAATTCATGGGTGAATATAGTGAGCCTTTGGGTAATGGGGTCAGGGAGAGCTGGTAAATGCTTTACTCAATCCCATTTGTGAATTAAACTAAATCATAGGCTTAACATCCATTTTGCAGGTTTAATGAAGTTTTAACTGATGCAGTCTGCCTTGCTTTAACTTGGATGAACTTTCTGGAGTGCCCCAGGGTGGGCAACTCCAAAGGAGACTTGGTGGAAGTCACTTAAGAGGCCTCTGGCCAAGCAGAAGCCACTGTCTCCCAACTGCCAAGCTACACCTCGAACACTCTGGCTGGAGGGACACTGGGGACTGCTGCCACCCTTTCCTCTACAAGGAGCAAATTCATCTGTAGCTACTGAGAAATCCTTAGCTGTATTGTGCTTCCTGTGAAAACCAGGCATCGTTCCTGAAAATATGCAAAGTATTATTCAAAATCTGTCTGAAACTTGGGCTGTTTCAACAACCTTTTTATAAAAACAAAGTATTACTTTTAAAAAGCTTTGTGCTTGGTACTTGTGAAAGCAGTATTTGCCCTGTCAAGAATTTTTTACTCTCACAGGACAGAGTAACAAATCTAACCAAGCATGTGGAGCAGAGACTGAGATTTACCCAGTTATTTGACAGGCAGAATAATTGCCTCATTTTGCCTTCTATTTTAATAACGAGCTGCGCTTCTCAATTCCCTGGATTGAACAAGCTGATCTCACCAGTAAGCTATTTTTCCACTCAAGCATCTGCCCAGCCAACTTGGAGCAAAACGGTAATGCCAGGCTGGGTTCTTTTATTGTATGAGCAGCAATTAAGATCCCAGATGTTGCTGTTCCGCACCTGTACAGCTTTATTTTTGTCAGCAGGGCAGGCACTGCTGTGACTGCAGCTGGAATGTAACACAGCAGCATGACTTACTGCATCACTTACTGCATTCTGCTGATGCGACAGTTGTCTGCTGGTAACTTATAGCCCTGTATCAGACATTGCCGCTGTTAATAACAGGCCACATGCTTTGCACTGAGTTTACAAGGCCTCAGCCCTGAGTCATGCCAGGCTTGCTTCAGCTGAACATTTGCTCACCTGCTTGCAAGTTGTCTTTTAGTTTGGCTTAGCTGTAACAGCATTTTTTCTTCTGACCAGGTTGTTACAGATTATTTGTTTTTACTTTTGCTTATCCTTGTACAGCACCACTGTATTTGTGTACAGACAGGAGTAACAAGTAGTTGTTCCGTGCGGAACAAGATACTTATATTCAACATAATGATGTACTGTGAAGAAATACAGGCCTGGGATGTTAGCAGAGGCCTTGAGAAGTGGAAACACCAAGACGACAAATGATGAGGCAGAGCCTTGCCACTGGAGACCCCACAGCTATAAACAAATCAACAATTATTTTCCATTAGAAAGAAATATAGATCTAGACAAAGTCATCCTTTATGGATAACAGACCAAAGAACAAGTTTCTAGCATACGCAATATACATCACATATTGTAAATTTGGATATTACGTGGAGCTGCAAACCAGTCATGAAACAGCAAGGTGTAAAAGTTTATTGGCAAACATAAAAAAGATCCCAAGTGGATCCTGGAGCGTGAAAGATACAGCCATCAACATCACATTCCTTCCAGCAAAAGGCCCCATGTGCTGATGACCAGCCTTAGCACTGAAGCCACCAACCTGAAGATCCCAAGCAACAGTGGCAGGGTGAGCATAGCACCAAGAAAGGGGGAAAAAGCTAGGAAGTGTGAGTATAACAGTCCTAACTGTACTGTTACTTTTATTGCAGCTCTTTCTGTAGAGAAATGTTTTTTCTTTTTCTGTAATAATTTCATGTGGACTAATAATGATTCTTAGATTAGACTTAAGATTTCAATTATACTAAAAATAAGTTACTGGCTTTCTATGTGCGATACGTTTCCTCCTTCTTCATAAACAGTATTTTGAAGGTAACGTGCTTTAAACCTACTCTACATTATCAGAGCAGTACTCAAAGTGCACTCAGAGATGCAGGATGAAGGTCCTTGCATGTGAAGGAGGTTCCCAGCTACAGATCACTTTTCCTGAAGAAAGTACAGAGAAAAAAATTTAAAAAATTAAGTAGTAAGAAGATAATTTAGCAAGATTTAAAAGTTGTCATGGTAATGTACTTTTAAATGTAAATTAGTCAATGAATTTAGGCAAATTATAAAGAGCTGCCAACAGTTTAAGGATTTTTTTCTAAGAAAGATTGCAAGTGTTGCAATTATTTTTTTTTCCTTTACTTGTTTTCAAAAGTATACATTTTTTGTTTGCAGAGTAGTAGATTATTTGTTGAATGTAACTTATGACATTTATACATTTCTTTGAAAGAATCTCTGTATTCCTGTAAACCAACTCTTCCTGCCTCCCCCTTTCTATTGATTTATATTTATATTTACCTCCTAGGCAAACTTGGCACTCTGATGCTAGAAAGCATGGCAAAAACTCACATGATTGTTTAGCCTTCCCAGTGGGGAGGGGGTAGAAAAGAAATTAAACAGGTTTTTACAAATATTTCTACTAATTGCACTAACACCTTTAAAATAAAAGTTATAATTAATTAAACACTTGACATTGTGATGAACTTTCATGGGAATGAGGTTTCAGGTACATGGAACCCATTGCAAATGCTGACTAAAACCACCACGCCTTAATAATTAACACAGAGCTGGACTTACACCAAAGCAGTTTACATTTCTGCAAGCTGCTCCTTGAATTTCTGTCACTTCCATATGCAATTAAGTTTAGGGAGTCCTGTTTAAAGGCTGACTTTCCTAACTGTGCTAAAGCCCTCACGCATCCTTGGATGGGCTCAGAACAAGCAGCGTGTGACAGCGCAGGGATTGAGCTCAGCATTGCCACTTTATGGGGAGACAGACTGCTGTTCTCAGCATACAGACTGCTCTGAGACCAGCATTTTGTAGGGTGCATGGGAGCATGCCAGCAGCTCTGGCTGCCCCCTCACTGATCTCTGTGGCTGGACATCCATCTCACAGCTCCCTCCCTGTCACTCTGAGGAAGCCACAGGGAGAACAGCATTAAAGAAAGAATTGAGTTCCCCTGAAAGGCATGTGTGGTGTGCCAAGCAGTGAGCAGCAGAAAGGCTGGGTAAGGAGGTTTCTTGCCAGCCTGGTTTCATATGACCTGAGCAGCTCAAGGGGATACATATGACAACTGAACTGAAGCCATCTCCAGCCATCAGAAACTGGAACTCTACACAGGGTCAAAATGTAAGCAAGATCTGCTGCCATGGCATGTCTGTCTGGCTGTGGTATTTGTTTAGTATTTTTGGAAACACAGCCAAGTGTAGCAGATTGTTCAGAGGAGACTGAAACTATTTTTGAAGAGAATACAAATTATTTATATAGGGGTTGGTAGGCATATGGAGGCTGGGAGAAAGCAGGGAGGTGACAGGAAGGAGATAAAATGGGTATACAGCGAGGTCTGGAAAATACATACCAAAAGTATGGTAGAAACGGGAATAGACCCATGCTACCACCCAAGCAGATGCAAGGAAATCCTTCCATAGGAAGGAGAGTGCTTTAGCGGTGGGGATGGAAACCTCCCTGCCCCATGGGGGAGCCAGGGTCTGGCCGGTCTGCCACTCTAGGATTCTCAGCCAGGGACATGACTCTTTAAGCCCAGCTAATCCTGAATCATAGTGGTGTCTGGGGCACTGCTGGGTAACTGAGGAATTAGGTTCCAAGTAAAGCTGCTCCTGCTGCACGTACACACTGGGGAGCATAGGCGCTGCCACAAACGAATGGCACAGCAAGGAATGTGAGGACTGATGCAAAATTTGGAAGGGGAGACCAATTCTTATAGACACCAGAGAGACTGGCCACTACTCCCTCAGGCTTTGCTGTGAATTTCAGCTGCCTGTTATGCAAAGGTTAATGCTTAGTAGCAAAATCTTGAGAGTGAACAGTTCCAGTATTGTGAGGCAGCAACTTCGAGAGTTTAATTCTGTGCTGTGTTAAAATGTACTTTCTTTTGCTTATTTTAAATTCTGCTACCTGGTAATTACATTGGGCTCCCCATTGTAAGAACGAAGGAGAGCTCTGGGAGAAACAGGCACTTTCTATTTACATTTTCCACATCATATTTGAGTTTTTTGTTCCTAGTTGTATGCCTCCAGTCATTATTTCTTCTTCAAGCTGAAGAAGTCTGGGCTATTCAACCTCTCTTTACTATTCCATATTGCTGGTTATTCAGGGTATAAAGTAGAAGAAAGAAAGAAGCTGGGTTTTGTATCTGCCTGTCTTGCTATCTCCCAAAATCTATGCTGTGTTCAAAACAAGGCAACATCATGGATGTACCCTGTGATATGAAGATGGTTCCTGTTTTCTTCTTCTATTTGTTTCCTGATAATGCCTCGTTACAATTGTCTGCTTTCTGCTGAAAGTGAATAGTCAGACAGTAATGTGTAGTCTAACTTGTATGTACTTATTTTTCCTCACATGCATTTCGTTTGGCTTTTCATCATGTCATCACTCATTAGTTTCTGCAGCTCTTTGCATTCAGTTTGTATTTGACTGTCATGAATAACCAAATATCTGCAGACTGCCAAACACCTGCAGTCCATCACCCTTCCCACCCACCACATTCCCCTTGTCAAGTCACTCATGAAGCCATGCAGCAGTGCAACACTCAGGCACCACTCCCTTGGTAATACCACTCAGCAGTGTCTTCCTTTCTTGCAGGGGTGGAATTGTTGTTTCTGCTCAGCTCTTCCCTTTTAAGCCCTTGGATTGAAGGTTATCAGTCCAATAGAGGACTTTTTTCTCTATGCATAGCTTAGGCTCTCTAGGAGGCTTTAGTATTTTATTTTTTTTTTAATTTGGCAAGTACACCTTTGGTTTTTTTTTTTCCACTAAGACAGTAGTACAGCACTGGTGTGGACTACTTAGAGAGGCTGTGAAATCTCCATCCTTAGAGGTTTTCAAGACTGGGCTAGACAAAGCCAGGACTTACCTGAACTAGCTGTGTCACCCATCCCACTTTGATCACAAGCCTGGGCTACATGATCTCCTGCGTTCCTTTCAACATTTATATGGTTTTATATTAACTGTGTCGTGCCTATCTGCTTACTTACGCACTCCTTAGGAGTTTTAAGAGCAATCCTTATTTATGGTTTCTCTTAATATTACAGCAGCTGGTTCCTGCCAACATTTAGCCAAGTACCTCATCAGCTGCCTCTGCTTTATTGTAGTATATAACTTCTAGCAATTTCTTTTGGAATGAGGTTAAACTTGCTAGCACCTGTGGTTAGTAGGATTATTTCTGAAGCTCTTTTGAAAGCTTGTGGTCACAGTCTTTCCTCTAGTTCCAACTGTAAGTGGCATGTTATAAACCACAGCCATTTGCTGCGTTGCTTTAGGGCTCCTGGTCCACACCAGTCGGGCCTGATAGTCATTGATAATCAGCTCTTTTCATTCCTATACAGTTCGTGCTTTGACACTGGCACCTCCTTGACAGTTTTCCCTCTACCAAGTTTCCAAGAAGTCTATTTTTAATAAATTGCTCTCCGTCTTCAAATCCTTTGCAAAGAGCAACAAACAGTAAGACAGTAGTATCTGCCAGAGCCCTGGCAGTGATGTCTCTCTAGTAAATCTTGTGCTTAAGTAGAAGTGCTGCAAGGAAGCTAACTAAAGACATCCTACATTCATGCACAATCTCTGCCATGAAGTCATCCGTGAACTCCAGCAGGTATAGGACTTTTCTCATGTTTCATAATCTGCTTAACCCTATGCAGGATACAATTTAACACCTCATTTTCACTTGCCTTTCATAGAATCTCAGTCGCATCCAAAATCCCACATTATTACCCACAATCTGTATGTTCAGAAGACCATCTTTGAACAGTTTGCAGTCTGACTAGAGTGTGGTACCTGTTATGCATTAACGTGAGCAGTTCCCAGCCAGTGTGATAGGACAGCATAAACCAGTATGACAGCTTCCAAGTGGGAATGAAGTCCTCTGCTCTCCCTGTACTCTGTCCCCCATGCAAGGCTCCAGAGTGCATTTAGAGTTTTGCAATATGCTGAGAGATAGCAACCTAATCCTAGATGGCATGTGATACTACTGGAATCTCATTTGGGAAGTGAAAGGTACTCGTGGGCTAATTGCTAGCCCGTTTGGCGCCCCTCAAAGCTCTCAGTGGCATCTTGTTCTTACAAGAAATACTTCACAAGTGCTGTGCAACCACATGCCAGGCCCAAATGTTGATCCAGCTTCTGATATGTCATAGCTTGCACCGTAAGTCTTCTTCACCCAGTCAGACCTTCATGTCTCTGATTTCGTCTCCAGGGAAAGCTTCTTAACTAAGGGTATTCTCTGTCCTCACCACTGGTCACAGGTGAATGACAAGCTTCAGCACTAGCATGCTAACAAATATTATTTTCTTTCACAAGTCTCTAGAATTCTTATTTCATCTCCAGGACATCAACAATTCCACACGCTCATGAAATAATCTGACATTTACTGGCATTGAGGAAACACCATCAATTAAGACGATGTCAGAACAATCCTGCTCTTCTGGATATCCTTGTCTTACATATGCCTAAAATCCTGTTTGAAAGGGAGATGATCTCCACCTCTCAAAGAGCACATCTCCTGTCTGGAAAGTCAAGCCACATACTCACAAAGTCTAAGCAGAAACTCACATATGTAGTTAGTGAAATCTTGGTTCATAGAACTCCTTCGGGTCTTTCGGTTGTATATAATTTCCAACGTCTTAGTGCAATGATAGTTTTGCCAGATGCAGGAGAGAAAGTACATTGCAGTGCCGTCGCATGCTTCTCTCGATGAAATAATGCTAGCAATGGCTCAGCAACCAGGCAGGTTTTGAATTTGGGCCCAGGAAACACACGGTGGGGTTGCAGCATCAGCAAAACCTGCTGTTCAGCAGAAACAGCCTGAGCAGGTACCTCCCCCACTTCATCTCACACTTTTTGTTTGTGAACAGCTTGAACTCCTGGGCCAGAGCCTGAGACAGGCACTTCTAGTGACCTCAGCAAAACCCCTATAAACATGGCAACTTCTTCAGATCTATTTGGTGTCACAGCCCTGCTCAGTGGATTTCAAGTGCACAGGCTTGGCTACATGGGCCTCCCCAAGCCAGCCTCCTCCAGGTCTGACTTCCTCCTTAGGAGGACTTCTGGTCTTGCTGGGAACTAGGCAGTTACTGAGCATTTGCTGAGGGTTTCTCCCAGAAAAAAAGTATCTAGACTGAGCTCAGTTTTAAAAAACACCAGCATAATGCAGGACAGACTAGGATTAAAAGTGTCAGGCTTGGAATTCAGCATTTTGAAAACTGTGTCCAGTGAAGTTCCTCATAGAGGGTAGGATTGTGTAGACAGCTGTGGTTCAAGGCCCACTTCGTTTGGTCCTAGCTAAAGTTCAAAAATCAAAGCACATTCTTAGTGATTTTCATAAGATTTAAAAAAAGCTGAAGCTACATTATATATGTTAATCAAACAGCACAAACCAGTTCTCCTGAAAACTTCTGAATACACCAAAATCTTACGATTACCTGGGATAAAATTGCTATAAAGTCATTCTTCTTGCAAAACCCTCAAGAAGAATCTCATTGTAATCTAAGTTATCACGAATAAAAAAGGTTGTTTTGCAAGATGAAGCTCCATTTTAAAACTGGATGTATGATATGCGTGAATATACTCAGCACACAAATTCCAATCAGATTTTTCCATTAGAAAGATTAAATTTTTCTTATTAAAATTTATTGCCAGGTTTTAAAAATAGTTAGGGCAAAGGAAACTACAAACATTAATTGCATCACTTCTATTTAATTTACAATGCTCCATTTCTGCTGCTAAAGTATAATTTCATTATAGCATTTTAACCTAGACAAACACAATGGCATTTTTGATTTGGATAAGCTAGCTTTGCCTTAAAATTCCTTGTCGAATGAAGACAAAAATTCAAAATATAAGCCAGCAAAATGACACCAGATTTTACACAGCAGTTTATATAATACATTACTGAACTACTTTTTGAGGCTCTGTAACCTGAACATCATCCTTTTGAACCCAAATTTGTGCCTCAGAGTGAAGCTGTGACACAATATGATCTTATTGCAAGTTTTCCTTGTGGTTTGTACTTACATGCTATTCAAACAAGACTATAAATAAAATAGCAGACTAGAAAACAACATAGACTGGACATTTTAAAACTTTTTGCCCCAGAAACACTTTCAAGAGCCACGTTTGGGATAAGAAGCCAACACCACATCCATGAAAAATCCCACAAGTATCACAACTTTGGGACGGTTCCCAGAGGCAGTAAGGTGGTGCAGTTCCTGAATGGTCTCATTTGGTGCAAAAGCAACTCCTCTCCTTCCTTTCTTGTTCAAAGGTCTGCAGAAAGGCCCTTCACCTTGATTTGCGTGCACTAGGTACTGGTGACAGCAGAGAAGTAACACAACTGTATTTACAGAGATACATACGTGCCCGTACTTGTGAGTGCACACACATACGTTGCCATGTAATTGTCATCAAGGTTTGCTTTCCACCAAGTAGAATACTGCAGAAGGAAACCAAACTGCAGCAACTGTCACATGGACATATATCTCTGCCACGTTCACACGTCCTTCTCCCATCAAGCAGGCTAGTTAAACGCATTTTCTTTGGCCAGTTACTGATGGGGGAAAATGTAAAATTATTTCTTGTATCTCTGTTTGGTTTGCATTTCCTTCAAACTGCAGCCCTTGTAACTTTTCTCAAGGTTTGGTTTTTATTGATTAAACACTAGTGTATTTGAAAGAAAACAATGCATGTTAAGAAACTGTTGAATAAGTTTGGTTTGGGTCTTTAACAGAAGAATTTATCTAGGTGGTAAATACCCATCTCCACAGTTAAACTCTTTGATGCACCTTTCACTCAATCTTTCTCCTGGTAGACCATCTTCATCCCTTATTTTTAGAGGTGAGAATATATTTAATCCTCCTAACAGGGTTAAGTGAGTGCTAGGAAGTTCAGGGAAAAGAACACATACACAACTACAACTCACTCACTTGACCAACACTGAACTGTTGTTCTAGGGCACAATCACAGGGTCAGCTTTACAGGTGGGAAAAAAATTATCATTTAATCCACTTCATACTCCACCTTAACACTCTTCCTCCCCACTTTCATAAAATTAAATTCAGAGACAATTAAATCTTCTGTTGTAATACAGAAACCAAAGAATTTCCACACTAAATAGTAAATCTATTATTCCTGTTATTCTTTACTCCAGAGTCCTCTTTTCCGTATCACCCAATTTTACCCTACTATTAATATTTATTCAGCAATGACCCTTCTTCTAATAACTTTGGATCACGTAAGACAGACAAGAATTTTGAGTCTGTGCAGTGGGCATAAGAGGAAATTGTCTGAACAAGTCTGTTTATTATTTAGTAATCTAGCTTTCCACACATACCAAGTAACTCATTGGCCTTTATATCCCTAAGCTGATGGAAGTTCAATGTGTAGAAGCAGAAGTTGGCGGTTAGGAAACTTGAGAGATACAGTTTGGAGGACAGGAGGTGAAGATAAAAGTAACCACGTCTGTTTTTCAAATTTAAGGCACCCTGTAGCGCAGTTCATCTTCCTCTGTAGGACTGCTTTTCCCAGGGCTCCTGACCACACGCTTTGCATCACCAGAGCGCCTGTTGTCACACACAGGCCATGCACAGCAACCTGAGGCTTAACCTGTAGCTACAAATTAAGTTCAGTTTTCACAGTTGGAATAGATCCTTGTGGCATTAGTAAATCAATCTACCTCTGGATAAGGACTTAAGCAGTGGCATTATTTATAATGGTTTCACTTTTATTTACAGTAAGACTATCTGCACCTACTGATGCTGCAAATGTCTTAATAAATTAGTCCCTTAGACAGGGGACCTTTAAGGCAGGTAAAAAAAAATAGTATGTTTGAATGGCTTCTGTTCCACGTAGCTAAAATAATCCAGTAGTGTCCTTCACCCAGCGATGAATTAATGTATTACACAGAGGAGGAGAAGCAGCAGAAGCAAGAATTACATCGGCCTGGTTTTGAAAACACTTGGCTAGCAGGATTCAAGGCAAATTCCAATCTCATTATCTTCAAACCCCCAATTAGTGAGCCACCCTGTAAGTGTCTGATGCGGAAGAATGGCAACTACTTAAGTCCTCTTCACCTTTTGAATCCAAACACACATTTTAGTTTTCCTTGCCATCTAAACAAGTACCACATTAATAAAAAACCCCTCTACTGGAAAAAGCCACCTGGCCTTGCCTGGTAATAGTCCCAGCTAACCAAGTATGCTTGGACTTCTGCCTACTCAAAGGAGGAATTATTGATGTCCAGAAAGGAAAAATTAGGGAAGACAGAACACTCACTAGTGCATCTCACACCAAAAACATCTTTATCAATATAGTTAAGTACTTCAGCCTGAAATAATGGTTAAAAGCAAGAACTTTTAGCAATAAGCCGTTAGAATATTCTGTTACAGAAAGAGTTGAAAAAAATCTAACACCCTGAAATTGGTATGAGGATTGCCAGTATCATCTTGCCCACTCAGAAGCGGCCACGCAGTGACTGTTCAGCTCCCCAGCAGAACTGTGCTGCTCCAGCTACACACTTGGCACAGATGCTTGGCTCAGGGGGAAGAGTGAAGCTTTTATACCATTGTGATCACTGTCCAATCCTCTGCTCTGAGACTCAATCTGCTGACAGCCCAAAACTAACTCCATCAGGCTGGCTGGAGAAATCATCTGCAGCACTACCACCTGCTTTTACGTTCAGCTTCTGATAAATCAGTGCTGTACAGATCACACCAGATCACTTTGTTGCTATGCAAAACATGCATTTCAACACATAATGAAATAATGTGAATAATGTGAACGTCCAGGACTCCCAAATCTTCAACAGAAGCAACACAATTGTCCTGTTAACCTGAAAATGCCAATGCTGTCTCAAAGCATCCACACATAATGCTTCCATTACATAGCTACCAACAAAACAGCCAGGAAGAAATACTTTTACTGGACGTTAAGATTTTTTTGTAAAAACATCTGCTTACATAAAGCTGTATTTGCCTCCTACAGTGCCACATACTAATAATATACTGCACCAACTCCAGTATCACCCCTTTACAGCACAGAAATAAAGCTACATTATGCTGATGTTTGCTTAAGTGGCAATAGAGATGACACATTCAACTCGCTTTACAGCTCATGAATTATTGCATATTGTACCTGTATCTAGTTGTATCAATTAAGAACAAAATCCATGGGAAAAAAAAATTCCATCCTGAAATTAAAGTATCATTCACGCTAATAGAGAAACAGAGCAATGCTCATGGTAATTTTCTCATTTTTCACTGAAGAAAGCAGCCATTAACATCTCCCATGATGTTACAAGTATCACCATAACAAGAACTGCCCCATTTCCCCTATGCTTTAGAGCAAGCTTTTGTTATTCTAACTACAGCTCTTCAGAGTTGTTACATGCCCCTTCAGCTGAAGTGAGCAACAGTAACTTGTGAGGAGACGTCCAAAAGGCACCAAGAGATGGAGCGCATCATCTCCAGAAAATTTCAAGCGTTAGATGGTTTGACTGATCACCGCCTCAGGTCCAGGCACTTAATTTTGTTGTCCCAACACACCAGTGAAAAACAGAGCACTGCCTTCAGGATGCTCCTGTTATTTTTTCTTCCTCCTCTTTTTCTTTCCTCCTCCCTTTTAACAATTTACCTGACACTGCCTTCTTTCTGCAATCACTCAGAGGAGTGTTTTATTACATGTTAAAAGACAAGATATATATTGAAAGTAGCAATTTTATTTGAGTTAAAATTATTTACAAAAACCCAAAGACATACTTCATGAAACTGGTACAAACTATTTTTCCTGCCGTTGGCTTTTGCTCCAAAGATCACAGCTGAGAAATACTGTATAAAATAAAAATAGGATTGGATTCAGAAAAGTACTCTACTGTTCTAATTTCCAATTGAGAGTATTTACACAAATATTTACAATGGAAAAAAAGTTACTTTAAAACTTTAATTTGCAAGTTGGCCTCAAGTACCCTTTAATGCAGAGTTATTTGAGGGTCTAACACACAAAAATGCACTGCAGTTCACAGGGTGATTTCTCCCCCCACCCTCAAAAAAAAATAAATCTGCATTTGTCAGTGCTTGACAATTAGTTACATTTGAAAAAAACCTGTTAAACACTGAGGTAAATCAATTCCCAAACAATTACCAGTGTAACAAAGAAAGGTAGTTGTCCCTGCTTCCCCCTGTCATCACATCTGGATTTTGTTTTCTCTTGCTATCTCTCCACAGAAAAGTAGGTAATCAATTTGAAATCCCATTATAAGTGAAAATCTCTAAAATCAGAAAACTAAATGGACAGAATCTTCGGTAATTTCCTCCCGATGTAGACTATTTACACAGAGCCTCTCTCTCTCTCTCTCTCTCTCAATACCGAGGTTTTTTTTAAACAAAGGGGAATACAACCTCAAAAACTTTTCTAAGTTACACTGATAGACTAAGTTTTAGAAGGTGATGAGAGAAAACGCAAAAGAGTATGACCAACATAGGATTTTTGCCGCTAATCAGTTACTTCCTTACAGAATTCCCAACAATCTGCATTATCAAAAATAGGAAGACATAGAAGGCAGCCACTGTATGTAAAAAATTTACAGCTGGCACTGATACAAAAGCACGAGTTCTTAACTTTATACATGGAGATAACACAAGATCTAAAAGCAGGTTAGATTTCCTGTTATTTCCTCCTCATTATACATAGAACTAATATTTTTATGGCTTCAAGTTTTACAAATTCAATGGAATAACATGATGTAACTACCTATACAGGTATTTAAAAATGTCAGTGAAGCAGATCTCAGAACAGTCTGCAAATATTCAAGACCAGCTTAATAAAAATAATTACCAATTCTGTCGGTCTGAATAATGAGTGCAAGAAAAGAATTGTTAAAAAGAGCAAAGTGTTTTCTGGGATTCTTTGTTCCACTTAAGTCTTCAAACACAATACTTTGCTGTGAACTAGACCTCAGACTGAACAAAATCTTAGCTATATCAGCAATTTAAGGCTTTGCGTTGTATGCATTTAAACTTTGTCATACTACAGAAGAATGAAATAGAAAGATTATGTCAGCTGGAAACATTAATCCCCATTGGTGTTTTAGCTTCTTTAAAATTCTTCCCCCTAAAACATCCAAATTCTTTGTATTGAGCATTATAAAATACATCTTGAGGGCTTCCTTCAAACAAATTAAAACAGCATTCCAAAGTTCTTGCTTATTAAGTGTAAACTACCCTGGGACTGAATATTTTTTCTTTTTTTCCCTCCTTTCTTCCTTTTTTTAAACAGGGCACAACTTTTTTTTTTTTTTACAGTTACTATTTCTTTTGTGAATAACATACCCTCAAATGGCTTCGTGTGTGTGTGGGTTTGCATGCTTCTTGAACTACAAAGTGTTATGGTCTATCAGTTTACAGTACATGGGCCATGACATTTTTAGAACTGAGAAATAGTTCAACAACCTAATTTCAATCAAAACAGTATAAAAAATAAACTATCCAATCCTCGCCTCTTTGGATTCCAACAAATTTTAAATATAGACAGTAGTTAAAATCACAAAAGTATTTAAAAATTTATATTTTATGATTTTGGAATAATCTAGTAATAAAAAAGCAAGAGCAAATTAAACTCAAATAGGAGCAGTGCTGCTGTCCAGAACGTCTTTATTAGAACATTTGTTTGATACCTCAGTAGCTAAGCTGCCTTTGCACCTGGCTGGCATGAAACAGTGGCTCAACAGTAAACAGCAGTTGCACTATCAGCAGCAAGTTTTTCCCCTTGAAACTTGTCACGAACAAAGCAAGAAAAAAAGATAGGGAGGGTAAACCCTGCCAAAAATATTTAAATACTGCACTGCATCATAAACAGCATGTTTTCTTTATTTATTTTCCTCAGAACCTTTTTCCCCTCATTTTTGATAGTTGCAGATTGATGTAGTAACTGTCTTTTAGAAAATGCTGAATGCATGGTTAAGAGACCAGGTAGCCTTAAAAATCCGAACACGAATGACAGATGAATGCTCTTGGTATATCCTTCAAGGACTTTTCATGACTTCTTCTTTTGTCTAAGGGTAGCTCCAGCATGAGAGTGCCTGCTGCGGAAGTTAAGTATCTAGCAGTGTTCCAAGTATTCAATCACCCTAGAGATAGATTTCTGGCCTGTTGTTCCAACAGCACACTGGAAAACATAATAGAAACAGAAGTAACAAACAAGCATTTGTAGTACCTCTTCAAAATATTTGAGAGCTACGCTCATTTCAGAATTTTAGTATCAGCATTTTAACATTCAGTATTTTATGTATCAGTAAAAGCAGAGGATTCAAAAATCTTTTCCTGACCAGTGACAATTAAATGGAATGAAAGTAGCTTCATTTACTTCCAAAGTGACAGACAAATGGGTCTTCAGTACTTGAAAACAGAAAATCACCCCGTGCTTTTCTAAAGACACAACTGAAAAATGTTAAATGCTTCTAATAATGAATGGGCTATTAACAGAAAACACAATTACAATAATACCTACTAACAAATTTAAAATATGTATTACTTACAGTAAGATTCATAAAACTGAGAAATTTTTTGAGCATTTCAGTCATTATCGAGAAGTCTCCTTCAGGCAAGTACTCCCTCACAGTAGTCACATTTATCTAAGAAATAAAACAATCTATTTTAATTTGGGAAATACGTTTCTGACACAAAACACTGTTACTCTGCATGTGAGATGCAATAAGACAAGTATATTCATAGCATTACTAAGCTTTTGCTGTCATCTCTATGATTTAAGTTTCTTGAGCAATACTCACATGTTTATGGTGTTTATGTTTCTAGGAAAGAAGTGCTAAAATCTTTGGGGGCAGCAGGGTTTTGTTTGGTGGCTGGTGGGTTTTTTTTTCCTTTTCCTTCCTTTTTTCATTAACGATCATTACCACCATTAGACCTCCCCAGGCCCTACAAGATTATCAAGAACTAAAAACTCCATCAGACACTCTCCTGACACAGAGAATCTTCCTTTGCAGTTGTTAAGGGTTGAGAATTATTTAATTTCTTGTCAGTATCATGCCAAACACTAAAAATGTATGGACGCTAGTCAGGCAAACTGTATGGGACCTTAAGAGCAAGTTATGGACTTATGCCCTTACTGGACTCTCTTGGCAGAGGCAGCCTAGAAGCAATGCTGTGTATGAGGCCACAATGCAGTCTTCCATGTGCTTCCCAGCATGCTGAAGAGCTGTAAAGAGAGACAACCGAGTGTATTGTATTCTCTAAGCAGCTGGTATCTTTTACTGCTTCAAATACAATCTTTCATTATCACTTTTCAGAATTCTTTTTCTCAAAGTGAGCTTTTGGACTGAGACTTCAGAGCCAAGAATCAGACAAACTCCATACTTAACTCAGCAGCACATTCTTCAACAGAAAAGTGGTGTTCATTTGCTTTCAATTAATTACACTGTATAGTATTTTATTAATTACTGTTTTAACACTCAAAGTGTATACTTAACACAACAGAAGACAAATATAAATGTTTCATGTGATACTACAAGCCAGTAAGAATTCCACCAAAATAAGTTTATTGTGTTAAGGGTAGATACAGCACATTTTTGCTAATGTCTCAGCATTTTGGGGCAAACCACAAATAGCCGCAGACAGTAGGTGCTGGAGCTACAAAAAGGATGAAGGATATAAAGCAAGGCTGGAGAAAGTAATATACCACACCTACTACAAGAAGATTACAACACTATCAGAAGTAAAACACTGCACCTACTATTTAATAAGACAGATGTTTCTGACCTGACAGATTTTTCCAGAGACAAACTACGTAATTCAGCCTAGAGATACTCAAATTCCTGGAACAAACTACTGAAGATGCAGTACATCAAGGCGTTGCACATATAGCTGAGATACCACTGACAGAGTGAGAAGAACTTGAGCCCAAAGAAGATGGGGATAGAAGCAGCATACATGCAAATAGGGAAGGGAATTAAAAAAAAACAACCACCCCAACCCTAAAAGTAGTATGAAACAAGAACAGGCCATGATACCCTGGAAAAAGAAAATTAAGGCAGGTGACTCAAGGACTGTTTCAGTAAAACAAGACAAAGGCCTAAAAAGCCATCTCTTCCAGAACATTTCTTACACAATGTCCCTAAGAAGGTTTGGGTTGGTTTCTTTTGTTGTTTTTTTTTTTTTTTTTTTTTTTTTTTTTTTTTTTTTTTTTTAATAAAGGAACTGACAGACAGTACTATTAAGAAAATAAGAAGCAGCATAACTTCTTCCACTTCTCATGCTTCAGCTCTGAACTGCTCCTACTTATGATCTGTAACAGTTTTACCTGGGGGATACGCTAAGAAAATCTCAGCCCAAGAGACTGCATGTAGCTAAGGAGCAGAGGACGAGGTGGGAATTTATGCAATCACAGAGTTCTTTGCCTTTTCAGAGCTCATCACAACCAGACAACATACCTTTATTAAGATCAAGTTCTTCATCATCTTCTTCCTTCTTATCTTTCTCTTCAGTACTATCTGACTTTTCTGTGGAGACCCACTGTATCTCCCCACTCGTCTCTTGCCATTCCCCACTCTTATCATGTTGAGCAGTAGGAGCTTCTTTAATCAATTCGTCTGTCTGGCTCTCGGCCAGCTGTGCCGCTCGCTCACGCTCAAGAAATAGCTAACGGGGAAAATTTCAGGAGAATTTCTATTATAAATTAAACCCAAAACATATTGAATTAATACTTGAAAGTCTATTTCCCCTTCACAATCGACCCCTTAGTACAGTTAGTCTTCAATACTTTTCTTAACAATAGCTCTTTCTTCTTCAAAGGAAAATATAATTCATCCCAACACCGACGCTGTGCTCTACAGAAAAGGCCTCCCTCCCCCCCTCCCCAGTGTTGAACCAGTTGGCGGGCTCCTCTCAGGCATCATAAATGTTTAATCGTCGTCTTTGAGATGCAGCTTGAAGACTAAAAGTTGCCATATTTTCCTGTCCGGTTTTGTTCTCCACCAGCCCTCATTTTCTTTTCAGGCTAGCTATCCCCTCTTTGCTTTCTTAGCTTTTGCCCTGATAGGTAAAAAGCAAAAATTTGAAATAGTAATTTAAAATTACTTATCAAGGATGTGACCGAACCAGCCATCTCATATTGTACACTTGTATCTTGTGAATTGCTTCCCAAACCATACAACCACCAGTTTTAAACATTACCTTGCAGAACTGTATATTAAGATATTTAATGGTATTTTTATTGTTAATTTTTTCTTTGTCTGCTGCTGGACAGTTATTTCACATAGTTAAATAGAACTGCTAAAAGTGCCCATAAAATTATCTCAATTGAAATAAAAAGGCTGTACTTTAACATCCTTTAAATTCTTTTATTTTAGTTTGCACGGTGGAACTCATTCACCAAAATTATTGGTGGATTTCTTTTTTTGACAAGTCAATACAACATTTAAGGCGGCTGTTTCACATCCATAATTTACTGCTCTTATAAAGCATGACTTCTTTTTAAGTTGCAAACTCCCATAAAGATAGTACTTCAAATAAAATATATGGAAGTAGATTATGTAAGACAAAAGCAGCTTACAATTTTTACATTTGGTTTAAAACAAAACTAGAAGTAAACCATTTGGGAACAAGAGAACTAGAAATAAACCCTATAGGAACAAGAAAGCTTTATGCAGCATGAAAGCAGCCTTTGGATGCCTGTAATAACGATACCACTGTCTTTTACCAGGAAAGCTGTTTCTGTAACGGACAGTACTGAAGAAGTCAAAGTTGCGAGCAGCACCCCTCTTCCCCACTATGCTGTAGTACTCAAAATACTAAACAGAAAGAAAATTGACAAATCTTCAAGTGTTGAGTTCTCCCTTTCCCCTTGACAGGCTGATAATGAGAAATGGTAACTATTACAGGAAAAACACATTTCTTACCTGCACTAAAGCCTGAACAGCATCAATCTGTCCAGTTATCTTTAGGCTATCATCTCCTTCTCCCGCACAGAATGAGTCAAAAGAACATGATGTTTCCATATTGACAAGACAGTGCCTGTTCCGAGCACTGTATTCTACTAGATTGATCAACAGACCCAATCCCTGAAAGAATTGGAGAGTCAAAGAGGATTACACACATTAAAAAAAGATAATTTAGCAAAAAAAATAGCTATCTGGATAAATGTCATCTTTAGGCCTTATCTTTCTGAGGCTACAAAACTGCTACCTGCTACTAGATAATTCACACTTATTTAGCTAAATCTTGTCATTTATCTATAGCTGTGCACTTTTCCCCACCAAACACAGGCAAAACAGTTAGAGCTCAAACCCACTGAATCCTTACAGAAACCTTAAGTACCTCACTAAGTATATATGGTCAATGAAAACTGCAGAAGCTGCTCCTTAATCCGGAGCCAGAGTAGCTGAATGCACCAGAGCGGAGCTAACCACTTTATGTGCACGTAACAAATACAGTAGCTTACCAGCACCCGAATATCAAATCTCTGTTCTTGAGGTAGGAACTTTGGAACCTGAAGCACACAATTCATGGCTGTGCCTATCAGACCATCTTGTTCACCTGTTTTTGTACTACCCCATTCTGTAAACAAAAAGAGTTGAGAGGCTCAGTTTTGAAAATACTCATTTTCACAGTCTTAGGCAGATTGATAATCTTTTGTCCCTAAAGACAAACATGACTCACCCAAAGCACACATCTTAGCACTTAATACTTGTAATTACTCATCCAATTCGCCAAGACAAATTACTGATTACTGTAAAGCAAGCACCTGCCAGACCTAACTGTTTTATTGCATTGAACATGGAAAACCCTTCATCAGTAAGAGTTTACATTAATGTCTTATTTGATGCTTTAACACAGAACATGCAAAACTTTGTTTTGTTTGTTTTACCGTTATCATTTGTTAGGTTGAGCAAGACACCGATGATGGCCCTCATACAGTCTTCCACTGCTTTACCCACGTGGTTGGTTACATTCTGGTGAGGCAGAGGCTTATTGTCTGGTAAACAGATACTGTCTTCAGCACGATTATATCGCTGGATTAGCTCTTCACAATGCTGCAGTGCTCTGCAGGGAGAAGATGCAGAACAAAATGACCTCGACAACATACAGGACATTCTACCCTTATACTCATTTCACCAGGGGAAAAAAACCAACTCAAATACAGAGCTTATGCAGAATTTTTCTGATGCCCAGATGCCCGGCCTGTAGGGAGAGATAATAAACTTATCACCTATAGAATCTTTTATGAGCTCAACTGAAACTGTGAAAACAAAAACCAGGAAAGCTTTGCAGCTTAGAGTTTTATCAGCTTGAGATTTCAAGAGCAAAGGTTAGTTTTTCTTCCCAATTTCATCACATGGTATTACAAAAGATATCTCCTCTCCCTACAAACCCAGCCTCTCCTATCCTCTGACCATCAAGGCACAACATTATTCTGACAGTGTTATCTGCATGTTCTTTTGTTCTGTCCTCAGAGCTATTTCCATTCTGTAAAAAAAATAAATGGCACGTGACTTCCTAGCAGTAAAGTCTTAATCTCCTAACACTACTGGACCACAGGCATGATTCCACTGCATGACATTAGCTTGATGTTAAACCAACACCACCAATTACAAACAAAACTAAAAGCATTAAAAATATATATTGGTCTAACTAGTACAGTAAACTGTAGTTTTGGTTTGTGGGTGGGTTTTTTTTTTTAAATTTGAATAAATACTCAAGATATCTAACCTACAACCATGAAATTATGTTTCCAATAAGGTCTGCAGAGTCAAATTTTCATCTTAATTTATTCTCTCACGAAGAGCAGTACAAGAGGGATGCAATCTCTGCCAGTCAACTGAGACCTCACCCAGATTGATAAATGGGTTAGAAGCGTTTGTATAAGCAACTTTGAAAGGGAGAACAACTGAGAATAGAATTTCACTATTGCAGCTTCTTAGTTACACTGTCAATTCGGTTATGCTCCATTTCAGTAAACACTTTAGCATAATGAAAGCACAATAAATTAACTTTAACATTACTTAATGAAAAGTACAGATTCCGCCCCCCTCCTCCCGAATCTTCTAGCATAACAAATTTAATTTTTGCCCTATTACATGCAGGGCTCTGCAAAAATGTCTTTTTGTTACAACTTACTTAGCTGAGGAGACTATGAGTTGCGAGTCTTTGTATGCTATCAGATAGCTCTGATTTTCTGGATTATGCACAGTTACCTAAAAAGGGGAGGAGAAAGTAATATTTAAAATGGGACTTTTTTCCTTGAAAAAGCAGCATTCCCTTCCACTACCACCCCACTTTACTCAGTTCCATGTTTCTTGATTATCTAGTGTAAACTTGCACTTGTTCTCCAATATTTCCTTGGAGTTTTCACCTTGGAGGTTTCACACAAAATTCACATAAAACCACCTTCCCTGATGCAGTAAGTACAGAAACCATCTGGCAAAATGTTCTGCCGCAGCAGAGCCCTGAGTCTGTATCTTGGGACTACAGTGTCCCAAGTGTGTACGCATATACATGTATGTAAATATATATAAAAATATAACACAGAATACAACTACATACATAATATTTTTAGGACTTGACACCAACTCCACTTCGGAGAGCTTATGCATCCAACCATAAAAATCAAGTTTTTTCTTCATTCCCTTGATGAAAATTCAGTATCAATTTTCAGAAACAATAGTTCTTCTCCAGAATCTGCATGATTTGGTGTGTTGATTTCTGTCGTCTCTCCCAAGTTCCTAAGGATCTTACTACATCACAAACCACCCTTAGCTCCAAATCTGAATACTTTACCACTAAACGAGGCTCTTCTACTGTTGCTTGGCGGTTCCAGCTATCAACTACAAAAGCAGAGATTGGATCTGAAATTTCTTCCCTCACTGTTGAGAAGGCAGGTGAAGAGCTTGGTGCCATTAATTCTTAAGTAGGTCCCCTTGAATTGGTACTTCAGTGACTGTTCATCTTTCTCAGTTTTTACCTTACTTTTACACTATGTTTGAGTCTGTCCTTCCATCTTAGTGAAGAAAACAAGTTACTGCTGCAGCTATGTGCCCTCTGACTTGGGTTTAAGGTGTTCATTAAGATTCACAGACTTGTACTCTGAACCTGGACGTCACTTTCTGATGCCTGGAGATGTACTGCTAAAACATCACAACACTTCTCTGCGTGCTTACCGTATCGCAGCACAAAAAGAGTAACACACTAGCGACAAATATGAAACTCAGCAAAACAAGGCACTGCAGCAAAGCATACACTCACAATTCTTGTCAATTAAGCTCTACAAAAGTACCATGTGTTTTTATTCTGTTCAAAGTTCTTGTCCAAAAATATTTACCATCTCAAGATACAGGCTCAACTGATTACAGGACTAGTTTGACTTTCAGCACTTAGCCAACTGATGTTTTGAAGTAGTAATTCTTAAAATAGATATCAATTTACTGCTCCTATAATGATTCATTATTACTAGACACACACTAGAGAGTCAAACTCATGCCCTGAAAACAACATTCATACACAGCAGCCTTTTTTTGGAACTTCAGAAAAAGCATCATGCTACATACAGTTATTCTCACCCAAAACTGACTTGCAGTGTTGCACACACATACAGAATGGTAAAAGAAATTTTCAAGCGTTCCAGGAACACTGATAACCATCAGAACGTTAGTATCTTTATAAAAAATAAACTTATAGTGTTGCTATGAACTATACATCAAAAGAATGTAACATTGAAAAGGTCTGGTTGGGAAGAAGTGGTTTTCAGAAATGCAACGCATCTGATCATACTCACGCTTTCTAAGACCCGTAAACATCTTTCTGCACCCCATAACGAAGCCACCAATTTCTCTTCGTTTTCATCACTGCTTAGGTGATCCACACATTCTTTAACTAAACAACACAAAGAAGTTGTTTTCCACTATCAGTAAGAGGTCTTCAAAAGCCAAGCGTACAAACTAACCAGCTACTCAGAGAATTGCTATCAACCTTGTCTTCACAAAACGATAATACAAGGAAACAATCACAGAGACACGATCAGCATTACAAATGTTTTCGTTGCTCTAAGTAAATTTAAAAAAACCCCCACTCTTATAATTCTGGCTTTACAGGTTTGTGAGCACTGCCACAAACCACCTATCTGTGTATTTTATCTTCTACTGACAGAGAAGAGATTGCGCAGCATGTGACCATGTTCTGTAACAGTAATGCAGTTTTGTAGAAGCACAAAAAGATAGAGCACGCACACTCTCCCCACACTTTACAAGTCTGAAACCACACGCAAGTTGAATGCTTCCAAATCTTCAATCCCTCCTTTGTCCTCCACCCCTCTGCTTACTTAAGAGCAAACTTTATTCAGCTCAAGAATTCGTTTTAGAAATGCCCTTTTTCCTGTGTGTGAGATGCTGATCCAAAAACCCTAACCAAGGCATAGCTTTAAAAAAAAATAAGCAAACAAAATGCCCCCTTTTTCTTCTTGAAGGGCTGACTTCCTCTGGGATATTTAATTAAAAAAATATCAGGCCTGAAAATAGTTCTAGATGGCTGTAAAGGAGAATTTATTCTAGAATAAGTGTGCTGTATTTGTGTGCTGTACAGAGCTACATAACAGTCATCTGTATTCTAAGCTTAAGGCATTTTTAATCTCACATTATGTGCAACATTATACACATTCTGTTTAACCTTAAAACTACTTTCAAGCCCACATGCAACAGATTAAAGTAACTAATATTTCCCAGTGACTTGACATGGAAAGTACTTTATTTGTAACACTGCTGAGAAAAATACATAGTTTCTATTTTTAAACCACAGAAAATGAATATTCAAGAAAAGCAAACATCTTAGTAGGCTTCACTAATTTTTCACACTGTCAAAGCAGCGTCTCCAATATACCTTTATCTACAATATGATCAAGACCACCTAGAAGTCGCAGTTCTTCTTTAAACCAGTCCCCGGCTCGTTTTGAGGTGAGAGACAGCAATGTCTCCATTGCCAAATGCCCGGTCTGAAAGAGTTAGGTTCCAGAATTAGTGAAATCATCATATGCAGCTGTAGCCAATATATCAAATCATACAAATACACGTCATATAAAAACCAGAACAAAGTTGCAGATTCTGAGTAGAACCACCACCAGAGGGAGCAAGAACAGACTGAAAATAGGCGTATCTTAAAAAAATGACTTGGTACTGATGGAAAGGTGCTTTGCATTTTCAACTTTCTTTGATTTTATTAACAGCTTAGAAAACCTAAGCAGCCTCCTTTCATCTATTTCTCTTGTTATCAAAAGAAACAAGGGAGGGAAGGAAATTGAAAAAATCAGCCAGGCAGGGAAAAAAAACCACCAGGAAAAGCCACAGTGAACACTGCTTCTGTGTCTCCAAGAGACTTTGGCTCTGCTGCTTGGAGAATAAACTTGATTCCAACATAGGTATTTTGGGGTTTTAGTTTTAAATTCTTAGAAGATGCAATTAAACTAAAACACTATAGAAAAATACTAGTACATTTATTATTTTTTTTTAAGAAAAAAGAGGAATACGTATCAAAATTCACCAGTGGCAAAGATAAGCTTATTCCCTGTAAATGGAAGTTGAAGAGATTTTAGGTGACTTAGTTAATACCCATCCCTTTTAACTAAAATCTTTTAACAAAAAATAACAAGACCATAATTTGTTTTTCCAAGGGCCTCTAATAAAAGGCAAATGTTAATAATAATAAAACATAATATACACACATATAAATTTACACCTACACAAAAGTATCAGTATAGACTTCTTTAACACCTGGAAAACACACAGGCAGATCTGGATTACTATAATAATAATTTCATATATGGCAGATAAATACAGCATTGAAAGGTCAGAGAAAAAGCCATAAGATCCCATTAAAGCCAGCTGAATTTAACCACTCCCAAGTTACCTTCCCTCTCCCGACACACTGGATTGGCAATGGTTTCAGGATAGCTGTGCTTATCCCGAGCTGTGCAGAGTGTTGCAGGATACCAGTTCAAACCTCAGCACCTCCTGGGAATAATAGCTCACCAGGATTGAGTAAACACCCCATTGTCTTGGAAAAACAAGTTATAAATGTATGAGCCCTCCCAAACAGCTTCAGCAGCTTTCCTTGTTTTCAAAATACTGATTTCCACAGAGGAAAGGAAAGTTGAGGTACAGAAGAGTTGATACCCAAAGTTATTTATCTCCTCTTTTTTAGGAGCAAGCCCTGCAGCACACTGCCACTGATGAGCACCTAGTGAGCAACAGCATTTCTCCGGTCTAAATGGAAGCGTCCCTGGGTCATGTGGGCTGTGGGGGACAAGAGAACACAAGCAATCTGCAATAGACCATTCCTCCCTGAGTCAGCAGCACCTGATTCCCCATCACAGAGGAATCAAAGACAAAGCTGTAATTACTCCTGCAACTGTTCCACCACCCTGGAAACTGCTAACTACCTGTCACTGCCAACAGCCACTCCTCCAGTCTTCCCACAGGAGACAACTCAGCACACTTGGTTACAGAGCGTTCTCCTCTCATCACTGGGAGATACAAGATCCAAAACCTCACTTTAAAAAAACTGTAAGTTAAAAATACAGTGCTAGAGGAGATATGGTTATTTTTAGCAATGGATGGAGAACTTCTCTTCTGAAGCCAACCAAAGGAAGAAAGCGTTTTGACAGAGGAGAGGAGAGAACCTGAAGACAACAGTTTGACAGATCCCTAGCTCTCTGACACTTTCCAATCCAGTTCAGATGATTCCTTTCACTTTCATAGATTGAGCTGGAACATACCGTAACATGGATATCTGAAATCATGCATAACCTAAACCTACAGAAGCTGATTAAAAACTCTCCTTACAGATCTCAAGAGCTACAAAAGATTTAGTTAACTTCCTAAATACCTTCACCGTGAAAGCTCAAGGCCGCACAATATTTAAAATATAGTGCTTAGTTTCCCACTGAAGGGCAATAAGACTTCAAGAAACTCCAGGAGAATATAATTCAATATCTTTACTACTGTGCATAAGAACACGATTTTCAATTGTTGTGTTGTTTTTTTTTTTCTTCTTGAGTTTTTGTTGGTTTTTTGTTTTACTAAAATCAAACCTTATACACCTTTCACTTTTGAGGAAAGTAATCAATTCTAGCCAATTTTTATGTTAATTACTATGAAATTTTAACACCAGAGGTTCAAAACACGGTTCCCTTAAGCTTTCAGCCTTATGCTGAGAGGAGTGAAAAAACTTTCACCAACTGAAAAGAGAAGTCACTTCTAAAGGTTTTCGTTATGATGCAACAGAGAGGAGCTGGCTGCAAGCATCAGCTACAGAGGGCTGTGCTGACTGACAGGCAAGTGCCATTTGCTGACACGAAGGCTAAGTTATTCAGGTTTTATCTTCTTCTAAGCCAGGAAAAAAACCCATAACAACAAAAAAAAAAAAGGAAAAAAACCCCAACACCAAAAACCTGGAACAAATTCAACCTGCAGGTAACTCCTTTTCCATTTCTGGCTTTACAGTTTTAATGTTCATTCATTCTAGAAAACAGAACCCTTTGAATACCTGTTTGAGTACGCAAAAGTGGAAAGAGACAGGCAGTATTGATCACCTTCACTTGATCTGTGTAAGATTAAAAAAATGAAGGTATAAACTGGTTAGGCACAAACTGGAGTTATCCAAATATCTGCTGCATTCCTTCTGTTTCTCAGTGGGTATGTCTGAGTCTGAAAAAGCACAAATCTCTTCTTTACCCCCAGAAGATTTGCATTTTTGTCAGCTTTTTCTGCCTGACATCTAGTACAAAACAGATTACTTGTATCTCATGACAGAGATCCATGTGAAAGCAGCTTTATCTTTTACATACGAAGTTCATTATTGTCTCAACTTACCATTGCTGCTATCATAAATTGGAAGAGAACCTAACCATCTCATTTGGCTTGCATATATTCTCTAGACACGACATAGTCCCTGCTTCTAGATGGGGCAGCTGGGAGGGCACCAGTTTCTGTCTGTGAGGTACTATGGCATTCAACACATTTACAACAACAACTCAACAGAAGGTAAGAAATAGAGATGCCTTGGGAAAAAAACCAAAACCCGAAACCAAACCAGCTGAAACTGATGGCCTGTGATAACATCACTCTTTACTCATGGACAGCTTCCTCACAAGACAGAGTGCCTTTTAATATATCCTCACTCTTTAAAGCCAATGCCTAAGAAAACACAAGAACAGAATTACAGTTCATAAAAAACCATCAGGCTAGCTCAGATTATGAATACAAGAAAAGCTCAAAGAGGAGACAGTGGTCTGTGTGGCTGGATGCTTTAGCAATGAGGAACCTGTACCAGCTGTTCCATGCTTAATAAAGGGAGCTCTCTTACATTTTAGAGTGCAAAAGATATCCTGGCACTGACAGCCTGCGAGCTACGTGAGCTGCCTTCGGTGCCAAAACAGCACTGAAATAAGACACTGATTATACCAATGTCTCGCTGATCACCACCTAGAGAACAAATTTCGTTCTGTGTTGGCATCTTCAGATTGTATCATGTGAATTCACAGAGTAAGCTGAAAGCAGAGAAAATAATCTCAAATTCGTTCTTCCTTTGCAGATTTCAAAGGCCAGAGAATTAATACAAGCCCCCTACCTGCATGTTTCAGAGTTAACTGAAACATGTAACTCAAACAATTCTCCTCTGTCACCACAAACTGATTACTGAGGTTACTGTCATCAGTATTACCTTCCTCCCCCAAAATTCAGCTTTCTACTGCTACCTAACACTGACTCTTCATACCGATTTCAGCTATCTGTTCCATAGCTAGAATTCTGGGCCAAAACTCAAACCAAACCCTTCCTAAAAAGACAAAAAAGTCACTAAAACTTCAAAAGAAAATGCCAGCTCAACAAGACATTATCTTTTAATCTAACCTTAAATGGAATACAATCTTAACTGCACATTACTGGCAGGAGTCGAAACATTACTTGCAGAGATGAAGCTCTAAAAAGCTCACTTTATAAAAAAAATACCAGAAACTTCTCCTGTTGGCTCCAAGTATTACATGAAAAATCGCAATACCTAGTAAGAATCTTTAAAACATTAAAATAATGTATTACAAGATGTTAAAAAATTAAGATCATACTATCATCTGTTATACTGAAATATGGAGAAAACAAAACCCCATTACTAATTTTTGCCATCTATGACCACTCATCTGGTCAATCTGTCATCAATTCTTTACACTCCTTTAAAAAGACGTGCAACTTCCCCTGTATTTTTCAAGCTGTCTTGATGCTAACATCAAACCATGGCCAAATTTATTTTTAAACAAAACTAGTTCTCTCTGTTGCAGCTGAAGACACATTCATAAAAACCAAGTATGTTTGAGAAAGGAAGGAAGGAAAAACAACCATCCACATTTATGGTAATCAACAGATCTGCCACCACACTTTGGGCAGAGAGAAACCAGTTTCTGTAGGACAGTTTATGTTTTTTTTTTTTAAATGGGAGAACATGCACCACGTTTTCAATTTAACACACAATGTTCTCATTCCCATGTAAGAACTCCCACTGTTTGTAAATGTACATATAAAATTTAGGCAAAGAAATAGTGTCAAACACATGGTCATTTAAAGTGTTACTTGTTTTTAATTGCTACCTTTAACTAGCTGCCCTCAGCAGGAGCAAACGGTGAATTAGCTGAAGAACATTGACATTTTATCCTACTAACAGCCTTTTAGAAGAGAAAATACTTGCAGTGCAGACATATACATGTAGAAGGTAAACAAAATGTCATGAATCCTTAGCCAGAAGATATGAGATTAAGGATGATGCTTACAAGTTTCATTTTATTAAGCACTGCACTACTGCCAAGGCTTTCAAATAAAAGCATGATACCCACCGTGATGTTTTCAAGATCAAGATGTTTGTTGTGAACAGTTTCACACAGCCTCCGAATTTTTTCCTTAATTTTATTCATGTCTTTTTCATTCAGCAGCTTGGCAGAAGAAGCGTCTTGTTCCAATTCCAAAAGCCGTATCATGAGATCTAGACTAGCTCTGTCTAAATCCATGTTCAAACGATCTCTGCTCAGGATGTACATTAAAGCTGCTGTACAAAGGGACAAATTCTTGGGTTGGGAGAGGAAACAAAAAAAAGAGGAGTTACTTTTTAGTAATCACGTTAGACAGACCTTTTACAATTTGTAATAAACAAGCTGAAGATTTACAAAAGAAAAAGCCTGACAAGTCTTCATCTACGCTAGCACTTGCAGGAGCACATAGATTCCTTGTAGCACGTTACTAATGCATTCTCCTAACCAATACAGCTGAGGCATAAATCACTTAATACATTTACAAAACCCGAGCAGAAAAGCAGAGCTTTCTACTTCTGAGTGACTCAGTGCTGCAGACAGAATAAGAAACAGTAACTGCAGTGACACGGTATTGTAGAAGAGACAGATGGCAGGGGAACAAAGTGAAAGAGGACAGGGTACATGGCAAGCTAGGTGAACGTTCTGGTTCGATGGGATAAGCTGGTGACAGCACCAGGAAATACAGAGATCATGAGGACAACGTTTGAAGGTGAAGGGGGTGGGGGAGATAAAACCGAACAAAAACCCAAAAGTAAAACAGAAACCAAAACCAAACCAACAAAATGAAAAAACAGCACCTGGTGACATACACTCTGATTCTGCCAAGCAGGTCTGTCAGTCAGTAGTGTACCCAAGCATTTCCAGCATAAACACATTTAATTTCCAGGGGAATTCTGCCTTCTGTAAGTAGCCAGAGTACAAACCAGCTTCCCCTCTGCCCTGTCCCCAACAGTCCTTAACAAGTAAACGTTACTGTCTTGTCCATCCCTATCTGACGCAGAATTGCTGTGTAAAGACCTCTTCCTGCCTAAAGAATACTGAATCCTTCTTCAAGAAGGATCTAAATTTCATCTTATGGGGATCCAGAAAAGCAAAGGCAGGTGGTGACTGTCCGAAAGGGACAAACAACAGTGAAGAGATCAGAGCAAAGCTATCTGTCCCAAGGGCTGGTAAGCACAGCACTTGCACCAGGCGACTCAGTCATCCAGGTGAGCTCCAAGTTACGGCAAAGGAGAGAAATGACTTGTGCTGGGCAAAATACTTTCAGAAACCTTCGACCATGTCTGGAGGAAAAAAGAGCTGAGGCGGGTGTGTGCTCGTCAGTTTACTGAGTTCAGCTCTCAAGAGTCAAGATGCTCCATGTAGCTATTCCAATTTTTTCCTGCATAAAGTAAGTAAAAAATGGAGACAAACTAATTCTGGGATGTGAATGTTGTACTGCTCAACAGGAAAGAGCAGAATTTCTGCGTCACAGCAGATTAACATCTTGTTTAGAGTGCATCCAACCAGCAAGCAACCATTAGCTCCTCCCGTTTATTTTAGAAGTAATAATCATACCTGGTCATACTACGCAGTATCAGCATTTCCAAAACCGGATTAGACAGCTGACAGTCTATCAAAAGCTATGTTAAAACTCCTTCCTGTCTGAGCCAAGGAAACCATCAGGTGAATAAAGACTTTAATCTGACTAATTACCAAAGATGCATTTGGAATAGCAGAGGAAGGAAGTGGGAGTTTCCAAATCTACATCTTTTGTGAATACAACCTTGAGACAGAGGGTTGGTTAAAAATAAAAATAATAAAAAATAATCTTAGCCATGAATGTCACTACTGCAGCCCTGTCAGGTGTAAGGCAGAAAACAATCTATCCAGCTTGACTACACAGACAGGGTATACATTGTTTTCCCCTAATTTCTTATTAACTTTCTCCAATAAACCTTGCAGTTTTGTCATTTCAATTATAGAAATTGTTTACTCTGGGTTTACTTTCAACTGGTTTAAACTGTAAGAAATGTCAGGTTCCTGGAAGAAGACTCTGCCCCTTCAGAATGGCAGCTACTCAAACAGGACACAGGAGCACGTGCATTCCAGAGAAACCACAGGTTTGATTGGTTGTTCCGCTGATGTGGGACCTCATAAAGCAATATCATTGCAGAACTATCTTCTAGCGACCAGCATTACCTAGGTGAGCTTCCTGGTAAGAAAAAAAATATCCTTAAGCACCCAAAGGAAACCCAAAGGGGTTTCCATCAACTAGAAACTATGCAGCAGTTAATGGGGGAAAATTAGTGAATTTATCATCTGGGCTGCCAATATTTAGGCTTTTCAAGAAGTCAGAGACTGTTCTTAGATCACTACTCAGAAATGCTTTACAGATATTCCGAAGTCTGATAAGGGCATCATGCTCATGCTGTACACCTCCGTAGCAAGCCCTTGCCTGTCCCTTCCCTTCTTTGCAATCCAGCCAACAAGTATTGGTTCTCCCTCCACGTAAGCTCTGTCAGCACCTCCCTTCACATCTTCCAAGCAGGTTTTAAGATACTTAAATGTGACCAGAAGGGATCCAAGCAGGGGACTAAGACATTGCACAGAAGGTTTCAGGCTGCAGGAGGACTGCCAGAAAAGCAAAAAAGAGCGGAGCAGGTCTGTGTAACAAGAACTAGATTCCTGCAACAGCTCACATACAGAAGGCAGTCAAGCCAACCAGCCTCCAAACACTGATGCCCAAGAGGACAATAGCGATACAAGTTCTCTAAAATTCATTTTTTCTTAGTCCATATAGGCAAGTTGGTTTAATCCTGAATAACAACTCCACATTTAGCTCTGATCTTCTGTAAGCCTTAAAAACAGTTCACCGCATTGTCTGAAAGGTAGCTTATGCCTTGCCAGACACAGAAGTCTGAGTTGAGAATGAGGGGGAAATTATTAGTACAAGTCATTTTTTATCAATATCCTACAACAAACAACCCCCCCCAACAAACCAAACACAGAAAGAACCTAAACAAACCCTCAAACCCCCACCCTTAGGAACTGCAGTGGGGAAGTTGGGTTTTTGGGTGGGTGTCATCATCCTGTGTCCCCCCCCCAATTCCTCAAGATCCGTAAAACACACTCTGCTTCCAAACAAATGTGGAAGGGAAAAAATAGTAAAATAAATAGAATTTGCTCCAGACAGAAATTTTACGGCATAGCCAACTACGGAATTTCACTCCATACTTGTACAGAATTCAGGAAAACATCCTAGCTGAACATATACTCCGGGAAGAGCAGACCATTTACACCCACTCTTATCCCTGTCTTCCTTTGCTTGTTCTATTTATACTCCAGCTTGTGGGAACAGATGGTTATTTTCTAGGGTTCCGCACTACATTTAATACACTTTTTTTTTATTATTCGCATGCCGAAGACATTACAAAACCACACTGCTGTGCTTAACTACTGACAGCAACAATGAAAATACAGTTTTTATTTTAAAAACTAATAATGCTCCAAAACCTTTAGAGCATAGCTGAAGAGACAGCACCAGTTAAAAACAAACTGTAGCTTAAAGGCAAATCTAAAAAAAAAATTAAAATTCAATGGAACAAGTAATTTTCCTGTAAATATTTTGGGGCACAGCTCAGTGCTGTGTTCAAAAAGCCTTGCTGGTTCAAAAGCCCTGCTGTTTTATATTCTTACGGCAACGTTCCAGTCCCCTACTTCTGAGTCGGTTCCACAGTATCAGTACAGTGAATGCAGTACACGCTCCTATTTGTTTCCATTAGCAATGCCATTGCGGCAGCTTTCCCATCTCCAAAATACTTTATAGAAAATATTAACAAAATAATTGTATTTCTGCCCCCCCAAACCGTTATTCATCTTAAATGGATTTGAGTCATGCAAGCAAAGCCTAGTGTGATTTATTATTCCTGAGTTAGTTTGCACTGAGATTTAGTGGAGAAATTTCTCTTCATTTTTAACAAGTTAAAACTTTAGTGAAACAATTAGTGGATGAAAGGGTAGTATATAAAGACAGTAAGCTTACACAGAGAAGGTCACTGCTGAGGCATATACTGTCAGTAGTCAGCGCATATATTTCGCTATTTATTAATAGTAGTTTGATAAATTGGTAATTTTATAATACTGTATAACCTGTACCAAGAATGCACTGTAACTGTATTAAAATGTTAACTACTTTGTTTTTTCCACCTGACAAAAGGGAGCATTCAATCAAATATACTGAAAACAGTGAATATCATCAATGCTTTTTGTACTGCAGACTACCAGCAGCATGCAATTTCCTTTTGAAAATGAAGGAATAATGGTAACTGTTAAACAGACAGCCAAAAATACACCGAGCAAGCTTGTACACTTTCCAAGGAACTGTAGCTCTCCTCTGCAGATCTCCTGCAACTCAGCGGTGGCAACTGTCCTAAATAACGTGACTATACTTTATTTATTTCTAGTATCACTTGGCACTATTTTGGCAGCTCACAACGCAATGACTGCATTGAACCTGGTCCCTATGTTTTACAGTTAGACATTGTCAATTTTTGAGGGAGATGGAAGTTATTATTCTAAATTAGCCACTTCAAGCTCTACAGCTTTTTCCCCCACTCACAGTAAGATATCAAATACTTTCTCTTAAATGTCTATTTCTCCAGCTGCAAAGTTTCCTTCTGCACTTTAAGTCATTCTTCTAAGTTATTAAAGCAATAAACCTGACTGGATATACGTATCTACTACCCACCCCAAGTACCATTTCCAGTGTTCAGCTGGATGCCCCACAGAGGCACAGTTTCCATCCACTGGAGAGAGAGCATCGCCCCCAAGAAGCATTTTCTATTACGGCTGAATTGAACTTGTAGATTGGTAAGAAGGAAAACCCAAACTACTTGTTTTCAACTCTCGGTTCACGTTACCATAAGGAGTTGTAAGTTTACCTTTCCTAGATTTATCATTAGAACATTGCACCCTACAACTGAAATTACAGCACTGCTCAAGGAGACAGTCATAGCACCTGACAGGTGTCCCACAAGAGCTACAGAAAAGGCACTAATTCACATACAAGCAAGTCTGGAGATGAGCACTTAGAGCCACCTTTACATGTAAGGAGAAAGGATTCCCTTCAAATGTATTCTGCAGGAAATTATAAATAAAATGATTTTAAAAACTTAAGAGATGAAACAGCAATCCAAAGCACAATCAGTTTAAATGATTTTAAAAGAATTTCCAAACCCAGAGGCACAAAAGCAATGGAAAGGGAATGTCCTTGGAATGCAGGTACTCTTATTTTTCACTTCCCTAGAGACCTCTAAAATGGAGCCACACCACAATGAATTACGTGTACACAAAATGCACGCAGGTAGACTGCTATCAGCAAACTGTAATGAAACACACAATGTATCCATACCTGATGGTGTTGGGAATCATCCAGTGTTTTGAAAACCATGGCTACCATCCCATGTGCTCTCAGATGCATTCGGAAGCTGGGCATGGCGCACTTTGTCGCCAAGCTGATTACACTAGAGAAAATTAATTCTGGATTAGAACAACTAAAATGAATACATTTACAAAAACAGCAGATATACAAGTCTACAAAACATGACTGGCCATGTATCTCAGACCCTGACAAACTCTGTTGGCATGTTTCATTTAGAATTTGCCTAAGGCAACTTGGTAATTGGTGAGCAGAGCAGCATTTTATCCAACAGCTGCTTACCAGCACCAAACTACATCTCCCTTTATTTTAAGGTTGGCTAAAACACTGGACTTGAAAGAGTACCCTGAACTCGCTTCTTTCAAACAGAAGCTGAAATAATTTCAAACAGTTAAATTAAAAGTAAAATGTTCATGGATTCAGTACAAAGCTCTGATTTAGAAGCACAGGAGAGGTTATGGATCGAGGCATGATCAGAAATTACAAATGTGAGCTTCCATCGTGATTTAACAGTTATCTAATTGACTGATCAGTCCTGCTTACACCTGACAGCACTTTTACAAAAAACCCAAACATATTAAATATTTATTGCTGTGCTCATGGTTGATGGAAACAGCATATATTTCAGGTAACACCTGACAAATATGTTAGTCTAATCAGCGATCAGCATAACAGTTCTATTTTATAGAATCACAGAATGGTTTGGGTTGGAAAGGACCACAGGGATCATCTGGTTCTAACTCCCCTGCCATGGGCAGGGAGACCCTCCGCTAGACCAGGTTGCCCAAAGTCCCATCCAGCCTGGCCTTGAACACTGACCGGGATGGGGCCTCCACAGCTTCTCTGGGCAACCTGTTCCAGTGCCTCACCACCCTCACAGGAAAAAATTTCTTCCTAATGTCCAATCTAAATCCACTCTCTTTTAGTTTAAAGCCACTACCCCTCGTCCTGTCACTGCACTCCCTAAGAAACAGCCCCTTGCCAGCTTTCCTGTAGGTCCCCTTTAGGTACTGGAAGGCCACAATTAGGTCTCCCAGGAGCCTTCTCTTCTCCAGGCTGAGCAACCCCACCTCCCTCAGCCCATCCTCACAGGAGAGGTGCTCCAGCTCTCTGATCAGCTTTATGGCCTCCTCTGGACTTGCTCCAGCACCTCCGTATCTTTCCTGTACTGGGGACCTCAGAGCTGGGCACAGTACTCCAGGTGGGGTCTCACAAGAGCGGAGTAGAGGTTTATTAGCAAGCTGTCTGCCATTTCTAGCACAGCCCAACATACAGATTATTAAAAATATATTGCATTTAAATGTGGAATAATGTGGGAGTGATTCTGCAATCAAGTCTTCCATGACTACTGAGGAATCTTACGATGACAGGTTCATACGGTACAGTGTTTAAAGTACAAGTGGGTCTTTCTGTCTCCAATCACAACAGCACCAGTTAGAGCTTACCTACCAGTTTGCCTCTTTTACGTCTATTCCTATCCTTACACATTGATTTCCTTTGGAAAAATACTTTTCTTTTAATTTGTTAACTGAAAGAAAAGATGTTTATGGTGTTGATACAAGTAACACTTCATGGTATAAATTTGGAAAGTAAAAAAGCCCCTCAATTTAAGACCTTAGGAAACTTGCCATATGAGCAAATTAAGTGCATTTAGTATAAAAAAAACACTCTTAAGCTGTCACAATTTATTAATTTATTGTTATCATAATTACATACAAACTGGTACTAGATTCCTTGTGTTTACACTCCAACAACAATATTCGTTACTAGGTTTTGAGGAACACGAAGAATAAATTTTATAAATAGCTCTCAAAAGCATATAAAGCTTTTTCTCATCCACAGACAAACGTCAGGTAGAGTGTCCTCATCACCTGCCTCTGTGGACTCGAGCTTTTCCTGCTCTAACATTAGTTTTGCTAAACAGAAAGGAAAATTTACTAGTATATATAAAAAAAAGATTATTGTGTAGTTAGAGAACACCCTTCTAATTACTTTTAGGTCCAGGAAATGGACACCAATACTAAGTCACACACTTTTTCAAAGCAATACTAACATTTTTGATACTAACATCGCAATAACACGTAACTTCAGTATCAGAGTGCAGTGAGTAGTTCAAGACAACTTAGGGAAGCTTCCAGTTAACCCTGAGGCCACAATACCTCCAGTGGATGCTAGCTCCAACAGGCAGTTGGAGTTAAACCGGTATCTCAATATTACATTAGTGCTAGATTACAGCCAGCAAACTTTCCAGTCTTAGGGATTTTATTTTAGAATTGAATTTTGCATTAAAAGCCAGAACAAGCATTGCACATAAGACTGTACTAAACAAAGACAAGTTATCAGAAAATATTGTTTTAATTTATAGCAAGGAAAACAAGTGTGTTGAAGGTGTCTCTTACTGCACAGTTTTCCATTTCATCTTCCCAGCCACACCACTTTTGACTATTCCAAATATATCACCTTGATTATTTTCAGATTTTATTCTTTCTAGCAGAAGTGCCAGGTAACCACCCAAACACCATTTTAAAGTATAGTCACTCCATTGATGAATACTTATTTAATTGAATATCACTTTTAAATATAACTTCAGTGTCTTATATTAAGATATCTTACCTAAGGCAACGTGTGTTTAGGGGCTGATTGCTCTTCAATCCACTTAGCAAGTACTCAATATCATCTGTGAACTCTTGATTCTCACCAAATTCCACTACATCATTGAAGTGCTTTACATGCTGAACAACAGTGTATAACTGGAAGAGACAAATATTTTGACCTAGGTAAGTTGCTCTTGGCATTGATTGTAACCTTAACAAGTACAGTTTAAAATCTGTTCAGTTTGAGTGCAAGGAAACATTAATAAGTTAACGAAGGCCATTCAACTATTTAGATAAAAAATATTATCTTCAATAGGAAAGCCAAATTTCATTTTGACACTGTTCCTTCAGTACTTAGGATTACCAGTAATTCTTTATCTTAAAAATTTGTTAAGAATACTTACTTCTTTGTCTTCTTTCCTACATTTCAATGCAGTTACTATCTCTTGATAGGGCTGAGTAGGTATTGTCACAGTTTTTATCACTTTGGGAGGTGGTGCAGGAGCCTTAAAAACTCCATCATCTTTATGAATTGCCTCCTTTGAAGATAGCCTTACCTATTAATAAGAAAGTGCTAAAATGGGCAGATGTTTTGAGCATGTAAACATACACTGAATACATCAGGAAACAGTACAGGTGTGCAATTGTCAAACTCACATTTTGGGACTATTCAGTCCTTGCCTTACACTACCAAGATGTACCTAAGCTGTGTGATAATGTACCTACCTACTCTCAAAAAAAAAAATCATAGAGTGACAGAAATTATATGCAATAATACAAAACCCAGTTCTAAGTAGTAAAGCAAGCTCTAGTGGAATTCTGAAATTAAGAAAAAGTCCTTTACATTATTTCCTTAAGCTTTTGGGTAAGTAAACCAGCCAAGTTCAGTGTTTAAAAACAATTTTTTGTTGATATACAAGTATCTTACCCCTTACACTGGAACTTCCAGCACTGACCGAGTTGGTTGCTATACTGAACGCCGGTATGAAGTATGCTGGTCTGGGCACGAGCACAGCACTGAGCAATACTGTCTCAGCATGGCATGAGCTGAACAGCTCTGTGCCGATGGTTCTTGTCTCTAACTTCTGGAGGCTACCACACCACTGTACTCAGGGTGTAGCCATCAGAACACCAATCTCTCCAACCTGATGCTCTAAACTGTATTTTGTCTGTAGGCAGAAGACTACCAACAAACTCTGTAGCACCATAAAAAACTGCCACACAATGAAACGAGAGACACAGTGCATGCCTCAAAAGGGTAGAGATCACACTTGTAAATTCATGGTATTCTCCATACACTGCCCTTATTCATATTTGTGTTGTTAATACTTTAGGAACAACATGTTTACGTGAAATACAGCAAAACCTATTCTGAACTTGGAATAAATAGAGAACTTGACATTAGATCTAGAATACCTACTGACAAGTTTCCAGCTGTCTCAGGCTAGTATTACAGGTTTCTCCTTAACCTACTCCTCTGTATTAGTTTGAGGCTACTATAAGCTTAAGTGTCAGCTTATCTTTAGATTACTTTTGGCACAAATTCAGATGTGAAGACAAACTACAGAAAACAAGGCATAAAGGGAAGAGCTCCAAATTCTAATGTGCAAGTCCCAATGCCAGCGCTCATTTACTCACCCTCAATCTTTAAGTAACATCATGTACTTAGTGTCCTTAAAGTGTTACTTTAAACACAGAAAAACAAGATTTTTTTTTTTAATAGAATTAATATGCAGGCATAGAGGATGCACTGCTGCTCACTTCAGGGGATATTTTGAGAGAAAGCCTTCTTGTGCATTGTACATTGACAGTCAGAATTGAAATACAAAATATAAGCCAAAACAACCAACTGTATTAACTGAGTATTCTTTACATGCTGCCTCTATCACTCACTTAGGCTCCAGTGGCAAAATGCTAATGAACCACCCTGAAAAGCTGGTTTAGAGCTCCTGCTGGAGGACTCTGATCTTATCAGTCTGTGAACACAGGAGACCCGCTCAAGTATTCATCCAAGGCTTGGTTAATGGCTTCCCCTTCCAAGTAAATGCCAAGGGAGCTTGGAGAAGCCATAAGAAAGAGTACTTGGCATAAGCAGTTTGCATGCTACGGGTTTCTCACCGTAAGTGTAAGGTAAAGTTATCCAGATCTTCAGGTAACAGATTTCTACAGAAATTTAAGACTATCATCTACACAGGGATTACCACCAAACATTTAGATCAAGGTTCATTTATCTTTTAACTCTTAAATCTTAATCATACACACATAAATCAAGGTTAAAAAAAGTGACTGAAGTAACTTCACTTGTGTTGCATCACAACATGCAGAGCAGATAAAGTCCCCTAACTGGTTTGTTCGGCCAAACCTCTGCCATATATTCCTGAATTAATATCTTGGTGGTTCCAGTTACAAAGTGGAAGTTTGACAGCAGACAAAATAGCTTGTCTGAGTATGAATGATCCAGACATATTCCTAGCCTGAAGAGGATGTATTCAAAGGCTGTCTGAGAAGACTTGGACAAAATCTGCTTTTAAGTTCACTATCAGAGTACTTCAGAAAAATCAGTATCAATACAAATATTCAGTAAGCAACAAAAGCTTCAGTTCAAATGCACATAATTTAAAGAGAGAAAGGGCTTTAGGAGAAATCCAGAACTGAAATTTCTGCTCTCCTCAAACACTGGTGGCCATAGTTACTTTAATATGACTCATCTGTGCAGTTACCAGTGAAGGAAGGCTGTTCAGAATACTGTCAGGATGCAACCAAAACCAACCATAAATCAAAGAGGAACCAGTATCGGAACACCACACACACAGGTAGAATTAAAAAACAAACAAAAAACCCCCCAGAAACTGGTGACGAGAACAAAAGCTGAAGACTTATCACTGCAAAAATACCTAGTTTCTCATTTTCTGCTCTCAGGCAAGTACTGTACGCAAGGCACCAAATGAAAAGAAGTTTACTGACAATGTACAATGCTCTCTTAGCATAATCAGTAACAACTTTTACATGTACATAAGCCCAAGACCCTGGATTCTCAGGGTCTCAAGAGAGTTAAAAACAAGTACCTTAAGCCTTGGAACAATCACTGGTTTTTGAACAAACAAGTTACTTTAAGCACTGTTTTCACCTCTTGCCTGCTGTTTGTAGATGTGCTTATACCTGGTATGTTCACAGCAGCACTTCTGGCTGTATACAGAAAGATTTGTTTCTTTCATAGTGTCTAAAGTCTCAAGTCAGCCATTCACAGTACTATACTCCATTAGAAAGGAAAAATAAATGAACTATCTCTTAATTTTTTCCTTTTTGACCTGCAACTCGCTGCCTTCTTATAGGTATTAGCAAGTTAATCTTAGGGGTTCTCACAGAAGATGAAATGGAGTCCATTGTCAGAAAGTTTAACTTCAGCAGATTAGGGAACATAACTCGAGTGGAATTTGGTTGTGGTTTTTCTTTTTTTTTTTTTTTTTGGTATATGTATGTTGAAGTGATATGGAAGATGCCATTCTAGAGTATTTCCACTCACAATTTCTTTGCTATCAAATACCCAACGGCTCACATCACAAAGTGGATTTCATTCTAAATTACTGTGACATTACCAGATATCAAGAACTTGTGTTTCAAAAAATATCAGTGAATCTTAAAAGGAGATTTACTAAACTCGAGAAAAAACAGACAGTCTTACTTACTGGGACACTGGGAGTTTTCAAAGCCGGTGGTGCTGGCAGAGCCTCTGATTCTGGCTGGTTCCAGTGTCTAGCATTATATACAGCTTTTGTGGGAGACTAAAAGACAAAAAGAAAAGTTATTTTTTAACCAAATCTACCAGTAGTCACTATATACTTCAAGAATTCCTGTAGCAATAACATAGCCAAACAAGTACAATGAGCTTCATTTTCCCCTCTTCTGTCTTCCCAGCAACACAAGTTCCCAGTATCTTATATATCAGAAAACCTGAAAGACTTTGAAGCATTTGATGGGTTTGGTTTAGAGACATACAGACCCATTCAAACGGCAAAAGACATGATGTCTATGTATTTCAAGAATTTTTCAGTTTTTCTACATTTTAAATTTATTCAAAGATAAAAGCTCTGCAACCTTCCTATAGACAAAACCAGACAGCTATGGAGAAAAAAAATATGTTAGCAAACACCATGTCAGTAGAAAATATAACTGGTTCAGAACCAGAATGTAGAACCAATACAGACTTTGATGCTTGGAAGACTAGAAAACATTCAAATCAACTGCCTTAATCCATACTAATTAACTAAGAAGACTTTTTTTCTTCCTGCTCAAAAATGTGTCAAGGCAAATTACAATGCATCAAAATCTACTGTCCTTGAATTTTGGGGAAATGCAATATCATTCTTAGAGAAAGCAATCACAGAACTATATTTGCAGCAGCTGAGTTTACCAATCTAATTGAATAGTAATATTCCAGACTAATATACCATACAATTTTCAGAATTTTCCAACATCCCATACATCGTGTGAACTGTGTAACTACATACCTCCTTACATGCATTCATAGAGCTTTTCAAATGTCAAAAAAAATACTAAAAAAAAGAAATGAAGTTGGGCATTAAAAATAATTTTGTCAAAATACAATATATCAACTATTTACCCCAGGTACTGGCAAGTACAGCCCCCAGAAGGGCTCTGCATAGCAGACACAGCAGTACCAGCTACGGACTGCATACCATTTCATGACGTGCAATGAGGTTTTGTCATGTCAAAACCTGGGAAGCAGATTTTGTAGTCAAGAGTTTCTGTATTACTGTGAAAACCCTGTTATGCTGCACCCTTCCATTCTTTACAAGACGACAAAGTCCTGACTAGCAAAACTTCAAAGAATATGAGCAGACCGAGAATCTCAGCTTTGAGTTTTCAGAGCCCCAAAGACCTGTCAGGTACTAAATCATCTTAGTTTCCAGACAAGAGAAAAGCCTCATTCCTTCCTACAGTAAGTTTTGATGTAGCCACAATAAACTTCACTTAGTTTGATTTTTTTTAATTTATTTTTTTTTTTAAAGTCGTGCTCAGGTACTATTTAGCAACAAGTGTGCAGTGGCCATTGTCTGAACAGTTTTACCTGTTTTCCAAGACAGTTCATTTAAGCAACACAGTTTCAGGTGATGGCTAAACAAAGTCCTTCAGCAGCCACACGTAGTCACCACGGTCCCACATAAAAGTACCAAAATAAAGTTTTTGGTAATTTCAATTTTTAACTTTCCCAAGTAACAAAAGCACTAACTTGCACAATCTCCTGACAATCTCACCAAGCTCAACTGAGTTGAACTGAGAAAGCAGCTTTAAGTTCATGCTGCTACAGTTACAAGAGCACATCTCTGTCCACAAATAGGAAGGCAGAGTCACATAAATCCTTATTTGAAAAAAGTTAGCTGCTGACAAAATCCTTAAAAGGTTAACTCTCTTTTCTCCTACACATTTCTGGGCAGCAAATTCTTACCCAGAATCTGGGTTTACTAAGAAAAATGAAAGACAACTTAATAACAAAGATGCATTTTAATCACAAAAGATACAACGTTTCACAAATGCCTGTAATGGAAAACAGCCATGGAATATTTTCTCCATACTCACTCTTTTTCTTTAATTACTCACGGCTGTTCCACAAACTACCTCAGCACATATCTCAGTTTGGGAAGAGAGGGTCTAAGTTTCTGGGTGCCATAACCTGGTACACAGGATAACTCAAAGAAATAACACACTATCAAGTAACCAGCATGAAAATGTGGCATATATTAAGTCTCAGTTTCAGCCGATGCATAATTCTTTTTAACGTTGCAGGGAAGCTTCACTGCTACAATTCTGACAGCAGTGTACTGCACGATAGCTGCCAGAAGTCCCATTACCATAGGGTGTTCTTTATTAACAGCCCCAAGTCTGTTACAGCCTCAAACAGTATTCTATCCCTGCTTAAAGGATACAAACACATCAATATTCCTGAAGTTCCTGCCTGGGGGGAGCTACCTGCTACACAGCTTTTCAGGTCTCCACCAGCAGTGTCGGGCTCAGCACACCCATGGGGAGATGCAACTTTGGCAACAGGATCCCCATTTACACCATGCCCTTCGCTAGATGCAGAAATCAGGGGGGCACACACTCTGTGCGGGACTCCCGTGTGCAGGAAGTTCAAGGCTAGAGCACGCCACACTCCCACGCTCGCTGCCCCCGTTGTTAAAGACACTGCCTGTTGTTCTCCTTCACGCCTTGTGCTCCGTGACAAACCAAACATGGCCCTCGTCGGGCACAGGGGGAGCAGAGTCACGCCGGCCTCCACGCTCGTCTCACTCCGTGGGGCAGCGGCTGGGACCGGCCCTTGCTGACTGTGCGACAGGAGTGTCTGCAGTCTCGGCTTTTCAAACCCCAGCACCTCTGTTGCACACGCATGCATACAGCAAGGAAGCGCTGATGACAGAGATCAAGTTTGGTGCTTCGATATGGAGTAAGAACGAAGTGTACAAACATCTGTGCCAGCACAATCAGAAGGTCCCCACTGCTTCGTGCGCTTTCTTCAGCGGAGAGGAACAGCTGATGCGTAGGAAAGAGTTCAACAGGGCAAACAGATAAAGACAATTCCTTCTAAATACTCAGGGCTCAGAGGCTCCCCGAGTCAGAGGTGGCATCCTTTTTATTTAACAGCCAAAAAATGCACTTTTCTTCTCTGATTTTCCTTAATCCCTCATTAAATCAAAAGCGAGGGCATGCCAAAGCATTTTGTGACAAGGTACTTTACAGCTTGCTGAGGCACCACCAATGCAATACAGAAGAAATCAGCATTTTATGTAAGGAATCAGATAACGCCACCAATAAATGCCTGTTCTGAGAAATGAGGACACCTTCATTTGATAGCTCACTAACAGAGAGAACTCTAACTGAAAGTGGTAATTATTTAAAACCTCAGATACCCGTGGAAGGTCACTTTTAGTCACTATTCCTTGTGGTATCTTCCACTTGCCAATCAAAGTAATTTTGCCTGTGAATCCACGCCCTCCCAGCAGTATTTCATTAGACAGACTCTGCTCCCCAGCACCCCTACCATTCGGTCCAGGACCCCGTCTCACACTGATCACACACAGCTCAACCACCACATACACCTCCAAAAATACAACACTGTTTTCCAGACAAGTATGTTCTAGTCAGCTCTAACACGTTATGCAGAGACATTGGAGCCTCTCTTTGCACCTCACATGGACATCAACATGGCAAATGCATCTCTCCTTCACAAGCACCTCATAAATAACCTTCCCATTTTCCTCGTGCAACACAAAACAAAGATGAACTTCCAAAACAACTGCAAAGAAACTGTGCTAATACTTATCAATCAGTAAGCACAGTGCAGACTTGCTTTAGATTACTGTGTGACAGAATTGAAGCCAGGAAAAACATCAAAGAAGAAATGAATGCTGGTGAACAAAGGCTTTTCAGAAGGGCTTGATCACAAGAGCAAAGGGGTTTGATTGTTTTTTTTTCTGTTGGGTTTTTCTTGGTGTGTTTTTTGTTTGTGTCGTGTCCCCCCCCCCCACCTGTGACAACAAGCTTCCCTCAAGAAGTAACACTGAAATTTAAGGAGCAGTAATTTAAGAAAGTGACTTACTGTCTTTTAAAGACAAGACAACCCTGCAATTATTCAGATAATGCAGACTTTTCTTCAAGAATTTTTTCTCTCAAGATTAACTTGGAATAGATGCAAGAAGTACCCCACTCCTTTGAATTCTGTGTTCTTAAGGCAAATAAGTTCTGCAATATTAATCAGCTGTAAGAGCTCCTGCTGAGTAGCAGAAGAGTTTCCTTTTTCCGTATGTATAGAGCTGACAGCTGTTTACATACAGATAGATGTCAGAGAGTGCAAATATTCCAGTGAGGGTATGAAGTGTATTATACTGCAGGAATCCTTAGGTAGTTCTGGGAGGTGACCTGGGATGCAGAACTAATGCCAAGGATTTTAGAAAATGCACGGGCCTCTCGGTTTTGTAACATCATCACCATGTGGTATAAACTATGGGTCATGCTTAACCTCCCATCCCTGAAAGCCTCAAAGCTGAAATTTTCAAGAGTTGGCACTCTGCACACACTGATGCAGCACTGCCTGCCATTCCTAGATGTAAGAATAGCAGAAAATAAGCGCCAGGGACATGAGTCATGCTGAAAATACTAGCAAAACAATACAGACAGCAGCTACTTGCAGGCAAGAACACTTTCCGAGGTAGAAGACAAAGGCAAAAGAAAACCCAAAGACATTTTTAACAGATATCCTGAGAAATGCATTGTTTATATCTGAAGGGCATTCAGTAAGACAATATGCCAGGTGCTGGTCAAAACTACAAGTTAAAAAAAACCCAAACAACCCACTCCAAACCAAAATACATGATTATTTACCACTCAGTATTGATAATCATTAAGGGTACTACTCTGCCCTGCATGTCTCACTTTGAACAGGAAAAAGATAACAAGTATGTTATGCAGCACAGAACTATTTATAAGGGACTGTTTCTTTTGAAAAGGGAAAGGAATGAACATCCATTCAGAGCACAGAAAAAGAAATTACACTTCACAACAGGAAGATGGAATATCAATTCAGCACAGGCTCAGCCATGTGTATATAGCACAAAAAAGTTAATTTGCACTCCAGATAAAATAGCCATTTCCAACAGCAGTTAAAAAAACAGAAGCAAACCAGGATGAAGTCATTTATTCAGTGTTCAAAATGTGAACTGAATCTCCATTCTTTGGCTCACAGTAGCAGGTTAGTGGCCATAAATCACCTCTGGGTGCCATGGACCACTTGACCATGAGCTGCCACAGCATTTAATGCAGTGCACAAAAGCCACGATGCATGCACATGGCTAGACAACTGCAAGTTGTTAGTCAGACAAGGTATCAGAGCAAACACCACANGTGAATGTCACCGAAGCTTTTTCTTGCACCTGACTTCCGAAGGCCTGCAAAAATTTTTCTTCTTCCTCAAAGCTCAACAGAGGCCCACAGGGCAGAACAAGATAATGGGTCAAACATTCCAGTAAAACTGGAAAATTTAACTTGAAGAAATAAGACAGAAAAATTGACGTTGATAAACGTGAGATTCATTCTTTTAACAGAAGTAACTAACGGCGCTCTGTTAGTAACAGTAACTAACGGCTGCTTACACACCGAGTGTACTCAAAACTGGTCAGCTCAGAAGTAGAGGCCATATGGTTATGGTTACTAATTTGGCCTGAAACCTACATTAAGTCTAATTAAAAGGGACAGGGTACAATCGTTTAGACACATCACCACGACACTGGAAACACATCGCTTCAATCAAAAGAGAAAAATCTGCATCTGCCTGCAAGTAACTGCACTGGCACAAACACACCGCTGTCAAAATTGTTAGACAAAACTCCTGCTCTCTTCGTTGCTGCATAAAGGCAGACACGCACGTAGATCTGCCCACATGCCTGCACTCGCCCCCACCCCCGTTAATCCTAATCTACTCAAAGTGTATCAATCTACTAAAAGGAAAGCCATGCAAAATTGCAACAGCAATTCCAGAGGTCACATGGCTGGGGTGCACATGCACGCGCATACACCCACGTAAGCATTTCCGTTTGGATCAGTCACCATGTCTCATGTAAACCGCCCAGATGTCCTCAGTTACAACATAGTGGTTTGCATCACCGAGTCTCTGAGCATGCTCACCCGACTCCTTTCTGCATTCTTCCAGAGAGCACCTACCTCACACCAGCTGTTAGTGGGCATTCTCTCCAGCAGATCAGAAAAAACGTAATTCCACGGAAAAACTCCTAGATGCATATAAGGGGGACACTGGGCCCTCGGCACCGTTTCATTCTCCAGAGGTGCTCATGTTGCATCGCACTGTTACATACATAAGTCACAGAGCTGAGTGAACCAACCACCTCACACAGTACATGGGAGCTCTGAAGACAGTTCTACATCTTTACTTCCAGATCAATTAAGCTCTGACTGGCAAATTAAAGGGTATATTTTAACCTCTTCGAGCATTTTTCCCATTTTAGGCCTTTCTACAGGACTGAAGCCTCGTGCAATGTAACAACGTAACAGTTACCCTGTGTTGCCTAATAACTAAAACACAGAGTTAATTTCTCAGAATTACACAACTGATGGGGCAGAGGGGATGTCAAGATTCAAGAGAGAATCTGTTTTCAAACATGTTTTAATACATCCTTGCTTCTTGCCTAAGAGTTAATAGCAGTAGGAGCTGGAAGCACAAAACACGCAGTTTCCACTGTGACATTAAGCATTTTCCATTCAACTTGGTTCCTCTACTTTCCGAAAAGCGTAAGTACACACAGGGGGAGAAGGATTTCCATGCTTATTTTTCATTTCTTCCTCTTGCCTCTTATGAGGACTTAGCCTGTTGCTGTCACACTGCACACTGCATCCCTATCTTTCTCAGAACAAAGATGTGTCTCAAGTGGTAGCACCTTTCTTGACACTGCACAGGAGAAGAAATGCAATTCCAATAATGTTGACACCACAGTTCTACTTAACAGTTGTGTATGGAGGACAGATGAGGAAGCAGTTTTGCCAGGTGGAAGGATCTCTGCTCAGCATCTACCAGAACACACCCTTCACCATGGTTTAATATGAAGGAGTGGGAAGAAAATAATTTTGATCAGCATTAAACAATTACCTGGAAGTTAACAGACCAACTCTTGGCATTTGCTTTTACTCTGAGATGGCTTCAAGGTGTTACGCCCCAACTCAATTCAGTTAGATTACAGTGGCCACTCTTCAAATTAGGTGACGAATCTAAAAACCTCCCAGTCCTGATTACTATCCTGTTTACTAACTTTAAAATGAAGAACTGTTTTTGGTCTATTCACGTTAATAATAGAAGAAAAAAAATTCCTAAGTGGTAGCACTAGGAAGCCAGTATTAAATGAATACGCTCATCAAAGGATCTGGTTTTGCAACGGTTAAGTGCAATAATCACACCAATATGAAGCCTTGGTTTTTAACAACTCAACTATTTTAGAAACACATTTATTCTTACCTTTTATCTTTTTTTTTTTAATTCATTTTTATTCCAGCAATACAGAAGTTTCTTAAAATACACACAGCACTTAGAACCGCTCATCTCTTGCGTATCATTCCAGGAAACAGTTCAGGACCGGGCAGACCATCCGCCAGAAGCACCAACCAGTGAGTGAAAGGAATGTACTGCAGAAGCAGCAGCATGCTGTCACAGGTTGTTAGATCTGACCACCACTGTGTCGAACTGCTGACGAAACAGCCTGCTGGCATAGCGTTAAACTGATACAAGTCAGGAATTTCACAGAATATTTTGAATGTCAAAATTCAGCTCAACTCCTCAACAGTCAAAATACCAAATGTCAGCTAATAATCTCTCCGATTTAAATAAAATATGCAATTTTGACATCCTAAATCAGGATGCAAATAGCAGCCCAATGTGTGTAGTCTCAACAGTTTAATATACTGAAGAAATGTTTTGCTATAACTGTTCATCCTTCTGGTAGGACACTCTTTTCCTAAAGGTTATACAAGATGAAGACAAGCAGTTCTTTTTAAAATTAATTCCGACCAGTCTACTCTGATCCTACCACTAAATGTATGGAAAGGGCTATGACTGATACAGCAAAACTTCAGAATTACGCCTCCACTGCTGCTTTTCCAAGACTATTTACTTAAATTAAGCTATGGAAAAATAATTAACCAAAATCACCTTAAGTTGTGCACTTAAGCCAGACTAATCTTCACATACATTAAATATAAAAAAAACCCCAAAAAAACCTTTAAAAATTTAATTTGGGGAAATGAGGATTCATTTGCAGGCAAGCAAAAATAAATGTTACTTGAAGGATGTCTTTGATAAACATCTACTGTAAAGTATAACATAAGCTAAGTGGAAAACTTCAGATCACAGCACAGTCTAGTTTCTTTCCCCTCCCACGCACACGTCATTGTCATATTAGCTGTAAGATTACTCAGTCAAACCAAGAGCCCTGCATGGTTTTGTACTTCTTCAATTTCAAGACACTTTCAACGATCAGGTACAAGTATTTCATCTTGGACTTCAAGTAAAACTTAGACATGGCACTTGCTTCAAGCTGGTATTTATAGCTTCTTCCAGTCAGCATGAGGCACCAGTGGATAAAGCTCATAGGAAGCTGTAAAAGATCTCAGAGGCTATACCCTTGAACTATGACAGCAAGTCCTATTAGGAACAACAGGATCACACGTAAACTTTATTTTCAAATATTGACTGTTTCTCACAACTTCTACAATTTCTAACAGGAATATGGCAACTCAATGATAACAACTTCCTGATGGAAAAAAACCCTTGCCTGCAGGCCAAGGAGGAGGCAATTAAGTAACAAACTATGGACTAGTTGCAGTTCAAACTGAAGTCACAGAGAAGAAAAAAATAATTCTGGTTCAGCACTTGGTAACTGGGTATTTGTGGTCTTCACACAGTAGTGACTTAACACCTCCTTCAACTGACCCGTCCAAAAACCACTCTGCAGTCTTACATTTCTGTACCTTGCTCAGCACAACACACAGAACTTGAATAAACCAAGAAAAGCAACGAATAGTTACAGGGTTATGATTGGATCGAGTTTTTATCTTGGACAGAGAGTTCAGAAGCAGTCTGTTGGCTAAGCCATGTCTGAATTCAGCAATGATTTCATTCACATAGTCAACACTACTGTCATGACTAACTCTATTAATGTCACTTGATCAAAGTAACACATGTAATCCTGCTAACGCCGGCTGTGTTTAGTGAGCATTTCTCAGTTGCAGTGTTGACTTAACCAGGTTAAGATGACTTAATCTCTCTTCTTTGGTTCCCTCAACTGAGTGGATACAATTGTTTACAGTCTCCCAGGGAACCGGACTTCAAATTACATTAAATATTTCCTTTTAGTGGGTTATATTTTTTAAACACAGATGGGTTCTTCAATTGAGTTCAATACACAACCTTGGGAAACTGACAGAGCAAGGAACAGGAGTGAGCAGGTGGAACAAAAGGACAGCAAAGTAGGTTGGGTTTGGGGTTTTTTTTTTGTTTGTTTTTTTTAATGCACAGGATGAGATGATCTCAGGTTTTCCTGACAAATGCACTGCACACTACTGGACTAGCAATGCCACTGTTAAAAACAAGGAAAGTGCTTTGCACGGAGAGCTCTGTGGTCTAGTACTGGAGTGAGTGGCCCAAAGAAAACACTATGATAATCAAGTTAGTGGCAAGAGGTTTTTCCATACCTTTTCCTGTACAGACCAATGTGTGCACAGGAAGAGTGAAAAAAAACCAAAACAACCCAAAACAAAAAACCCAACCAAAAAAGCACACAGCTGTAATGTTCCTCTTTCCATTCACTTTGTACATGTGGGGAAACAAACAGTCAGTCACAAAACAGATGGGTTTTCTGGAGCTAGGACCTCGACAAGAGAGTTTAGAGAAATTTCTCCAGGCACAGCAAGACAAGAGAACAAGAAAAAATATTTAAGCTAGTTTCAATTTGTTTATAAACATTCAAGTCTCATTGCAGAAGTGAGTAGTTAAGGGAAATACATTTTAACTGAAGTCAGAAGTCATTAAGCAATGGACAAGCATTCAGGTTAGTTTTTCTTTGGAACAACAGTCCATGAATCCCCAGTGTAGACTGTCCATGCAGCGAGTTCTTTCTTCCTCACGTTACCAATCATAAAAAGTATACGCTCTACCCTCTCAAGAAAACCTCAGTCTTTTATAGGTGCTAAATTGCATTCTGTCAATACTAGCATGGAAGCTTATGAAACATACTCAGTGCAGAAACTACCAGCATCCAAGAAATAAATTCCACAAGACTCGTTTCTAAAGTTCACCTACTCTAAGGCACAGGAAAAAAAAAAATAAACCCTGACACAGCACTCAACTAACACCTTGAAATTTCATACTACTTCAAAAACAAACACAACATGGAGACTGCTTTTGGGTATGTCTACTTGCAAGAGTCAGTGGTTTTTTTTGGTTACACCTCCTTGTGCCACTTCATGTGACACAGTAAGTCTTCCCATATGCCTTAGCAGCGCTGAAGAGCACTAACAGAAGGTTCCCATTGCTTTTAATTATCATTTGCAGCTTCATTTACATTCTTACCTTGGAATATTCAAAGGCAATCAGTATTCACCTTGTCTCAGTTGGCCACAGGCAGAACTAGGATCAGCACAGAGCTGCAGGTCACACTATCATACATTTTAAGAGCAGAGGGCAGTCCCAGAAAGTTGCAGTTCAGAGGACGTGGTCATCCTTAATGACACGCTGGGCAACAAAACCATTGAACTGACAGTACAGCTCTGGCACAAGATACCAGGCGCAGTCATCAACTTTTAGTACTTCCAAAGATAAAGTCTGGGGGTAGACTAGTTGTCTTTATCTTACATTTCTAAGTTTTGGGTTTGGGTTTGTTTTCTTCCCCAGCCTCTCATTTAGAGACATCCATAGTTTGCATAAGACCATCAGGACCTGTTCCAGAGTACTCCTACAACAACTGATTCTCCTAATTTGCTGGCTCTAGCCCAAATCTGTGGGGAGATGGGCAGGAGCAAGAACCCTCAGGAAAGAATTTTTATGGTCCCTATTTCCAAGCCTTCAGTCTGAATAGATTTGGACCATAGCAACAAAAAAAGTTCTTGTAGATCTTACTGGTTTTTTGCCTGATAATTGAGAATTAAGTTTCCTCTCTAGAAGGGGAACTAAGCTCAAAGGGACTAGCAGGTGGGCATATCACAGCCCCAGAGAGTTCCCAAACTTACATGCTAGAGCACAAGTTACCAGACCAGTTGAATCAAAATTGTAAACAGCTGCAAAGAAACTTTTGCAGATGTTGCTCATGCATGCTTCACACCCATAATTTGCAAGTCAAGTAATGCCAATATTTATGTACTGTAAGTACGTAATTATGTTGCTACAGAACATAATATTCCCCTTGTAACTCAGGCTCAGGATAAAGATATTTAATTTACTTAAAAGCAGAATTCTGGTTGAGACTTCACATACCTATCATAATGCACAGGCTACTGCAACTTTTATGCTCACCATGATGTGTGTGAATCGTCAGTGATTTCAGTGAGACTCCATATGTTAAAAGCAGTTTTGAGAAACACTGTTACTCAGTAAGTCAGTAAGGCTTGTAATCTTTTATTACACACATGCTCAAAGTTTCAAGAATTGGACTTTACCGTAAGAGTACAATGGTCAGGTTTCAAAAGCACAAACATGGGCAGGAGTCCTGCTGACTACGAAGTGGAAAAAAATACTTCAGCTTTCTGGATCTACTGAAGTTTAACAATACCACCTGTTGCTTCCTGAGTAACAGAGCTGTTTACTTTTCAGCTCAGTGTAATGCAAAGTCCCATACCTCTAACATCACCAGCTAGCAGAAAATAATTAATACTACCATTGCTAATTTCTAAAAGAAAAATGATGAGGAGAGTACAAAAAATTCCAGATTTTTTTTTAAGATTATGTAGTTATGGTCAGATTAATATTTTTAGTTCATTTTTTTCATTCCCAGAATGAAAATTCCCTTAAGATGTGACTGAGATTGTGAGTATCTATAATTTAGGAAGATAATTATGGTATCTCTAATTACCATCCAAACAAGCTTTACAAGCTTTTTTAGTAACTCCATGTAACAGCCGTGTGATTAGAGAACACTGAAGTTTAAAATCTGAATTTCAGTTACAGCAATTTCTACTTCTAGGTCCATTATATTACTACAGGGTCAAAAAAGCTGTGTAATTCTCACCTTTCCCAACGGAATTAAGTTTATTCCCAACTGTGAGTTTGCTGGAGTTGAAACCATTTTCCCTCCTATAGTATGATACTGCTGTAAAGTTTTTTCCCCACATAATTTCATGATATATACATTCAAAATTAAAAGTTTTCCTATAAACCCGCAAGTATTTCGAGTATAAAAATCAAACAAGAAACACATAAAATGCTATTATAGTATTTGAAGCATGTAAATATTTAAATACTAAAAAAATTTCCGTATTTACCACAATGCACACAGCTGTCTTATTCTGCTAAAAAATAGAGCAAAAAAAGGAACAGTTGAATTTACATTCTGTGTACTTCTGTTTCTCAGCCTACTGTAACACGTTGACCGTTAGGAAGCTGGTATTTTAAAAATTATTATTTAATCAACAGAAGATGAGGAACTCTATCTTCAAGAAATATTACTTCAGTTCTGAAAAGACACTCCCCTCTTATTGACAGCCTGACTTCAAACGCTGGAAGCAAGAGCTGGCAGCCAAGAGCTCCCCATTCTGTCCAAAGTCATGAAGCAACAAGCAGTGATACTTATTTTCAAAGGGGCATCACGACTGACCGTACTTATTGGTCACGCGTCCCCTCCAAATGAAAAGATTCCCTTGAATGTTTTGAGAAATAAAACAAACGTGTCCTCCTTCCCCCGCCCACAAATCCGCATTTTTAAATGGAAAATGATTATACATCAGCACAGCTGGGGAGATAATAAATCTTCTGGTTCTGGAAGACCAAAAAAAGCCTTAAAAAATTACTTTAAGTGAAACTAATGCATAACACAAGCAATTAACTACCTTTATGAGAACTTCCAGAGTATGATCTAATCATTAGAATTGTTTAGGAAAAACGACAAGTAGAATAATTTTTAAAAATTCTCAGAACTGTTAGACTGCTGAACACACTCAACACATATAAAGAGACTGCTGATCTTGCAAAACTTATGGAACTCAAAGAGAAAGAAGAACTAAAGTGCATTTCCCTCCTCAGTTGCCTCTTTCTCTTATACACCAGGTTCTGAATTGCAAAAAGGTGAGACAGCTTCTCCAACAGCCAGTGAGAACGTGTTATACAAAAAGCATATGAAAAGGCCATAAGAATTAGAAATGGGTGTCCTAGACTATCAAGTCATAAAAACTTCATTTAATGGAGATTACATGGATCCCACTATTGCGAACTTTCACCTAATAGCTAAACACAATTTTTGCTGTATGCACATTTTTAAAAGCCTCAAAATACTGAGTAACCTATAATAACAGGTACGATAAACCACACCTAACATCAACAAAATGAATAAGCTGCATTCACAGAATGAAAGGGCGAATTCATACTGAATGCTACATAGCTGGGGTATATGGGGTGGGATCTGGGGTTGCTCTTCTTTTTTTAACTGAAAGAAAATGTCGCTTTTCCACATACTGTAAATGCACTTGTCCTTGTACCAATGACAAAACTGAAGCTTGCAGAAAGGTTCAATCCTATAATATGGTATATATTTCTTAGGAGAGCAAAGAAAGAAGAAAAAAAACCCCAAGGTTTGCTTTAACAATCATCTAGAAGGGAATGCACTTAGGTTGTACATTACCATTGCGCAATCCCAGATATGCATCTGAAAAGTGAAATTCCCGGTAATTCATACAAAAATTTTGCACTTGAAGGTTTTACTTTTGCAGATATAATCTTCAATGCCAACAAATTATCTCAAGCGCAGATATAAACTGGAACAAAAGCCCTGTTACATATATAGGAAGAAACACCAATACTGAAGAGTTAACTAAAATAACCTTGTCTTGGTCTCAGTATTATTACTCACCCGCTTTGGCCCACTAAAAATCTTCCTGGTGTTTTCCTTAGATTTATCACCTTGTTTATTTGTGGATTTCTTATTACCTTCAGGCACACCAGATGCATCCTCTGAAAACTCCAGAAGATCTGTAAAAGGTAAACATAGACATGAAACAACCGTACTGAACTGCTAGAGCATTTCCTGCACCTGACACTTCCACGTGTATAGCTTCTGAAATTATATAATAAAACTTCATCAGAAAAATCGGCTTTAAAGCCAAACACAGTTCTATAGGGAGCTCAAGTTCACTGACCAGACTGTTGTAAGACATAATGTATTATATTACAAGCTACATGGTCACAATTATTATAGCTCCTCTTGCCCATTGTGTAAGCGTTGTTATTTCCCATTTTATACTCCTGTGAATCCCAGGTTACCTTTATATGTGCTTATTTACGGCTTACAGCTACAACTCTGAGTGGTAGATGAATTAAACAGTAGATGGGGTTCTTCAAAAGTGTAAGATTAAGAGATTTAGAAGAATACTTCCCACTACAATTACAGTACTGAAGAATTGATTCTCCTCCACTTCTCATGAAGGCAGCCTATTTTTATTTACCTATTCTGCTATAAACAGTATTAAAAAAATATGGTCATTAGCTCAGAAAGGACTCAGCTACAAGGAACTTTCAATGTATTCAATACTTGCCTTACCAGCAGTTCTAGTACTCAGTTTTGGACTGTAAATCTTCAATTCACTGATCTAATTAAATCCTTGTCCTATTTTTTTTTTCTTTCTTTCTTTAAACTTGTGTTGTACTTCAAGCATTACCCCTTGGAGACCAGCTTATGTTCTTTTACTTGGCACAAACCAGGAGTTACCATAAATTTCAATACAGAAATAAAGACAGGCACAGAGAAGTACTGTTTCATCTGACGAACAGTTTAGAAAACCGATTATTCCAGAAAAGCTACCACTATTTGAAAACTGTACTGCAAAAATACAAGCAGGTTGGATCGGTTACTCTAATCCCAAGTGCACTCACAGCCAAACACCTAGGTAAGGAAGCAATCAAAAGCAAATCAGGCAAGCAATTTTCTAATGGCACTTGCAAGGACACAAAACTAATGTAGTCTGAGGGTAAAAGCTTTCTTAATATAAGGCTCAAAAGTTTCTTAAAATACAGTAAATTTCAGTGGGCTCGGTAGCACCAGGGCAGGCAGGATGCCCACTGCAAGGCACCGACTGGAACCAGCCTCTCACGCCCCAGTTCACTGGATTTCAGTTTTCTTGCATGGTATCAGCAAAAGAACTTGAGAACACAACATGAACAACCAGTCTGAAAATAACCGACTTTAAAAGATATTTTGATAAAATTAGTCTAACAGATGAAAAAAATATTACAAGCCAGTTCTCATTAACTTGAATAAAACAAAACTACTTCCACATCTATATAAAAGTCAACTTAGTCCTTTGCTGGAACTTACCAATTAAAGGAGTCAAATCAAATTGCTTCAATATACATCCTTACGAAGCCTGAAACACTTCTGAAGAAGCCAGACCCTGAATGCAATTCCCACAGACAGTCAAACCAACGGAACTGGACCCTCCTATTGTAGATTACAAGCTAAAAAGTAACTTGCCTGACTACAGTAACTATAAACACACAAGTCACTCTAGAAATGCAAGATGTGTTCTCACCCACCAAATCAGCACAACAATTCGTGTCTTGCACTAAGACTCAGAGCTGGCATTGTGCTTAACAGTGATTAATAGTGCTCTCTTATCAACTAAACCACAATTTTAAAATCACCTAAATCTCTTTGTTTGAATTCTACTCCTATGTGATCTTGAACTATTCCATTTAAATTAGGTAATTTTAAAGTAAAAAAAATCTGCCTGATAAAAACGTTTCAACTCCTACGTACAATAGGATAATTTTGCTTTTTTGGATGTAGCTAACATATGAGACACTTTTATAATTTTCTAAGACTATTTGGAATGCTTTTATTTGAACAATGCTCTTTGAGGCCTTCTAGGTATCCTAAAAGCACTCTGCATATACATATTACCAGATTTTCAAATTTAAACTAAATTAGGGTGTGGGGGAGAAGTCTTTTGTTAACATGAGCTGAGCCAGGCAAAGACACAAGTAGTTTGGTGAGCAGTGAAACTTACAAAGCTTGTTTTCCACTGGCACGCTCTTGTATGGGTGGTTTTGCCACCCCACCTCACAGAACAGATCAACATATTGACCTTTTCCTCAGCATGGGATCATCTAAGTCCTTTTCTCCTCTATCCAACCGTTTTCAGGGCATTTATGATCTTTGAGCTAATTTGTCTGTCTCAGCTAAAATTGGAAAGGTGTTCAAAGACCAACTGGAAGGCAACACCACAGTAAATGTCCTGGGGAAAAACAACCCAGTTTTGTTTTAGTGCCTGAGGGTAATTCTGCAGAAGTTTTTGAAGTCCAAACAGGACTCTGCCTTTGAGGACTTTGATGTACTCTTAACTGGCTAAAAACATTTACCCAATTAAGATGATTCAGTTTCTGAGGAGATGCAAAGACAGGAAAAAAAACAGATATAGGGCAAGTTTGCTCACCAGAAATTAACTAAGTGCCAGATGCTGATATACAAAAGCTATTTTAGTATCAAAAAGATTATAGGAATCTCATCTTGATCACTGAAAGGAAAATGAGTGCATGACAAGGTTTTATGCCAGAACTGATTTACAAAGCAAAATAAAAAGGCTAAGCTACAATACTTAGACTACAGTAACAGGAAAACTACTACTATAATTTAAATCAAGAATACTGTAGTTCATCATTACTATACTGCTTCTAAGATATGTAGTGAAGAAGGAGGTGAACCAAAGAAAAACAAGCATGTTACTGAGGATAGATCTTCATACTTTCCCTTAACAAAATGTTTCAGGGCAACTGCTCTATGTCAGTCTATACAGATATAGAAATGTTTCATTTTATTCAGCTTTTTTTTTTTAATGCCTGTCACTTTCTGTAATAGTTTTATTGTCATTGGCCAAAATGAAATGTAGTAAAACACACATTAACATAGTCCTAGGTGCCCCAGTTGAACAGGTGGGAGACTACAAGTTCAGAAGTTAAAAATATTAGAAATTTTAGTTACCACCAAAACTACAGCCAGCCATGGCAGGATCTTTAGAAAACAGAAACTGGTAACACCATTATTTCCAGAAGTATAACACTGTGCCAAAGAACCAGGTTTGCTCTTCACAACTGATGCTTAAAGTTATTTTTAGCTAAGCCTTGCTGCTCTTTACCATTAGTTCAGGTTTCTCTTCAATACAGCTCCTCACTGATTAATATAGTCAAGTAATTAAGTCATTACCCAGGTATTAAAGCTTCTCTTTACTAGAGTCATTCTGTATGCTGGCTAACAAAACGATAGAGGTACTGTTTTGGATCTGTTACAGTTTCATTAGTACCTTTAGCCCCCGGCATTCTGGCAGACTGCAGCTGGGAGGCTCACCAATGGAAGGGGCTGTGGCTTCACCAGCCTGCTACACTGACAAATGTGAGAGGATCTTCGATGGCAATGGTAAAAACCAACCACCACCACCGCCCACCGCCCCCACCCCCGCAAAAAAAGATGCAATTTTAACTAGAACTCAAAGCTTCACCAAAAAAATCTCAAGCTCAAAGTTATGAAGTACTGTTGTAGTTCAACTTGGCAGCTAAAACAACTTCCACCCTCCCAGCAGGACTGGGGAAAGAAAAGAAAAAGTTAAAACTTGTGGGTTTAATAGAACAGAAAAGGAAGTTGGTAATACTACTAATAATAATAGAATACACAGAACAAGTGATGTACAGCACAACTACTCACCACCTGCTGAGCGATGCCCAATTAAATCCCAAGCCTCAGCCACCCCTATATATGAGCATGCCATATGGTACGGACTGCCCCTTCAGAACAAGTGATGTACAGCACAACTACTCACCACCTGCTGAGCGATGCCCAATTAAATCCCAAGCCTCAGCCACCCCTATATATGAGCATGCCATATGGTACGGACTGCCCCTTCGTCAGCCTGGGTCAGCTGTCCTGGCCATGTCCCCTCCCAGCTTCTTGGGCACCCCCAGCCTTCTCGCTGGCAGGGCAGTATGAGAAGCTGAAAAGTCCCTGACTGCTTGGCAACAACTAAAACATCAGTGTGTTATCAACATTATTCTCATCCTAAATCCAAAACGCGGCACGCTACCAGCTGCTAGGGAGAAAACTGACCCTATCCCAGCTGAAACCAGGTCAGGTCCTTAATTAAAAAGAAGAGTCTGAACAGCAGCTAAGAATTTAAAAGCTAGAGCACCTTGTGGTTCGGTTTTTTGGGGGGTTTGTTTTGACTTTTTTGACGTTTTCTTCATCATTTCAGCAGGCAAGCCTGTTTTGTACAAGAGAACAACAGAAAAGACACTTCAGTGAAAGACAGTAACTAAAACTGAATTTATCTACTTTGCATTTTTTCCTGCACTAACATTGTCCACCTAGTCTTTGGTGCTTCCTTAAATTTGATTCAGAGAAACATTTAAATATATAGTACTAAACTTACTTTCCCCCAACTGTAAACTACTAGACCGGAAGAAACAGTCCACTTTTTTAAGTAAAAAAATATACATAATATATATTATTTATATTATATATATAATATTATTATATATATTATCTTATTTACAAGATTCTAAAATGTTTCATAAAAATAGGGCTGGATTATGCTAAGTAACCAAATCAGTATTATGGCACAAATTTGTAAGACTGTAACAGAGAGCATCAAATCTTTTGAAAAACTGACTATGCCATATAACATTCTTTACACACAGAATGTCAAAGTCAGTCTTAGGAATTTCTGGGGCTGGAATTCAGAGGAGCAATCTGGCATCCCACCTGTCAACCTGGAACAGGAACACTGGATTTTCATCTGTGGATTTATTCATTAGTACAAAAAAGAACACCACACAGAACTCAGGCAGTATTAGCACCTCTCAGTACTGTTTATAATGTCAGGAAAAAGTTTTATTGCACAAGATGTTCTGAAAATTTTTCTGAGGCTTGGATTCAAAACTGGTATTTTCCATGGATGCAGAAGTCACTTTTTTTTCCAGTATGTAAAGACAGTAACTCACAGCAATGCCACATAATTTACCACAACTTCAGGCTCAGATCCACAAGTCCTTGATAAATTCTCAGACTCAGCATTACTATATTTAAGGACCTTAATATGGCTGTTCTGAGTGATCATGATGCTCAACATTTTCGAAGATCTGAAAGAAGATAGCATGAAATACACCGAGTCCTACAAATCCTAGGGCAACATCAGACTCCCAGTTTTTATAATCTGCACTAACAGTTTGAACGGGGGAATTTGCTGCAACTTAGGGAAATAACTTCATGTCACTCTTTCAATTTTCAGAAGAAAAAATGCAAGCCAAATCTCATCTGGCTACAAAACAGGAATCAAATGAACAGAGGAGATGCAAAACAAAGGGGAAGCATCTTTCAGCAGAGGCACTGAGCAGTAGTTCTTACTCAGAAGTGCAGAAGTGTATTTAAGAAATTAGAAAACACAATTTTACATCTACCTGCCATGGGAATCTCTTAGGAAAATAATTCAGGAAATAACCTGTGATACCTCGCAGTATAACAGCCTCCCTGGTGAATGGTAGGGCTGAATGCAACTGTAGATATTCTGAGAGCCCAGAGGACAGTAGCTGAAAGGATTATTTGATGGGTCAGCATCTCAGCTGCATTAACTATATAAGGGATTTTTTTTCCTTGGAATAAATTGCTCAACAGACAAAGACTCTTCGGAGAAAGGGACTCAGATGGAGTCTTTCATAAGCAGCCCTGTAAGTTAAACCCGTTTTCCACAGAGGTTGGAATGCAACTGTCTCATGATAATTAAATTTTATGAAAGCAAATCAAGGTGGTTTTTTTTTTTATTTGTTTGGAAACACAATCTTTTCCTGTAACATCAGTATCAATTAGGCCCTTTTAGAATTTATGAAAAAACTTAGCAGTTGCATTTACCTTTGATTAGAAGTCTTACAGACCATTCTGGTTTTAGAGACCGCTATAATTAGAAGAGAGAATTGAACATTTTTTCCTATGAAATTTTATTTCTGGACCGTATTAGCAGAAGCTATTTGTAGGAAAAAAACAGCTTCTCTAACATTCGGAAGGTTAGACTTGAGTCCTCCCCTCTTCCTGTTACAACGAAATACATCTTGCCAAAGTCTTAAAAACATGACTTCAGTGAATGCGTAAAAACATCTCATGCTTCATGCTCCAAATGGAGGACCAAAAAGTTCCCTAGAACAGCAGCACTGTTTTGAAATACTTATTCCAACATGCACAATTCTTTGGCATTGGACATTTTCAAAAAGAAAAAGCTAAATAAACCCCTTTCACCAAAGTTATCTCCCCTCCTCTTCACTGACACACCTCGATCTCAAAGACATTACATGGGACGCAAGTGACCACCAAGCAAGTCTAACTTTTCAAAGGCACTCAAACACCAGAACTTGCTCAGCAAATTCTGCCTCAACAGTTTTCCTTGTATATGTGTGTGTGTACACATACATACGTATACACACACGTACCACCCATGCCAAAGATGGATATATCTGAAAACTGGAAGCAAATGCAGAAATACATCAATATGCAGAGGCACACCCAAAGCCAGACATCTAACTGGCACTCTCTGGGTCCCCACAGCCTCTCCCTGGAGCTGTGCATCCTCAGATAAGATGGAACTTGAAGAAGGTTCAAACTGTTTACCAACACATACACAGAGAAAAAAAGATAATTCACATCTTCAAGAGCTACTTCAATTTTTGCACTCAGCTCTGTAATTCTGGATTGATGTGGAGCTATTGTGGGAAGATATTTGCCTTCCATGCACAGGTACTGTGTGCTCAATACACCAAAGGTGTAAGAATCTTCAAATTCTACCTCTGGCAAGAGATCAAGGGGTATAAAGCACACTTCAAGACAGCTATGAAACACCAGACAGAACCACAGCAGAAGAAAAGCAGTTAGATTTTAGATTTTCAAATCAGTAGTACTCTTCAAACTCCTAGGTGTACCGCAGAAAAGCACAAAATATAAAGATCAACTAAATTTAAACGTTAAGCATGTGTTCCAGAAGAATTCTGCTTACCTGCATTAGTGCTGAGCTGGCTATCCTGGGAACAGTTTTCATTGCCATCGGAGGTTGACTGTAGCGAAGAAGATGGTGCGGTTCTACTTCGTTTTTTGTTAGCTTTCCTTTCCGCTATCTGCCACTCTTCATCTTCATCCTCGCTTTCACTCAAGTCATCAAACCCAAAGTACTTGATTTTGTAATTGGAACTCCCAGAACTTCTAGAGGCACCTTCATCTCCCCCTCCCTCATCTTGATCATCAAACCCAAAAAACTCTAATTTGACATCCTTTTTGGATTTGGTATTGCTTGGTCGAAACCGGGTTGTAGTTTTTGTAGTAGCAATGTCTGCTTTTTTTCTTAAGCGTCCAGCTTCTCCCAGGTCAGTAGGGGCTGCTGTGGTAAATTCATCGATTCGTTCCATGGTATCCTGTATAGTAACATTACAAACTGACAGGCAAGATGGATGTAGAACAGTGTAGTCTCTAGTCCGTCCAACCGTCCCTCTAAAACTGGTCCCACTACTTAAAGAAACTTTTCTTGCTGGGTTCAGACCATCATTATTTGACTCATTGTTTGCTTTGGATAAAGACTGACTAGTGCCATCCATTAGCTTGTCAAAATTTGTTGCCCCCTGTGGTTTTGCTTTGTTGGATCGACAGTATGTCCTACAGTTGCTTGGCCTAGGAATAGTTTGCACGAGTTCTTCACTAATGGCTTCCTTTGAATTTTCAGTATCTTCTTTATCACACTCCTCATCCTTGCTCTTCATCTCTGAGAGATGTTCATTGTCAAAATCTAATACATACTCTCCAGTTCTGGTGTCTTCAGTTTCATCCTCCCATTCGTACAAGTGAGTTCTTAATGGCCCCTTCATCTGAGATGTTTCCGATGCAGAGTCCGCTGTTTTTCCAGCGTGGGAGTCCCAAGAATCAGGTAAGTCCTTGGTTTCGATGTTGTATCCAGAAGTGTCCGTGGCTTCAGTACTGGTTTTGTTACCGTCTTCAGCATTCTCATAGATGAAATGACTGTTCTTCTCATTATCTTCATTCAAATTCTGTGTTTTATCTACAAGAAAAGATAGATTTATTATTAAAAAGCAGTATTAAAAAAATTATCACCCTTGAGGGCAACTTTGAGAAGTCACAATATAACAGTGTTCAATGACAAAAAGCATTAGGGAGGTCCTTATCCTCCTGGTTTACACATTTTAAGCTTTCCAGTTTAAAATTTTTCGTAAAATCTCCTCACCATTTCTAGTACAAATACATCACTTTGAAAACATGTGCATCATGGAAAAACAATAGTAAACGCTAAATACAACCACTTATTAATCTAGACAACCTACCTAAAAAAGGAGGAAAAGTCTGCAATGGCTACACATACAGACCCGGCAATGAGATGCTGGAGAGCAGCCACGCTGAAAGGGACTTGGGGGTCTTGGTCGACAGCAAGTTGAACATGAGCCAACAGTGTGCCCAGACTGCCAGGAAGCCCAGCCGTCTCCCAGGGTGCATCAAGCACGGCATTGCCAGCAGATCTAGGGAGATGATTGTCCCACTCTACACTGCACTGGTGCGTACTCACCTCGAGTACTGTGTGCAGTTTTGGGCGCCACAGTACAAAAAGGACATACAACTATTGGAGAGTGTCCAAAGGAGGGTACCAAAGATGCTGAAGGGTCTAGAGGGGAAGATGTATGAAGAGAGGCTGAAGTCCCTTGGTTTGTTCAGCCTGGAAAAGAGGAGACTGAGGGGAGATCTCATCGCGGCCTACAGCTTCCTCACAAGGGAAAGCGAAGTGGCAGGCGCTAATCTCTTTGCTCTGGACACCAGCAACAGAACCCATGGGAATGGCATGGAGCTGCAACAGGGGAGGGTTAGGTTGGAGATCAGGAACAGGTTCTTCACAGAGACAGTCGTCGGGCACTGGAACAGACTCCCCAGGGAGGTGGTCACACCACAGAGCTTGGCTGAATTCAAGAAGCATCTGGACAATGCTCTCAGCCATCTGCTCTGATTGGGCTTGCCTCTGTGGGGCCAGGAGTTGGAGTTGATGATCCTTATGGGTCCCTTCCAACTCGGGAGATTCTATGATAATACTAAGTCTTCCACCTATTGCTCTCTAAACTGGTAGGGAAACCATTGCCTTTGGTTGCCCTGAATGCCAACAAAAGCTCAGTGGATTTGACATCCGTTTCATCAAGATTGCGTCTGCCATGCTCTGTTGCTGCACCTCATGCACACACAAAGACGCCCAGAAACACAAATGCGTTACTTCCTGGAAACAAGATGAGCAGAAATGTCTCTGAAATTTCTGAGAGACAATATAACCAAACACAGGAACCAAGGTGTCTACCGTTACTATCAACATTCACTGTACTGGCTGCCTGGGCCAGGAGAAGCAAGATAATAAGTCTGCCCAGAATGCAGATGACCCTGATACACAGAAGAGTAGCACAGGATGAGATAAACTGGAGAAACAGAAGCAACCAAGACAGGGACAACTAGGGAAAAAAAATGCTAGAACATGCTCAGAAGACACAGGCACAGAATGCTACAGTAATAAAAGTGTCTCCACTGGCAGAATGCAACCAGTAAGGTTCAGATTTGAGGCATTTGCAAATGCTTCCTAAAGTCACCAGTAACATGAAGGCTTTAGCACCCTTTAGCACTAGTCCTGACTGCATTAAACGTGAGCAGCTACCATTTACCCAAAAGGCACAGAAGTTTCATAGCACTGACTGAAAGTTTTCAACCTTCCTGATCAGGAAAGTGAGCATCAGTACTGTCCCAGGGACTTACTTCATTTTGTTTTCAAATTAAAAATGCATCATCTAAATGCCATCCTTGCACACATGGTTTATAAAAGAACTTTAAGGGGCTAGCAGAAAATTCCAGTAAAAGAAATGACTACCAAGTTTTGCAGGAAATTGGTTTAATCCAAGCTTAAACAGGAGACAGGAGGAGTAGTAGCTCAGAAACTGCATCTAAGTTTCCTGGGAATCTAGCTGAGGTCTGTCATAGAAGTTTACACACTCAGCTAGAAATAAATAAATAAATAAGCTCTTCACAGAATATATGAAATGCAAAACAAAATGCTCCAAAGAACATCAGTCTTAGCCATCTCAGTGGTGGAATTTTTTTTCATCTTCTTCAGTATCAATACGTTATGCAAGAAATTTTGCTATCCTCATTTCGTGTTTGTGATAATCTAAGAGGTCAAATCAAAATTAATCCGTCTGTAACCAACGAGTGAGTTTGACAGTGTACAATATGTTCCTTTTTCCCCCCTTATGTTTGATATTATTGTGTAACTGAAGACCAACATAATAGTTAGGCATGAAACCCAGCAAATTGAACTAAAAAAATTTTCACTTTCTTGCTAGGAAGTTGCAGCCTCACCATTACTGTTCCATATCTGAGCACTTATTTACTTGCATTAATAGAAGTCTAAGCCACATTTAAAATATGCCTGTCTTTGCTTACTAAATAATACTGAATTGTTAGGAAGAAGTTTCAGTACATGTGTGTGGAAAAGGAATGGTTTTCCCATCCTTAGGAAGCTTGGGATTTTGAAGAGCTGCATTTCATGCCAGGACCAAATCAAATCTCATCTTCCCAGGGAAGGAATAGAACACATGTGTGTAAACGTGTGCACATTATAACCCAAGAGTCAAATAATTCAGGAATCTGTTTTGAGATGACAGAAGATTAAATTTAATTTTACATTGTCTTAGCTTAAATCATTATCTCAGCTACAGTCCGCACTCTCAGGCAGTAAAGATGATGAACACATCAAGCCTAGAAAACAGACCGAAGAGGCCAAAGATATACAAATATATAAGTAGCGCATACCCAATTAATATAAAAAATTACTACAGAATCTGTCTTCAAAGAAACATTATTCAACTATTCTGAAAAAAACTGGGAGGTGGGGGGTGGGATGGGGGAAGGAGGGGTATTTGGTTGTGGGTTTTTTATACACTACTATTAGCACATGACAAAAATCGTGAGTACTCTACAATACATACTTTCACATATGTTCTCTTAAAATTTCAGCTTTTTAATATGCAAAAAGCAAATATATTCATGGAGTCCATATTTAAGTATTTTGCTTAAGACCACATCATCTAAAACATAATCCGTGAATTCTTATGCTCATTCATTCATCAGTTCTGAAGCAGTGTTTAGCAGCTGAAAGCACTTTACTTTTTCAGTCCCTTGCCAGGAAGTTACTCTGTCAGTAACCAAGAGCTAAAGCCATCCTCTACTAAGTCTTTAAGAAAGATGATCCTTATGACACTTACATCAACTACAGTGCTGCTTTTATTTAAAACAGGTTTTCTAATATGCATTACATACTTCACCAAATAATAAATCCAAACAGATAACCAAAATTCACCCTTCATGAAAATACTAATTTTGTTGATGCAGTTACATATACTGAACAATGATTCTAGAAACTGTTCTAGAATATTTTAGAAAGCACTAAAATTAGCCGAATATTTGTAGGACTCTGAGCAAGCACCACAGCCTAGTCGTCTGTGACCTATTAAGGGAACAAAACTACTCTTACTGCAGCAGCCTCATTTGGATAAACTGAAGCATCAGTTGAGAGATGCATCATGACACAAACAACCTTCACATCTATTTTCTCTATTTCAATTTTTCTGTACTTGCTGCAAGGAGGTCGTTACATTTTTTCTTCCCAGAGCGGCTCCTATTCTCATCTCCAATTTCACTCTTACCCAACCTGCCAGCTCTTCTCCTTGCGCTTGCTCCCAACAGTCCCAACTACAAAACTGACGAAAATGATCTAGCTATTGATTTCTCAATGCCAGTCTACACTGCTTCTAAGACAGCCACCAAAACTACACAGGTACTTCAAGACATTAGTACACCTGCATATTCGTAAAACTGGCTCAGAGTAGGTTAAGGCAGTAGCACCACACATCTGCGCCTTCCAGCCTTGAATTCCTTGTTTCTCTTCACCTGTAAATAGGAGTAACACTGCTTTCTCCAGTCAGCTCAGCTGACTAACAAAAATCCATTCTATCCCAGTCAAACAGCTTTACTGGTGGTTAGTAAACCAATTCGAATACATGATCTTAAAAGCCACTCATCATTAACAGCTCTTTCTGTACCACAGTAGGACTTGTTACCTTTGTGTAATCTATGCATGGTTTTAAGTACGCACATAAGCAACATAGAATTTTGAGTTGTCTCTGAAAAGACTCCACAAGTTATCAACAAAATGTTACATCTCATTTTTCTCTCTCAGCTAGTAATCTAATACAGCATACAAAGTTACTCTTGAACATCAAATAAGTGGCAGTTCACCCCCTCCGTTTTGCACCTACGACACACCGAAGTTTTAAAACCACCCAGTACGTAGAAGTCTTCGTAACTGCAGCAGGGAGGTTTTTCCATCTCTAACAATAAGCAAGGCTGACGGAAAATGTAACCAGTAAGCTGTTTCCTGCACACCCAGACAGAAAGTTAGGCTTCAAAACTGGATCATCGTAATGCATTAGTGGAAAACTAAGCAGTGACATTTAGAGGAATACTTCCTCAAAGGATACTTTGTCAAGCCACTGCTCTCATTTCATCAGTGGGTCAATAGCTGTCAGACTGAAGCTCCTACACCAGAAATTACTGCAAATCACTTGCTAATTGCCCACAGGTGTACAATACCAGCAATTCCAATAATCTCAGTTCTAAAAATTACTGCATTTATCCATAGTAACTATTACAGCACCATGACTGTAGGAAACATGTAATATATAATTTTATTTACACATACAGAAAGCAGAGAGAAAACATGAGAAAATGAACTAATTTTAAATCATTATATATTCTGTAGTTCAAGAGAATCATGTAATTTCTCCTCCCAATTTTAACTGCTTTTTTTTTTTAAGATCAAATACCAGAATAAGACTCCCAAGTAATTTCAGATCAGCAATAGCATATAACTATATAACCCACCATAGAGTCTTTTTTTTCCCCAGGTACTAGTACAATATTCTTAAGAACCATAACAATCTTTCTGTAGTAATTATGATTTGTTTTCTGTTTAAATCTCTAGAACTTAATTACCAGAGTATGAGAGAACCAATCTAAATGACTGACAGGCCTAAATTAAACCTTAACTGATAAAGAAAAACCACCCACACGGTCACACATAACTCTTGCTTTATTTTATGCTTTAGTTTATGTCACTAGCAAGATAGGGATGTCTTAAGTATTGCTGATGAGTTAAAAAAAAAAAGGTGAAGCTTCTACTCTTTCCTATCAAACACATTGGGATGTTTAGCCACGTGTATCTCTGTGTGAAAACTTCACAAACCTATGTTTACATGATTATGATTACTATTTTCCAAGTAAGCTTGGTAGAGACAAAAATTCAAGTTCACACACCACAAGATATTCAATTTATACAAAATAATAGTTTATAGTCATCTAGATATATGAAAACGTTCAAACACTGGGAATGTAAGCAAGTTCTCAAAATCCCACTTCTTTTTCAGTAATAAACCTTTAAGCATTAAACAAATGCACATCTAGACTTATATAATTTAGACTAGATGGATATAAAGAGAATATTCTGTTCACATCTTTTTTTTAAAAATACATATTTAATATAAGCACTCACTGATTAGATGGAGCAAATGCTATTTTATATATTCAACAAAACCGAAAATGCCTTCTGGCTACCATGAGTAGCTACCGTGGGACTACCTCCTGCCTTTTCATTTTTAAGATCATGTATACAAAAGAAAGAATGCCATTCTAGACTTAATTTTTTAAAATACTTTTTTAAAAAAGAGAAATTAATTTCCTTTAGAGATAAGACACCTACATCCTTCAGCTGGCCATCTCTGATAATTTTAACATTAAGATGTGTCCTGGTTTTGCTGGGATAGAATCATAGAACTAATTTTCTGCACAGAAAAGCTGCATTTTAGAGCAGACTGCAGCACTTAATCCTGTGAGAACAAAGTTGATAAGACACTTTGCTCCAGTTTATGGCCAGCTATGGGATGCAGGTTTCCATAGTGATCAAGGTCTTGAGCAGTCTGAGATAGCCAGGGGCAGAAGCTGGGAGGGGTGAAAGCCAGGGCATCTGACCCGAGCCAGCCAACAGAAGTATTCCACGCCATAATCGTCATGCTCCCTATAAACCAGGAGATTCTCTGGAACAACCCGCTCTCTTTGGTGGCTGCCGTCCCTGGAGCGTCTCGCCCGCCATCCCATCCCTGAGCCCGACTCCTTGCTCCCGAGTCCTGCCCTGCCGGATGCCCTGACTGTCGCGTTCTGGCTGGAGCTGCGCTGCTCGCTCCGTGCGGCATCGGCACCCACGGCTGAGAGGGTGCAGCTCGCCATCCCTATACTGGCTGAGTATAACTCTCTGTATTTTATACTAGTATTGGTGCTGATATTAAGGTTTTTATTCTTTTATTAAATCTGTTTCTATTTCAACCCACACGTTTCCTTTTCTCTTCCCGATTTCTCTATCTCATGTGAGGGGGGGCCATCAGGAAATAAAACAACTGTCTAAACCACAATAAGATGTCTCAGATTTCAATTTTATTTTTTCCATTAAGTACCCATAATACACCTGACCCTTATTTTATAAGGTTTTTTTTCTTTAGGAACTAACACCTACCTGAAAATGTGCTCCCAAACAGCCCTAAGAAGTGCTACTAATATGAGAAAAGGAAAGAGTATCTCCCCACCCACAAAACATCTAGTTCAATTACAGTAATAATAAAAGACACCATATAACTACAGATTTGTTGAGATGGTAAAAGGTCTAAAAAAAATTGTAAGGCTTTCAGAAACTGCCATAGTGAAAAGAATCACCTTTTTTCTTTTTAATTATATGCCATCCATAAAATAAGTGTTTTAAACCGAATGTTACAAAGAAAACAAGGTAAATTATTAATTACAGATAGAAAGACAACTTTCAATACCTTCTTACCTTCAATCTTTAGTTACATATTGTCTAAAGAACAACACAGTGAAGGCTAATAGTTCTTCCAGAGCAAAAGCCATGGTAGACCACTTGAGCAGGACCTCTGATATTAATTCAAGCTGCCTTCTAGCACAGGCAGCGAACATAAAAAGAAAACTGTAAGGAATCTCTCTATTCACCTGGCTCAAAACAAACTTCACTTCTGGGTTGATGATGAAACAAGAAATTGCTAGAACCACCAATAAAGAGGCCATCTGGCGATTTATCTCCACAATTGGCTAAGTGACTCCCATTACTTTATATTGCATACAAAATGGCAAAGAAACACAAATGCATAAAGGTTTTAAAAATGCAGGAATATGAGTAATTCTAAATCTGACTTTTGACTGTACCCCACTGCCTGGAGTGGTATAGAACACATTCAATACTTCTGTCTCACCTCTGGCAATGACAAGTACATGTAAGGGGAAGTTACGGGTACAAGCAACAGAGAGCTGTGACAGCCACTGAGCAACATGACCTGTAAGTACAAGGCAATTTTCTCTGAAACAAGCGAGCGTGATTTCAGCACCTAGAAATAAGCATCAAGAGATCAAAAAGCACAGGCAAAACCCAGCTGTGTTACCTACAGCTGCAACAGGCCAGCAGAGTCCAGAGTGGCCAAAGACACCCAGAATGAGAAACAGTTCAATGAATAATTAATGCGAAGTTTTCCTACTGGTGATTTTGAAAGGAGGCACAAGTAGAGAACACTATAAACTACCTGAAAGTACCTGGGGAGAAGGGAGGAGAAAGTAAGCGTCAGGTAGGAACAGGGACAGAAGCTTAAGAGGTTGCACAAGTGGTCCCAGGAGTCTGAAGTGTTTTTCCACAATTTGTTATACATCTTGCCAGGGCTGCTCTGTTTTGTCGAACTAGAGCTACTTACCTTTTTCCTGGATGGCTTCACAGATTCTTCCAAGAATGTTTTAGACAGTTCAAGCTGGTATTTTCTCCTATCATCGCTGATGACATACTAGGATATTTACAGTAATGAAACTACGTTGATATGATTGACTGATCAACATTTACACATTTAGCATTTGTGTACACATTACAAGAAGCCATCCTCATTCCTGCTCAAGGTTCACCACAATGCTACTTACCCTGCCATTAACTCAAACCTGGTCAAAACCTGTACCAGCAAGCAGGCTAATGCAGAAAGGGGAAGCTATAAACACAATTATTATCACCCCTTACAGGAGATGAGAAGTTTCACAGAGCCTCCTCACTTGAAGAGGAAACACTGAAGTTTGGAGAAAATATAACATTCTCACCATCAACTACTGAAGGTGCAACAATTAATTTCATAACCCGATCCCTAGGGAACAGCATATACCAAGATGGAACCCAAACCAAAGGCAAGGGAAAAAGCTCATTAGGAAACCAAATGCTCTTCCTGGCAAAAAGTACCATAATCCAAACCAGCCCCCAACAAATGTATCCTCCAGCCTAGTTCCCATTTCAATTCCATTTCCATTTAACTTACCAGATTAAGTAGCTTAGCTCTAACTATGAAAATATAATTTTCAGCTCCATAAAAATAAAATCCCCATTAACAGTCTAACACTAATTGCCTTAAGTGAAACACTACATCCTTTTGTTAACAGTTTAGTGATAGAGCTATAGTTTTGCTATTCTTAAGCCACTTTGAGCACAGAGCAGTCTCCTAGGCTGTGAGAACATCATCTCTTGATGTAAGTTTCTGTTCTGAACAGATTCGGGGCTCACAGAGCAAAGCTCATTGCCCCACAAGTCAACCACCCCCCAACTCCCCCGCAGCCAACCTTTTTGACTGGGCAGGAGACAGCACACACTGCAGATCATGCGCAGCAACATGTGCTGGCTAGCCAGCTTGCTGCTGCATTTTAAAATGGATTAGGGACCCAGTTATAACTGCATTATCCTTACCAGCATGCAGACAAGAGAGGTAAGGCAACAGATGAATCAATCCAACTCAGTTTTTCACTCGACCATTTCTTAATGACACTTGAAATAGCACTGTATCTTTGAAATCTCTTATTACTACTCAAAGTCTGATCAACACTGGTTAACAAGTGGTATTAGGAAACTGAAGAACAGAAAAGGACAGTCAATATTAGCTTTGGTATGCTAAGAAAGCATGCCAAGATGTCAAAATATTATCACATATGCAAAATAAATGCTTATTTCTTCTATTTACTCACAGAAGAGTTGCCAATATTAAACATTAGCCCTACTAACTTGAACTCCAGGTTAGTTTTCTCTCCTTTCTAGCAATTCTTTATGAATGCCAACAAAAGCATCCTCCAAGCTACAATCGAAAACCATGTTGCCTTTTATAGTTTTTATAGCATGAGACTTCATGCACCTTCATTGCTGTGGTAACTAGCTGTAGAAACCTTCACTTTCATGCTGAAAGGAGCATGACTGAATTATTATACACAGGAAAGAATTCTACAGATTTCAACTAGGTGTCTTTTGGTATTAGCCACACATTCACAGAATTCACTGTGAACCTACAGATAATACTAAAGCCACTCAGAAGCAATGAAACCTTTAAAAGGGCAGGCAGGTGGCATGATGCCAATTTCATATTTCTCTTTATTTCTCAAATAGACACCTGACTGCCAAGACAGACGTACAAGTAAGAAAACAAAAACATCAAGGAAAAGGTGGCAGTAAGATAAAAGAGGGGGGGAAAAAAGTATCCAGGGCCTTCAGATCCCTCCAGCTACTGAGGACACATACATTAACAGGCTACAGCTCCTGAACAGGCCACTGACACAGGATGTGGGAAACAGTTTAAGCTCATTATGAGCTACAGCTCTGCCTGATGTTCCTGAACACTCAGAAACATTTATTACAGCTCTGTTACACCATCATCAATGTCCCCAAGCATAAAGCTACATCACTTTACAACTTGAAGCTGACCAAGCTAAAGGAAAAGATCAATCTTTACCAGGTGCTTGTATCACATTCCTAATTTCTGGGAAGAGAGCCCAAAACAAGATACCAGAGTGTCTTCTCTGGTTTGGACAGAAAAACCAGCAACTGCAGAGAAGCCATGCTCTTTGCCAAATAAGAAAACAAATTTCATCACGGTTTCTCTCTTCTGCTCTACATTGGAAATGAAATGCTTTGGTTGGTAAGGAAAAAAGGTCACAGCTGAAACTCCTTTGATCCATTTTCTGTCTATGATCAAACAGCTGGAAAACACAGGAAAAAGCTTATGGATATAAAATATACAATTCTAAGAAACAGGCAAAATTTACTTAGAGCTGTCATTATCCATTGATACTCACAGGATCTTGAAAAGCAGTGCCTGTGAGCAGGCATAAACAGAAAATAAGAAGCACAAGAGCCTCAGAAGATTAGACTCTCAAGACCAGTTTCATGGTTGACAATCAGGAAAATAGCTACAATTATAGAACCACCACATCCACAGCTATGATTACAAATTCTTAAGTAATTCTGGTTCTTCACTCTCTTTGAATCAAAATGAGCTCCCAACAAGTTTGCATGCAGGTTGGATAGACACTGTTTGCCTCTCTGCAGATGTTTTAAGTGGCATCATCTTTTGCAGAAGAACTCCACAGAAAACCCTAAAGTGACAAGATGTAATTTGCTGCCGTGAAAGAAATATTTTTCTTAAGAATAGTTGGCTTTTCTTGTCTCCTTTCCAGCACCCTGAATGTCAAAATTCCAAAGCAATTTATATGAAAAATTTGAATTTATTATTTATTAAAACTACATACAAAACAAGTTCTCAATCACACTACATCAATTCAGTAGGAGCAGCTATTCTCCCGAACACATCATTTGTGAGACAGAAGAGACCTTTTCTTTTCTCAAATCACCTAGACCTGTTTGGCATCTCCAATAAACCATCATTTTCATTCCATGAATCTAAAAGACTTTCATGTTTCAGAACTGTTCTGCTGCTGGCACAACTTCCCACTGTGCTGTGCCTCCACCCTGTGAAAGGCTGAACCCTAACTACTGCATTATTGCTTCTCACCTTGCAGCCCTGTTTAAGCCACGAGAAGTAATTCCTTAGACTTTTTCCCCACTGGGAAACCATGCTACCAGCAGGCATTCTGAAAGGCTCTCTTACACTCGTGCAAAAGGGATACGTCCTGTCAGCCAGTGTACAGCTTTTTTTAAAATCCTTGTACTTCAATGGAAATGGAAGCCTTTCGCAGAGGTGCAGGCTGACACGAGAACCTTCCCTCCTGCGCAGAAAACATCCACAGAACTGATCACTTGCCTTTATCTCAGGCACAATTTTCAGTGGTATGAGATTTTTTTGAAGGAACAATCAGGTTGCTTCTCCCTTCTTCAGCTAGCAATCAATAGATACTCTGCCTGATCACTAATCTTTCATTGTATCTTAAGTCACTGCATACCTCAATACCACCTTCATAGCAACCTACACACAAGTACCTGGCCAAACCACACATAGTGTCATGTTCAGCACAACATCCTTCCCAGCAACGGCATGAAGCTGCGACAGGGAAGGGTTAGGTTGGAAATCAGGAAGAGGTTCTTCACAGAGAGGGTGGTCGGGCCCTGGAAAAGGCTCCCCAGGGAGGTGGTCACAGCACTGAGCTTGGCTGAGTTCAAGAAGCATCTGGACGATACTCAGTCATCTGCTCTGATTGGGCTGGTCCTGTGTGGAGCCAGGAGTTGGACACGATGGGTCCCTTCCAACTCACAGTATTCTATGATTCTATGAAACTTTTTTTTGGAAAATCACCAAACCCCAAAATTACTAATTTACTCCATTATTAAAGGCATTTCCTCCTCCACCAATACTATAGCTAAAAATTAAACTAGGTTGCTTGTCATCAGCTATATCCAGCCTCTCAACTGCTACCAAATGAAAGCCCTATGACTTCCCCTTGCACTTCGACCTGCTTTGTTTTCCCAGGTAAGTGTTTTTGTCCAAGTTGTACCTCTAATCTTACAGCTTGTCTTTCAGAGCTGGAGTAACTGTCATTCCTCCTTCATTCTTCTTTCTAACCTTGCCTAACGCTTTTCTACAACAATCTGAAAATGTCATTTAAAGTCTGTTTTTCCTTTTGTGAGTATATACTTATATCAAAAAACGTGACTCTAACATTGCCTCACATCTGTATCTATCCACATTCACAACAACGTAAATTATAACGTGACTCTGCAGATATTGATATGATGTAAAAACCGAACACACCACACAGCATGTTATCAGTTCCCACACTCACCTTGAATGCAAAGTCCGCAACTCTCTGAAGTGAGGGACAAACTGCAGTTGTCGTAAACAATGCTAAAACCCCTTCCCACAGAAAGCAAGCTATTTTTTGTCTTCCATCAAAGAATTAAGCTTTGAAGAACTCTAACACTGCAAGCAAGACTATTTGGTTGGATATCTAAAAATAAAATGGTCCTGAAGAGAGAAGAAATCGTGCAACATCAAATCCAGGGTCAGAAGAACTACTACACTCTTCAATAGAAGAATTCTCAGAGCTTTAACTAGCCGTACTGAGTGTTCACCTCTGATGAAAAGTTCATATTCTTCCTCACCAGTAGCTCAGATGGGCATCTTTTGCTCAGAGCAGCAGGCGAACTACCCTAACTACGTCCCCCTTGCAGGAAAAACAAGACGATGTGTCACGGGGAATACACATGGAGTTAGCACACACCAAAAAAGCTTGCTTTCATGAACTTTTGTAGTGTTAGCCCTTATGAAAAAAAGTATTGAAGCGTGTATCATAGCAGCATTAATAACTGTCAAAACAAATGTATCCTTAGGCTAAGTCAGTCTGAATTCAGACACCACTCAAGTATGTTGAAACCCTTTACTGAATACAGTGGCAGTTTCTTAAAAGAAAATATGAGCAAAGTTTGAACTTGAAAATCATTTTCCGTACAGTTAATAAGATCTCAGCAGTTTGAACCTGAAATGGCTTTCTTCACAACTGTTTTCTCCTTTCCTGCACGCTTTGGCCCACCGAAGAGGTATGTGCCCTCAAGTTTTTTTTTCTTCCACAAGCACTGACCAACTGTTTTGAATGCAAAGTTATTTCAACTTTTTAAACACGAAAGAATTTAAGCAGCAGTCATAAATTTGACCTTTTAAGAACTGTTCATTGTACAAGTCCATAAAGAAAGAATTATTTTAAAAGAATGGATTCTGAAAAAGGTATTCAGAATCTCACTGTTTCTTGGGAAAGAGGAGTTACAGATTGAGGGAAAAAAAGTTGTGTGTGCTCTGTACATGGACATACGTAGTACACATTTCCCCGCCATTGGGAAAAACATGTTGCAGGAATCAGAATATTCCTTTCTAAATACTGGGGTCATTTTCCTGCATTGCTATTTCAGCAAATCAGTATAAATACTGAAATTTAAACAGAATTTCAGTCATTTCAGACTTCTGAAAAACATCCAAGGAAAAAACCCAAAACATCAAATCTTCAAAGAAGTATCAGAGTAATACCAAAGCAAGAAAAGATTGAGAACAGTTATCACACTAGTTTGAACTTGGGCTACTGACAAAGCAAGAAAATTCTGTGTATAAGGGGAGAAAGGGTATCTTAAAAAGGAGGAAACGTAACAAAAACAATTACAAGAGAGAAGACTTGTGGATAAACTCCAGCTACCTATATACCCAGCATAACTACTGCCATCTAAACAAACCTTGTAACACTGAAATTCTACGGGCACACATACTTTCTGGCAGACCTTTCCCCTTCCCTGCTATCAGTTTCTTAATGCTTTGAGCCAGCCAGCGCACAGCTGCAGTTCTTTTTAATCATGGTTGCTGCCAGCTGTCTCCTAAGACAGCCAAATGCTCAGACCTCATTCGGTTTCCCCTGACTTTCTGCTCCATTTTTGGACAGAAAATGACTAAACTGAAATTCTTCCTCAAGAGGTAAATAAATTGCACTCAACAACTCTGCAGAGGAAGAAAGATAAGATTACTCAGACCTAACTACTATCTGAAATGTCCATGTCACTGTTAAACACAAAATAGAAGCTCTAAAACAACGTGAAAGGGAGACCCTGGCAAATCCTCTTGTCAAATGTAATTATAACAAACCTGCATTTGAGAAGCTGAAACTTAACTCTACAGACAGCCCCCCACCCACTCACATAATCAGGATGCAGAGCCTTTGCAGACACATTCACTAAGGTACTATCGGGATAGTCTGTCGGGAACAGACCCGAACTATCTTTTTTTCAGGGCAACAGTTTTCTGCACATTACTCACTCAGTATGCTTTCTTTTCAAGACACTAAACACAGCTAGATGTCACATATTAGGTCACAAAGTACTTAAGCACAGTAGTATCCCTTCGCTCCTGTATTGCACAAGCACAACTTATTAAGCAGGACTGCAACTGTCATTTTGATTTGCTACAGATATGTGCACAAGCCCCGAGTGAGAAACAAGGGCATTAAGAACTACCTAGAAACACAAAAGAACCGAACAGCAGACCACAGGCAAATGTTTCCTTAGAGCACCAAGAGCAAAACTACTTCCAGAACAAAGACTTGTTTGAATACCAGTACATAGTAACAAATGACAAGATGCAGAATAGCTATTTTAGAATAGAATAGAATCATTAAGGTTGGAAGAGACCTCAAGGATCATCCAGTCCAAACCCCCCCCACTTATTTGCATAATTACTCTAAATGTTAGGGGGGGGAAAAAAAAGTATCACAAATACTTTACATGCAATAATTTGTCCTTTTAATCTTAAAAAGCCTCAAAGGACACTGCTGAAAATAACCACAAAATCTGTACTTAGCATCACAACACAACAGAATATTAAATCAGACTTAAGCCAGGACCAATTAAAATTTTGTTCAGTTAAAAAGCACCAAATACCTAGTCTTTTAACTTAGAATTAACATTTTAAAAGTAATATTCTTTCACAGTCCACAATCAGCAATGAGATGTTTGAAGATGAGACACACCATCCAATCATTTGAGACATCTCTCGACCCAAGTGCCTTCTCTGATGAGCAGCATCACGTCTTAGACTAGACCCTCCAAAGGCCTGAGTTAGAGCTCGGCATTGCGGCACACAACAGCAAAGGACAGCAGACGAGCACAGCATCCAGAGTCAGAACGCAAACTCACACACAAGGTGGCCGGGAGGAGTAGTTCCCCAGCTGAAATAGCTGGAGTAGGGAAAGTAGACATCCAATCAGAAACGCATTCATACACTAATTCTGAAATGTCATACCATCGTTTAAAATTCATCGAGCTTTGACTTCTCATCTTAAAAATCATATTATATTAATTCGAACACACAACCTAACATAAATATTCCAAGAACAACATTACTAAAACTTTTTAAAAAATGAGCACCTCACAATTTGCTCTGCAAGATTGTACATGTTTTTATATTAAAGTTTGAGTGTGGGTGAATTTAGTGTGAAATACTATTTGGGTTTATGTCTTACAGAATAAGCTTAACAGTTTAAAAAACAAATAAACAAAAACCCACCAAGGTGTTTCAGAAATCCAAGTAAGTATTGCTCTGCAGGTTTTCACCTTATGCTACTCTAAGACTCTCGTAAAAAAAAAAAGCTCACCTTCTAGAGTTGTGGCATTTTTACTTGATATGAATTACCAGCATAATATTTTTCCAATGGCACAACTTACTTTCTAGCTACCAAGTCCTCCTGCCTTATCAGAAGTGACCTAACAGTAACCATTAGTACTGAATACTCTTTTGCTAGTTTTAATTTACTTGAACTCTTACCATCTGTAAATTACCTGTTACGTACAGGATTACTCGTGAACATTCTTCCAAAAGTATTAAGTCTTGATCAAGCAACATTAGGGTAAGATTATGAGAAGCTTTCCACAGTAAGAGCTTCTCAAAGCCTTTAAAGTGAGATTGTTACAAGCACTAGCTAAAGGCTATTAAAAACCAAAAACACCCCAACAGTAAGTCATACCATTTTAAGTAAAAGATAGAGATCTTCAACTCTGTTACACAGTTGCACAACTATTAAAACACCACAAAAAAAAAAAGGACTGCTTTTTAATACCAAACATTAGTTAAAATTAACTGACATTGCATCAGTTTCATTTTAATGTCTGAAGAAATGGACACTGAGGCAGGATAATACATTGGAAACAGAATTAGCAGGCTAAACTGTAGCTCTCAGTCTGCCTGTAACCATGTTAAGTCAGAGTTTTCACCTTATCCTAGGTTATGAATTAAAATAAAACTATGGCACATACTGTAAGGAAGTCTTGAGACCTTAATTCACGCACTGTCTAGTCAGTATCAGGGCAAGGACTAGCAAGTTGCACTTAAAATAAGTTAACAAGCACTTCCATGATTGTCAGTACCAATATCGCCTAGTTTCCTATACCTAGAGATACACCATTGTACGCAGGTTAAGGTTCAGCTCACATTGCAGTCTCTCTCACACTGGGAATATTAATATTGTTAGGTATTTTCTTTCTTTTCTCTTCAGGAAGAGTAGACCTTGCTGTCTCAAGGATCTATAAGCCCTTTGAACAAATCTGGTTGAACCTGGAATTCAAGAGTAACCAGGAAGGGGAAAAGGATTATGGGGAGGGTAAGGACATGCAAGCAGTAGAAGTACATACACTGTACCTTAGGAGATCACACAACGAGAAACAACCTTTTTATTGTTACCCAGTTCTTCTCCCCCAGGTTCCCTCTTCCCCCATGCCCCCACTCTCAAATAGATAAAATTAACTCTCTCCAGTTCTGAAAGATAGCCTTGTATCCAACTTAATAGTCAATATAACAAAGACGCCTCTGAAGTACCTACATTTACGCTGGCTAACTATATCACTATCTTCAATTGCTCAATGTTCTGAGTGACTTATTCAGAGACAATTTTTATTTATTTTGGATCAGTCTACGCGCAAGCATAATAGTCACTTAAACCAACCCAATTTCATTTACACCAACTGTCCAAAACAAACACTATCACCAGAACTACAGTCTTGTGTCCTTACCCTCTATTTAAAGACCCTTCTAGGATTTTTGCTAGAATTCATTCTCAGTTAAATTTAATTTCTGAAGAAAGTTATGAAATGGGGTTATCTTCATTTGACCAGATGTAAACAGAATGTAATAGGTTCTGAAAGAACAGCCTCATTGGGTCAAGATCCACCTTGTCCTTCGCTACTTTTGGCTGGACAGCAGTCGGTAATAAATATGGCAGGAAAATATGCAAGAACAGAACTCCTTCCATAAACTGTTGTTTATGGAACCTCCCCCTCTGCATCCAGATCACCACCACACTCAACAGCCACTGGTGGACTTAACCACCAAGAATTGTCAGCTTCCTTCCTTTTAGAGCTGTATATATTTATGGTATATATAGTATTATCTGACAAGGAGTTCCAGAATTTAAATGGGCATCAAATTATAAAGTGTTTCTGTGCTAAATATTGTGGGGTTTTGTTTTCCACAAAACTAGAACAGGGATGCACCAATGAAACTGCTGAAGTCTATTCCTCTTGGCCTTTCATGCACTATGAATTTCCAGAGCTCTGTCTCATTTTCTCCCCACAGCTCTCATTTTCTTTTCCAACCTGAAATCTACTCTGACAAAGCTCTTCTACGTAGAAACCATTTCACTGTAAAACCTGCTCTGCCTCAATCTTACATTAAAAACAAGGAAACTCGTTACTATTTCACCTCCTCATAAATATCAGATGATGAATCTATTCAATCTCTTATGAAAACTACATTCAAACTTAGAAAAATATAAATTGTATTTCCAGACTGAAGGTGGACCATACCTACAGGTAAACAAACTGCAGAAAACCATACAAAAATGAGAAATATTTCAGTAGCAAAAGTAAGAGAAAGATCAAAGGACAGCTACATGTCCTCTCAATGCATCTGCCAAACTACAGTTCAAATCAACATTTCTTGATTTTTCTTGTATTGTATCACTAATGTAGTTATCTTGCAAATAACTGAGCTATGCATATCTTCCACTACTCAGTATCTTCTTGTCCGCTGTATTACAACTGAACAAGCCCACTCAGATTTCTGATCCTAGGGTTAAGTAAACTATGTCTGAGAATTCAAAGTTGCCTAAGTTGTTCTCATTAAAGTTGATTATGATAACCCAGAGCAATCATCAAGGTTCATCTAATGTGATCTTCTGCCCAGTTTTGGAAGCTGCAGTTCAATCAGCCCATTATACAAAAACTTTCAATGAGCTACAGTAACATCTGATCTTGCCTAAGAATAACTCGAACAAAATTATAGTGAAGTTTTGCTCCACGGGGTTTGTGAATTCCCTCTCAAAAGTACTAAGATATCTTACAAACACTTCCAAGCCTAAAAACAGCTCCTAAAAGAAGTTTGACAGAACTCTGTTTCATAGGTCTGAAGCTTTTTATGTACACATTGATAAAGATCTGCTAATTAAAAGATAAAAAACCCCACCTTTTTGGAACTGAAGTTTAGAAAGCTACTTTTTCCATCCAAATAATTAAACAAGGCAGGTTGTAAGCTGTATCTGTATCAGTAGTAACCCCGTACCCACGCTAAATTACAGCCAGCAACTTAAGACTAAAGCATTCTGTTATTACCAACTCATCGATCTTTGAAATACATGTTAAAAGGTACAAGCAAACTGAACTCAGAACGAATTTCAAAAAGTAAAGAGCATTATTGCCTTCTGTTCAAGGTGGACTAACATACTACATGGAATCTAAAGCACAGTATCTCAATTTGCAGACATAAGGATTAGAGTGGCAAGGATCTCAGACCAACGTGTAAAATGCAGAACGCTTCCTGGTACTTTTAGTTAAATAGCGTATGATTTACAGTTTCTTACAATTAAGAATTGTCCTATGGTTTTATTAGATCATTTAACCAACCCCTGAAAACACAGTCTAAACATAGATTCATAAAAATTGGAGGGTAACAGAACTATCTGCACAGCTGAGTGAACATACCTGCAGTTGCGAGCTTAGCACTGCTGCCTTTGCATTCTCCATCTTCCACAGTTTTACTTGTGCTCTTTTCTTTTGAGAGAGGAACAGTATTGTCAAAAGATATGCACTTGCTGGATGCAACGTTTTCTCCGCTGTCTGGCTCATTAATTCTGCTGTTAGCTTCAAGTAGAGGAGTGAAGTCCTCAGACTGAGCCGCTTCACCAGGTTCCAGCTGAGAGGAGCTTTTAGCCTGTGACACATTCTTTGAAGACACAGGAAGAGATTCTTCATCGCTGTCAAATCCAAATGGATCCTCTGTTACCTCATCTTCAACTTTGGGTTTTTTAGGAACTTCAGAAATATCTGGCTTGACACTGGGTCTCTTCTGTCCTAATTTGGCCATGAAGGTGGTTTCTCCCCATTTCGTACTAAGGGTGGTCCGTTTGTTGGAAAATACTTCGTCAAACTTGGAACTGCCGTTTCCCCCTTTCCGGCTGTAGGTCTTTCCAAATCGGGATGTCATTTTGGCTCCTGTTTCATATTCTCTGTTGGAAAAGAAAAAAAAATAAATAATAAATTGACCAAGTTTTTAGTATAAATGATTGTACTTCCATTCTTTATCAGGCCTACAAGCACCAGGCACGTACATTTCACATGAGCAACAACAAATACATCACCTGCTTCTTTCTACAGACCAACTCAGTTACTTGCACATTTATAAAGGGATGGCACAGAGGATCCTTAAGAAAAGTCTGCTATGAATACATTACTTTTGGTATTTTTCTCTGATTTTGTATTTTCACGTATAGATGGCACTGCTTTCACGAAACATCAGCAGAAAGCTAAACAAGATTTTCACCACATCTTAACATGCAGCTCTCCACTAGAGTTCAATAACACAGTACAGCTTTAAAAAGACTCCTTGTAGTTATATAGAAAAAACCTGTCAGAACATTTCAAGTTGCTACAGATATTTTAAATACTAATTAATCATGAATAATGATGACAACTTCACTCTATGTTCTTCTCACACATTCAGACTTACTTAGCCAGCATGTTATTTGGTAATATGATGTGGATTACCCCATCTGCGCGGTCACGGTCAAGACCGGCACATAGCAATCCCCCACGAGTAAATCTGATAGATCAAGGGACAGGAACAACGAGACACTTCTCAACCCATTTCTAAGAACATGGAGAACACCTTATGCAAAGCAGCATAAGCCATGACTGCTTGCTGGCTGTTACAGCTGTAGCCTGATTCACAGTTTGCTGAATAAAGTTTAAATATGAACAGATTAAACAGAAACACATTTAAACAGTTCCCTTCGTGTCCTCTAATCCTACTTTTGTTTAACTCAAGGAGGAAGACAGATCACTTTGTTACTTTTTCCCAAAACAAATACTTCAACTACTAGACAATGACAACATAAAAACACAAAAGATCTTATCTGTTTTGTCAACCAGCATTTCTCTCTCTCTCCTTTTCTTTTTTTGGCCCAAACATGAATAGGAAATTGGAATTCTTTATAGTCAGTCTAAATCTCATCAAATCCATCTTTCTGAAATGACTCTCCACACTGGACAAAAAGTCTGTTTAAAAAAATTGGGGGGGGGGCATTTATTTAAGCTACAGAATCAAAGAACTCAAACTTTTAAAGTGTCAACTGCCTTCATATATAGTAAAGTATATGAAAAGTAGAGCTTAAAATCAACATTAATGAACTTATATGATACCCTTGTTCAAAACAACTGGTTTTATTATTAGTTCCCTGAATATGTGGTACCCTGTCTGTCTTCCATATTTTAGTTTTCATCTTGACACTCAGAGTCTCTCAACCTGAAGTGCCAGACTAGCTTCTGCTAAAACAGCCAGACTGGTTTCCAGCAATGTCATCCTACTACTTCGCTCTAGCATGATTGTCTCACTAGTAACAGTCACCCTTCATGAGGCCAGGCCAATCTTCACTTATCAGCCCAACTGAGCAATTCCTCAGGTCATCTGTGTTTGAGCAAATTTTAAGTGAATTATTAAGTTCAAATGTGATACTCCTAAGCTTCCCAGACAGATGGTGTTGCAATGCAGAAGAGATACAGGACCAACCACTTCAGGAAACATTCTTCTCCCCAGTAAATGAGCAGACGAATGGTAAAGGCACGTGCTTATTTACTGACCAGAATTTTGCTGTGAAACACCATTTCTGCAGACAGCTTCTGGCTGCTCCTACTAGATGTTACTCTTTAACCCCATCTCCATCCTTTTTTTCCCCCCACAGGGTCATCAGCCTACTCTGCAGTGCTCCGAACACATCCTTGTCAAACCACTTTTTCTTTCTTAGCTCCCGTGTAAGTAGCTCTAATTTCCTATTTTCCACCCAAGAGCGAACCTAAGATCTCCCCCACATACTTTACAAAACAAACAGCAAAACAAATCCAACTTACTAGTTTTATTGTGCTGATGCTTGAAAATACCTATGACAGTAACCAAAATATTTTATATCAAAGGCCAGTTTTTACAGCTATAGAAACTGAAGTGAAATATTAACATCTGTTTCTATAAAAGGCTTACAGAAAAAAAACGCCAAAAGTATCTGCCACCAGCACATTTTCCTCTCCTGAACCCTGACTCAAATTAGTTATTTCCAATGCTACATTTTCAGTGCTTGCAAAAATAACAGCAGATTTAAATTACGATTTGTGGCTTACAGTTTTAAAGAAAAGATTCCAGTAGTCAAGAAGACTTCATTTTTAGAAAGTAGAGCTCCTCAACCTACATTTTCCTATTTATAAGTCTAAAAATTAAAATTATGTCATAAACTGTTGTGAAACAAAGTGTCAAAACTCAAACATTAACCTGTTTAGATCATACTGAGAAGGTAAGTATCAGGAAAATACAAATACACCACAGTATAAACTTGTGTCTTAGACTGAGATTAAAGATAAGGAAATACATAGGTACTTCCTTACACAAGAACATCAGCAGAACAGGATTTTTACTCCCCACAACTGTCCCATGCTTTTCGCTTGGATTGAAACAAAAAGCTTGGCCAATTTCACTCTGTTTCCACACGCACAGAGCCGCCTCTCTCCTGCACTGCGCTGCAATATTTGGAGCGGTGCAAGAACCGTAACTACACGCACAACACGGCAACAGCCCTCCCGCACCCCCCGGAGCCAAGCTGGCAGCGCGGCCAGACACAGAAACCCGGTACCTCCCCGGAAAGCCCCCCGGCCCCCCCGCCCGCTGCTCCTCTCTACACCGCTCCTTACATAACCAAAGCAAAGGAAAATAGGTTAATGCACGGAGGCAGAAGCAGCTGATGAAATCCCACGGTGACAGTTTCTTTTTTTCCTCCCTCCCCCTGCGGCGGGGGGGGGTGCTAGCGGAACCGGGTCACCCCACCGTGCGCGCCCGGCGACTTCTGATGTCATTTCCCTTCCTCCA
>VWZZ01001165.1:105066-295875 GCA_013399095.1 Psophia crepitans | reverse complement strand
GGTGGCCCGGCGGGGCCGCGGCCCGGCCTGGCGGCAGGAAGGAGCTGGGGCGGCCGGAGCTAAGGTCGAAACCGGCCGGAGGAGTTGGCAACGCGGCGGCACTGAACCAGCCCTACGTCAACTCCATTAAAAGTTTGTTACGCCAAGCAGCGGCGGGCAGCCTCCCCCTGCGAAAGGAGCCCCTTCCACTCCTTGCGGCGCTGCGTTCGTACTCACAGTGGCTGCACAGTCCCCAGCCCTTATGTCCGCTCCAGGGAGGAAACATGCTCCGAGAAGTCCCATGAAACGAACATAGTGCACACGGTGAAACGGTGGCTTTCACATGCTCCTACTTCCACAGTGCTAGCGTACACAGAGCAGCTACATCCACCCACGTGCATTACATCTGTGCGCACCTTTGAGACTTCAATTAACGATAGACTCTCTGTAGAGTGAAAAAATACTCCATGGAGGTTGTGTCGTACAGCAAACAGTAAAGGCATCAAACAACCATCATATCCACTGTTTCACATTTTCTGAGCAGTATTTCATAAAATGCTTGTGGAATAGAAAACTAAGGACGCACTACCAGGAAAGCAGTGCAGTGCAAAAGAACATCATACTCACGGATGTTGTTTGCTAATTTTTAAGACGACTGAGAAGCTTGGGGAAAAAATAGCCGAAAAAAAGCTGAAGCAAAACAAGACCTTCACAACGCTGGGACCTGAAATGGTCTCACGTGATCATACTAGCCCCCTGTCATTTGAGGAAGGGTTTTAAAATATAGATCCCAAATGCAAAATTAATTTAAAAATATTTAAAAAGGGGCTGATTTCACTGCACATAGTAGGTTGGAGTAGTCTCGATACTTCCTGTTTAGGAAACAAGACTCTCTTCTTCATTTTAGCTTTCCTGTACAATGCAAAATCACGGGCTCTCGGCGCAAGTGCCAGACTGTGGGTTTGTGTGGTCTTTACCTGGTACCTGCTGATGCGCTGGTAGCTCTGAGCTATTCCTTCTGAAGGGCACACACACTCCCGATGTGCTCTCTGAAGCCAGCACACACCTGGCTAAAGGAACCAAAGATGAAATAGACTGGGCCTTGGGATGAGATGCACAAGCCTGAACGCTAGAGGCTTGTGTTGCATTTGAAAGAAGGCTTACGAGTTTTATCTGTAGCTGTCCACCTGCCTCGGTTACTGGGAAGCTACTGAAAACAAGTTACGAATTTTAAAATACCTAATTTTAATACAGAAAGTGAGACGATTTTTTTCCCTGTCATTATTCTCGTATCCAAGCTACTAATGAGCTTGTTTAAACTTCAAGGGTAAAATGGATGGCTAAACCAGTTTGAGTTTCGCATACTATTGTGTGAGTCTGAAAGTCTTACTTGGTGATTAACTGATCTGGCAGGCACAGAGGGAAACCCAGTCCTGTGGGAGTTTAAAATACTTTGAGGGCCTGTGCGGTTCTTTACAACATTAACAAAAATATTTCTCTAAGAAACAGAAAAAGTGAAGAATATGGCGAGAGTAAGGAATTGACACGAAGAAACTATTTGGAAATAATTTCTATTTGCATATACAGTTAAGAGTTGAAATTAAATTCAGTCTGTTTCTAACTTAAAGCCTGGCCACGTAAGTCACTGTGCTGGTTTTGGCTGGGACAGAGTTCATTTCCTCCACAGTAGGTGCCATGGGGCTGTGTTCTGCAGTGGTGCTGAAGGCAGCGTTGCTAACACAGGGATGTTTTCATTCCTGCTGAGCAGCACTTACACAGAGCCAAGGCCTTCTCTGCTGCTCACCCCACCCCACCAGAGAGAAGGCTGAGGGTGCACACGGAGCTGGGAGGGGACACAGCCGGGACAGCTGACCCCAGCTGACCAAAGGGATGTTCCATACCCTATGGCGTCACGCTCAGCATATAGAGCTGGGAAAGCTAGCCAGGAGGCAGCACTGTGGCTCGGGAGCTAGCTGAGTGTCGGCTGTGGGTGGTGAGAAATTCTGCTGTGCATCACTTTTTTTTATATCCCTTTTTTAATATATTCTTTTATCATAATTATTCTATCCCTTGTCTGTCTTATTAAACTTTCTTTATCTCAACCCACAAGTTTTACTTTTTTTTTTTCCCTTTTCAGTTCTCTCCCCCATCCCACGGCAGGGGGGGCAGTGAGTGAACAGCTGTGTGGATGTTGTAGCTACCGGACAGGTTAAACCACAACAGTTACTCAAATAGTAATTTAAATAATTTTTCAGTACAGTGATAATAACTGGATATCATTTGAAAGCTTTCACACACCCTCTGCCCCCTGGGCTAGCTTCGTATTTCCAACAGCATTTTCAGTCTTTGTAGAATCCCCACACAGAGTAAACGCTGGAGATGCATGGCCGTGATGGAATTTCACGCTACTGACAGGATAAATCGAACTAATGCTGCCTATCCTATCTTGGGTATCAGCAGAAGCCTGTAAGTCTAATTAAACCGTGTAGATGATGACGGAAAACAAACACTGTTATGTGCAAGAACAGTAGAGATGGGCCATTTTTTCTGCACCTTAGACGGTTTTGAAAATGTCACACCTCGTAACTTAATAAACTTTGCAATTAATTTTTTAAGCTTTGCTATTTCCATTTTCACCTGGCTTACCTCAAATATGCAAGTACCAAGACAGAGCAAATAAAAGCCAAATCCCACCTACGTTTGGCAGTAGGTACATTTAATTCTCAAAGAGGGTGGAACTCCACAAGCATCTCATGCTTTTTGTGGAATTCTATTACTGACAGTTGCCATCTCCCTTCACAAAAACACCAAAACAAAACCCTTCACAAAAAAAGCAGCGTATGAAACACTCCAGTCTGGCATTTGCTTCCATGAGAACAACAGTGGGAGGTAAGCAGCCATCTTACTACTTTAGCTTTTCCATCTTAAAAACTTTTCTGGGAAAGCCAAAGTGAGTCCTACAGCTTCCTACTGTATTCCATTACTCCCCCTTGCAAACTAGCATTTTCACTTTCTATAATAAAGTCAGAAAGCACTGAAATACACAGCTCAAATACATCACAGCTGGAGATAAGAAAAGTATAATGGTAGAAGGAACGTATAAGAAGGACAGAACAGTTATTTGGATATGTCACACCTCAAGACACTCTAGAACCCTCCCAGTTCTCTTTTGGAGGTTCTGCACCGAGATCTCTGTGGGGGGAACAACACAGACTTTTCAAAATGAGCTGTAGCCTAGCATGGAGCCTTTCACACAATTCAGCCTTGAGGCAGCCATTAAAACATTTTAAACTGTTGCAGTCTCCTCCAAAAGAAAACGGAGGCAGCGCTGCAGGAAAATGGAAGGTTTCCCATGCAGCCGATACACTGGGGAGGGATGAAGACAGCCATGTCCTTCCAGAAGCTATCAGGAAGGCTCCTCGGTGTTGCTGCATGGGCAAAACCTAGTATTTGACAGCAATATCAGCTTACAGTTAGGTTACAGACAGACTGTAAAAGGACCATAGCGCTGGGTATCCTTTATATCAAATACATGAATTAACAGCACAGTTCATCCTTGCTCCACTCCTTTTCCCACAGGAGGGGCATCAGCTCAAAAACCCATTGTCCCACTTCGCTGCAAAGCACTGCCCAAGAAGCAAACAGCAACTCACAGGAAGATTCTCCCCATTACTCCTCACACCCAGACCACTCCCCTCAGAACCACAAAAGCCAGTGATCCCTCAGTGTCTTCTCCTTCCCCTGTTTCCCCTTTCTTCTGTGTCTCAGCCTAGTCACCATTTGGCTCCCAAGTTCTCTCTGGCTTCCTATAGCACTTCCTTCCTGGTCTGTTCTCCAGGTGGGAAGGAATGGGAGAGAAGAGGATGTCCTGCTGCTCTTGTTGCACTCACATCTGCTGTGGTGCTTTCACATCCCAATTAGTGCCACTTAAAACGTTAGACATTTCAGTGTGTTTTGCTTTTTCTTTGCAAAATGTCAGTCTCCTCCTGTTCCTGTCCTTCAAGCATCACCCAGCACTCCTGAGCACAGCACTCAGGGCTTTGCCATTTTGCTTCCCTAAGGCTAGAATTTCCCCCTTGTTATTTGCATAGCAAAGATGAAAGGAGGGTAAAGAGACACATTAAGTAGCTAATTACCATGCTTTAGTCAACTTCTCTGAAACAGCTCCAAAAATAGTCATTTATACATTAGTATCACTACTAATGCGCGCTGGAGAAAGTTCAGCAACCCCACCAGAGGCAGCATGGGAGTGGGTGAGAACCGCTGGGTTGCACTGAGAGCTGCAGTGGCTGGATCAGAGCAGACCATAAAGCAGAATGTACAGGGGTGGGGAGGGAGGGGAGACCTGCAACTCATTGTGCAAGAAAGTGTGATTTCTGTCAAGAATATGTTTTTTCTCAGTGAGGTATTTCCAACAGATAGCATACTGGTTTTTTTCTGACACTGAGCCCTGAGAAGAAAGACTGGCATTCAAATGGGGGATCTTCATACAGCTTTCAATCATGGTTTTCAATATTTGCATCATATTGTAGCTGTCTCCTCATATGGGGTGGTCAAACCAAGGCATTAAGTTTACTAATTGAAAGGTTAAAACAAGCACCGCGGGACAGAACAGATGAACACTTACAGGAGTGCAGCAAAGGGCCAGGTCTCGGTGATTTTTTTAAAAAAAAAAAAAAAAGAGTTCCCTGGATGGTGGCACTAATGAATCAGTGAGCAGGAAAAGTTGCGCTACTCCACCTTCTTTCTAGACTGCACGCCCATCTGTTGCAATCATGTGAGAGACAGCATCGTCCCTGCAATGTAAAAGCCGCTGGAAAGACTAGTTTTACTCGATGAACCAACAGTAATTCACCTACGGCTAAATTCTCAGTGGTTGTTCTGTGCAGGTTTTTTTTCCCTAGGTGATCAGCCGGCAAGTCTACTGGAAAAACCTGTGGTGAAATACTACTGGGAAAAGCATAAAGTAGCTCTCACCTTGCTGTAATTGTCAAGGTCCAAAACTTTATTCTGCCTTGCAGTTTATCTCAGCAAGCTCTGCTGAGAAAGTAACCACCTGTGTTTCCCATGTGCTTCATGTTTCCAATGAAGATTTTACAACATGCTAAGGTGTTTCAGGAAAAAACAACCTCATTTGCAGTGAGGATGCAGCCTAACTTTGAAAGTGGCAAGGAAAGGCTAGGTTCTTTGGTCAGGTAAAGTTTCCATGGCTTTGTTATGGAATAAAAAGGGGCCAGCTCTCTCAAATGCCTGAGACCTGTTGCAGCCTTACAGGTGGGCCAGATTCAACACCAGCCTTATCCTCCCCCTGAATTTTTTTTTAATTCTTCTTTTAAGTACTCACTGTTTCACATTATTTTTTAATTTATGTTTGTCTTCATGATGGCAGCTCTTAAGGAAAGTTACCAAAATGTACCAACATAGTGCTTGCTGCGGAAAGAAACATATGGAAACGCAACAAGCAATTGGTGTTTTAAATTGTTATGAAGAGTTCATCAGTGGGACTGTCATTGTCCTGTTCTATTCCTCCTCCAGCCATTTCTGTTGCTTATTTTACTAATTTTCTTCCTTCACCAGTTAAAAAGGGCATGCATGTGACCAACATTTATACATTACATTCCTTTGTCCTCTTAGTTTTGATTATTAGGTTTGCATGGGGCTCTTAGATGCCGATGTTATAGTCACTCTGTTCCCTTTTCAGTTTCTATTTACAATACTTTTGTTTTCATCTTTGTATTTCCCAAGTACTTGTTTCTACTTTTTAGAAAATGTAGAACTTGGCCAGTAACTAAGCACTTCTACAGCAATTACAAGTCATTAAACCATACCAGTATCAGGTCAAACAACTAAGCTGTTGCATTGAGACTAGTATGTGTGGCCTTTGAGGGTTGTGTACTGATACAAAGAACAGCAGCACAAACTACAACTGGAAAAGAAAATCCACAGAGAATCAAAACTTGTGGGATTAAGGAGGACTAGATGGATGTGTGCTTGAGCATCATAGCAGAATTAACGTACTATCTAGCAAATTAAGCTGATAAAATGAAAAAAAAAATAATTAAGATTTCCTCTTGGGAAGGCAGGAGGCATCAAAATATCAGTTAGTGACTTCATTACCTTCCTGCCAGAATACAGCTCTGCACAAATTACTTTCACCTGCATTCAAATTACAATGCAGCACCACGAGGAAAGCTGCAACATCTCCTGCCTGTTGGACAGGACCCTGGTGCATCCAGGGCCGTATGTTGTGTCAGTTCTGTGATCCTGTCTGCATTTAACAATGTACATCTACGGTGTACAACATAACTCTGTTCTGTGAAATGGTCAAAGATCATCCTACAGCACGCAGCAGAGAGCCTGTTAATGAGTGGTGGCACAGTACTGCAGAAATTTATTTAAAGAAGATTAAAAATAGGCTAAAAACAACCTGTGTATTGACCAGTTCTTTAGACATACCAAACAAACGACTCATAATGGATCCAACCACATGTAAGAGCAACAACAGGCAGTGCATTTACTGCCCAAAAGCACATTCTTATCCTAATAATACATTGGCCTGCAGCAGCCTCCTTATGATACAGTTTTCTACTGGATGTGCGCTCTTGAATTTCCAAGATGTTTACTGTGTAGCACAGCCATTTCTCAGTAGAGAAAGAAACTTGATGAATGTATTGAGCTAAGGCTCAAACTAAGACTGCTTCAGCTAACTCTAAACATCTCCCTGGTCGTTTTCATAAAGAATAAGCCTTTTACCATACCTTGGGGAAAACAAAACCTAACCCCCCCCCCTTTTATCTTTGGATGTATGATGTCAAGTAGCTTGAACATTATATAGTAACCACAGGTGTCCACATGGTGTTTTTTATGCCTTGCACATAGCAAATACCTGAGTGCACCTGAAAGCACATTTCAATCAAAATACATTTGTTGATCACCTGTCTAGTACACACATAGCAGACAAGAACTACAGTTCATTAAAACAGAAAAAAATCACTTCGTGCTCTATTTCAGCTCAATCTTAAGCAGTCTTGTTCAGCACAGTGCTGTGTCTTCTACGGCAAGGTTTAGAAAGCAAGATCCAGATCTTCAGAGAAACATCCATATAAAGTACAAGTGCATAATGATGTCTGATTATATAGATTCTTTGTCTTCTTTGGAAGTAATTTACATTTAAGACTGGAGGAAAAACACACCTAACATCAGTAAGACCACACTGCTTATTTCCAGAGGTCGGTACCTGCAGACACCACAAGCAGACCTTCTGCTAGTTTTCCTCCCTAAATGCTTTCTCAGTCTTGCAGAGAGCTGAGAGGCCCTTCCTTTTCCACTCAGTTCCCAGACTCTGTAAATTTTCAGCATAGGTGCCAATCAAGTTGAAGATTTAGGTATTTTGGCTTGATTTTCCATTTCTGGAATGGAAAACGGAATTAGGATTGCTGCCCCCCTCAAAAAAAAAAAAAAAAAAAAGGAAGGTTGGGCAAGAGCTGAGTAATCATACAGGCACTGCTAACTGGCTTCACCTTTGCATCAGCTTGGACCAGATTCAAGCGTGCCGCAGAGAAAAAAACCTCAGAATTCTTTGTCAATCCATTGAATTATCCACCAACAGTTATCAGTAGCTGAGACAGGAAAAAAGGTATTTGAAAGAGCTTTGATAGCAATTCTTCATTTTTATTGGATGTATGTCAACATGTACAAATGTAAAATGTTTCCCTATGAAATAAATGTTTGATTAAGCAGAAAAGATGTTTTAAAGTGGTAATAGCTCTCTGCTGGACTCCAGTGATACCTACTGGTAAATAAAGAAGTTACCAAACATTTCTTGAAAAATGTAGAAACATTAATTTATGCAGCTGCCCTTAGGTTCACTAATAAGTTTTTTTCGCAGCTCAGGCTAAGAACCACATTACAATTTGGTGTTACAGTTAATGAAACATGTTGTGTTTATTTTTCAAAATAGGATTTTGATTCCATCTGATTATTAACTACTTGGAACCGCATTTTTATCACTCTAAAGGTACCATCAAGCCATATATTTTGCTATTGGCAGCAGTAGTCCAATGGATTTTTGGCTTACTGGAGTACATTGGGACAGGTCTCCAACAATTTCCTTAGTCATTTCATTAATATAACTACACTCAGAAAGTAAATAACTTAATACATCTTCATTTCCTTTCAACTGCATGCATTCCAGAAGTTAAAATCTCCTCGCTAGCACAACCAGGTGAGATAATGGTTTTGCTTCTGAAATCTCTGCTGTTTGTAGTGCTGAACCGGCTTGTCATAGCTCTTGTAGATCATACAGGTATTTCCGAATATAACTTCAGCCAATGCTTGTAAAAGAATAAATACCAATAAACTCCCTAAGTGACAATTGAGTCTTCTTTTTTTTTTCTTCTCCTCTCTGTTAAGTGTTTTGTGCCTTCTTTTTCTGTTAGGTGACACAAAACTCAACTTGCTTATCCTCTTACTGTGAGCTTTTATAATTATGAGGTCTAGAGAGCTCCTCCTGAAAGGCTTTATTTCAATGACAAAACAGAAGGAATAGCCCATCTCCAAGACCATGATTCAAGTAAGGTACTTTCAGTGGCCTTTTAGCAAAAATGGGAACAAACAGTTTTTTTCTATGGTGGAAATAGTTAGAGTTGTCATATTTCTGCATGCCCTTCTGATCAGATAATGCAGCCAGGGGTAACCAATTTCCTTTTCAGTTACTTGAGATATTTCATATAGGAAAAGAGAATATTCCTGTGCATCAAGTTACCCATTACAACTTCTCAAAAAACTCAAACATGACACAAGGCTTCTTACACACATTGCATGCATGTAACATGCATGACATACATTCAGAGACACAGCAGCTGCCAGCTGGAACATACAGTAAGCAAAAGCAGTACTAGTGCTCTGAGCAGCAGACTAATCTCTCCATCTACCATTAGGCTCACTGTGTAAGCTAGTTCAGTGCATGGGCATGAATATTTCTGTTTAAGACAATTTGCGATCAAGGGTTTTCTTCTAAGGTTGACAGGGAATACCATAGGCAAGGTTTTTAAACCACAGTCTTGCCAAACAATTGGCAGTAAACATCACTGAAAGAGGTCCAGACATTCACGTTTCATTAGGAAACTTTGCCTTTACTATCTCTGGCAGACTTAGAGTTGTCTTGGTTTCACCTTTAATGTTGAGGCACTTTCAGATATGGCTGAACAAAGTCACAGGCCCCAAACAAGTTTTTCAACTCTTCCTCTTGCAATCCTTCCTTCAAGCTTTCTGTCCGAAAGCCTATTTTAGTCAAGTCTGCCAGTCTCCAGTGCAAACTCTCCCAAGACAACAAAAATGCTGAGTGGCAAGAAAGCATGGTGAAACACCACCACCCAGCAATGCAAATCAGTACAGCTCACAAAGGATCAGCCCAGGCATCTCGGATCAAAGAATGCACAGACCTTTTGAGTATCAAAGTTTAAGTTGAAAAACTGCTCCTGACAGAGCAGATCAGCCAGACTTACACAAGCAGGAATATTTTTCTAGGTTACTGGAGAACAGGCAGAGACAGGTATAAGGCAGATTAGTTCTATGGTAGAATACTTGCCAATTAAGTGCTGATCCCAGTACTCAGTAACAAAAAAACTTCTAAGCTAGACTGTAAAGTGAATGATTCCTAAAGGAAATGTAGAAACACTTTTATAAGTCAGGCTATAAATCCATTAAGTGATAGTTAAACATTGGGTGCTGGTTTCGGCTCGGATAGAGTTCGTTTTCTTCATAGTAGCTAGTATGAGGCTGTGTCTTGTATTTGTACTGAAAACAGCGTTGATAATTCAGGGATGTTTTAGTTACTGCTGAGCAGTGATAACACAGAGCCAAGGCCTTATGTGCTTCTCATCCCACATCACCAGCAAGTATCTGGCAGAACACAAGAAGTTGGGAGGGGACACAGCTGGGACAGCTGACCCCAGCTGACCAAAGGGATATTCCATGCCATAGGATGTCATGCTCAGTTTAGAAAGCTGGGGGAGGAAGAACACTGAGTTACAGCATTTGTCTTCCCAAGTAACCATTATGTGTGATGGAGCCCTGCTATCCTGGAGACGGCTGAACATCTGCCTGCCGATGAGCAGTGGTGAAAGAATTTCTTGTTTTGCTTTACCTATTAAACTGTCTTTATCTCAGCCCACAAATTTTCTCACTTTTACTCTTCTGATTCTCTCGCCCACCCCACTGACAAGGAAGTGGGTGAGCAGCTGCATCATGCTTAGCTGCTGGCTGGGGCAAAACCACAACACATTTTTACAAACATGTTCTTAATATTGGCTTTACAAACCTGTGTACATAATTAGAATGAAAAGATATTGGAGAAATTGCAGAATGTTGCAGCTTGAAGATCTGGTAACAGAAAGTAATTGTTTGTTCTTAAACTTCATGCATGGCTGCATCAGACTTCAGCAGAGCAGAACTATGCATAAGCCCACGTAAATCAGATGTTATTCCCTGGTACTCTACATTCAGGACTTCTCTGAAGTGCAGTGTATCAGACAAACAGATAGGAAGTTGTCATGGTGACAAGCAAATGCATATAGAAAGAACCAACTCATAAAAATTAAAGAGACTTTGTATTCATACCTTGACTAAACAGAGATTCATGTAATAGAATACAATTATACCAGGATTAAAGCTTCTTGTAAATTAGATGTTCATTTCTCCCCATGTGGAGCAAAAATATTTAATTGGAATTGAGGATAATCCATCCAGTCCTTTGTTAAGGATAAGTGGGAAGCTTTTCTTAGCAAATGAGGGAAGCCCAAGCCACCTCTTTCTAAGTTTCCATTTAAACTCAGTGGTTAAAATTTCTCATTATTCAAAAAAAGACAAGCCAAAAAGCTATCTTTTATGTGAACAGATGCTGCGCTGTCTTCTTGAAGCTGCAGGCTTAGAGGCAGATTTGTCATGCAGCTGCAGAATGAAGTCAACAAGCCCGCTCTGTTCCAGAGCTGCTATTCAGAACCTTTTGGGCAGCAATGAAAGAAGATCACATCAATTTCATGCTGGTTTTGCTGCCCTACAAAGATATGAGCAGCAGCAGACAGAGACATGTGTCATGTCTAGATCACAGGGGAGGAAGATGCATAAAACTTAGGAAAACAAGGTATGGAAGATACAGTCACTACAACTTTTACAAACACATCTTTTACTGTGGTGTACTGTTGGTGTCATGGCACTGCTTCTGTAACAGCCTCTACTCTGGCTGAGTTACAGACATTGAGCTCCATGTGCAATGAAGTACCACATGAGTAAGGCCCCTGTATCCCTACAGAAGCCTTACATCAGCCTCTGACCCTGTCAGCAGCACTTCACCTTTGGCTCACATAGGTTCTCAGCACTGTGTTCTGCATCTGACACTACAAATAAATCTATATTGTTAAACAAGTATGTTGGAGTATAGTTCAGCTGTTTAGTTAGGAATAACAAGAGAAATTCCAACTGCAGGTACAGAAAACCCTTTTCAAGCAGGGGAACAAGTTGCCCAGAGAGGTTGTTCTCATTCTTGAATGTTTTCAAGACATACCTGGATGAAGCCCTGAGCAATCTAGTCTGACCTTAGAGCTGATCCTGCTTTGAGCAGGAGGTTGGATGAGACCTCATGAGCTCCCTTCTCACTGTGACTATTTCATGATTCTATGATAAACTACAAAGAATCATAGAATCACTAAGGTTGGAAACGATCTCTCAGATCACCAAGTCCAACCGTCAACCTAACACCACCATGCCTACTAGACCATATCCTGGAGTGCGCCATCTTACTTTTGAAAGTGGCATTATACTCACACACACTAATATCTATACATTGAAATGCATTAACTTCAGCTCTCTATAATACTACCTGCTTAAATTACAGCCCACAGGAACCACATTCTCTGTAACACCAACACCGTAGGTTAGGATGGCTGCAGTGCATGAACAAAAGATACAAGTCTCAGCACTCACTCGGTTATTCAGATCAATAGAAAACATGCTTGGTTAGACATTGTTTTTGCAGTATTCCAAGGGAGAGGAGATAAAGAATTATAGTAATTTGGAGGTGCATGGGTTGCCTTTGTTCTGCCAGTAGTTAATCTCAAACCCTGAGATTAACTTGTAAAATTTCAAAATTTTAAAATTGTCAAATTTCAAGAGAGTTCTGAGATATGAACTTCTAAAATTAAAGTAGAGGCACAACAGGGCTAGGAAAACAAGTTGTTGCAATAGAGTGTCAAAACCCAGTTACTGAGCATTGTCATATCCTTGTCTTAAAGGTCACTCAGCAACCTCAACCAAGCACATTCACAGTATATTAAAGTTAAGTCCTGTTCATTTGTATTGATTTCCCATCTTTCATGCTACACTCCAGGAATCTAGCCTGTATCTTTTCCTACAGCACAAGGTAGCTAGTATGCCTGCTAGTACCTTTGATTCATCCAAAATGCCTTCAAATTGGTAACTTGGACATAAAAACAGGACTTAAAAATTCAACTGCCTCTGGTTAAGCAGGTTTGAAGTGTAACATCTGATCTGCTTCAGGCCATACTGTGTCCTTGATTCCAGATGAAGTTTGATCTGTTTACAACAGGAAAGTCTTTTTGCCACCAAAGCAGCAACTCTACTTAGTTGGGGACCACACCTGTACTGCAGGCATGACATTTGGGGCCTGAGTCTGCACACTCAAACTAGCTCTTTGTCAGGTAGAGGACTTTTACCAGACCTGCTACAGTGTCCCTGCTGCTAGTATCCAGCGTGGGCAGATAGAGCAAACTGGTGTGACTCCAGTGAAGCTGCTCTCATCTCTCTGCAGGAGACACTTGAGAAGGTGAAAGGCAAGCACAGATATCCTTCCTCTGTGCTCATGTTTCATTGTACTCAGACATGTTACGTTTACCCTTCTGCCTGTTAATAAGTTGAGCCAGGAGACTGCATCACATTCCTTCTTACAGAATGGACATTAAACTACCAGATCTTCACACTGACAAGATAAACAGTCAGTCTCCCAGGAAACAGATCTATTCGACAAGATGTTAAGAAGGCCAGCTTTGTACTTCCCGTCACAGCTACCTGCTTGTTCAAGAAGTTGGTTATACATATATGCTAACAACTAATAAGGCAATACTATTTTACAAAAGTATTACACTTCAAACAGGCTCAGCCTGAGTCAGTTCACTCAGTTGAATTTTGACATCCTGTTCTTCTATGTCCAAATTAAGATTATTCCGAGACAAGAAAGGTTTAACATAACACTGGCTGCACTACATCAGACTAGATCCATCTAGCCCAATACCCTGCCTCCTGTCTAGGACATAGCTCAAGAACAGTGCAAGCAGGTAGTAGTTTGCAACTGCTGTACGAGTGCACCAACAGGCTCTGCAACCTGCCACCCTTACCTCTGAGTGCCTTGTGCTCAAGGCCAGCTCAGATAGAGCGTAGTGCAACACTGGGTCAGGCTCATGTGCAAGAGCTGTGAGAAGCTTCCATCAAGGCTTCCTTCACTTCAAGCTGCATTTATGTTCAGACCCTCACATTGATCTGGCTGAGCAGGTCTGAAGTGCAACCTCTAATCTGAGCTATGTTGTAGGTACGCCTCACTGTGATGTGTCTTGCTGACCTGGACCCTGACTTCACTGTCTCATTAGACCTTGGACATGTCTCATTGCTATGGACTTGCCCAGTGATGACTGTGGCTGCCCCTGGTTACTGCCACTGGCCCTTCTCTGCTCTTATTGCAGAAGTCTTGTGGGATTAATGAAGCCACTTCCTCCGCCTGCCTTGCTGTCATCCTCAGCTCCTCACTTGCCTATCAGCCCATTCTCATTGCTCCCTGATGGCAATATCTCTTCTGAACAAAACAGGAAGCTCAACTCTATGCTCGTGTTATGAATTGATATATGGTTCAATAACTACGGAGAACTGGAGAAGTTCTTGATGAATGCAAGTCCTCCCTCCCAGGTCCTTCTCCAGGTTCTATTAAGAAAGCATAAAATAGAAGTTCTCATATATTCCAGGTACAGAATGATTTAGGACAACTGGCCCATAAAAGCAACACTGCAGACAAAACAGGAATAAAAGCTGCTCTGCAGCTTTCTTTACACATCTGCTTGCTGGAAAACCTGCTGCATGCCTCTAGCACATTATACTAGAAGACAGATTCAGTAATCAGTAGGAAACAGAATTAGCAGTGAAGGCAATGATATTCGTGCAGTGCAATTTACCACAAGGCATCTGTCTGCACATGAATGAGTATTTTCCTTAATTATCTGTAATAAGAAATCCCAAGATTCTCAGCTGGCCCTGTCAGTTAATATTAACTACAGACTTGGAAAAGGATATAAAAATAGAAAGGAAATGGAATCCTGCAGAGGCAGCAGTAGCACTTTACAAGGAATGCAAATAGAGCTTCACCAGGAACTGCTGTATTGGCACCATTGGTCCCATTCCACTGTAGTTTGCCAACACACAACATAATTCAATACAATGACATTCAGTTAACTTGCAGCTCCCACACAGAGCAAGAGGACTCCCAGAGACAGGAAAATTGGTAAAAGCAGTAAGCCCATGATGATTGGCAACCTATGCTCACCTTTTAATGGTTTGCCTTTTCAAAACTCTGAAGATTTGATCATAAAGGTGATGCAGTCTTGCAAAGAACTGTGATGCATAGTCCCAATTTTGCCTATTGAGGAAATTTTGCCGGTGCTGTTCTTGAAGAAAAAGGGATCTACTTTTCCATACATCAGATCTGGCTGTCTAATAGCCAGTCACTTGCTACAGAAGATTAATTTGAACCTAGCAAGCAGGGATTCTGGAGACTTGTGCTGGAGTAGGATAGCCACTCAGAGACATTAAGTGGTCTCACTTGAGGCTTCAGGGTACAGCTGGCACAGACATTCCTCAGGCTGCATGACACAGTCCATCCACAGTTGGACAGGTTCAAGAGCACCAGTTATCAGCTACAGACATGGTCCACAGTCTCCCAGATCAACCAAACATATCTATCTTCACTGAGTAGCAGCCATAGAAAACACATCACAAGCATCTTGCAGAATGTCAGTCCTGCACTGTCGTAGCTGTAATCATCATGGAGACAGAGTGAAAACCAGCAAATCAGACACTTCTCCATCACTCTCTGGCAAAACAAGTGTGCAGTCTTTCCTATCATCATTTCTCACTCAGTCTGTTTCAGCTGCTCACTGCTCCTCTGTCATTTCACATTCATCTCTCCTTACCACATTCCTCCTTTCCTACTTCTGTATTTTCTACCTTGGCTTCTTTGATGTGCTTAAGAGTGAGAAGGATGGATCTTGAGAGGATGGCAAAATAATGCAGCTACTGTATTTCTCCTTCACACCAGATGACTGCAACTTAGTCAAATATTACTTAGTACTTTAAAAATATAACAATATGTTTCTATTTTATTAAAATTTTTTCCACCTCCAAAAGACTTCCACAAACATTTTATTCCCCTTTTAGGAGAGGAGTTACATAATTATGTTTCAAAATGGAGCACAGTCAACCCTTTTCTACAGAACTGCATTTACAGACATCTTGTTATAAATGGCGTACCATGTCATAACAACTTTGAATATCTAAATCCACTGCTTGCTCCCAACCTCTTCAGTTGTATAATTTGTGGCTTGGAAAATATGCAGCATAAGTGCTGACATAAAACTATAGCAGCTTCGAATATCAGTGGGAATTACTTCTATTCAGTAGGTTTGAATAGCTGTTAGACAAGTATACCTAAGAGTTACTCTCTAAATAGGCCTTGACATGCTAGAGTATTGCCACTTGCATTGTTTGGAAGTGTGTGCCTCTATATAAAAGCCTATATATACTTCATATTTACTTGATAGCTCACAATACATCAGTAATTAAGGAGCATTTAAAATACACAGGTATCTAGAGGTTTTTCTACACTAGAAAAAGTTCTAATTCAGATTAAAATAGCCATGAAGACAAAATAATACACTTAAAGTGTGTAGGAAAACCTAAACTAAAAGCATCTAGCCAAAGAATACCCAACTTGCCTTTCCTTAACAGGTGCTTTATTGTTTTTTTTTATATTCTTGCCACCCTTCCTTGAAAAAACTCAGCACAGTAACCTGAAGTTCAACAAAATGAAAAAGTTTACCTCTTTTACATATAATCTTTTTTCTGTCCATGCAGGACTGTTCCTTCCAATACCATTATGACAGAGCCATTGATCTGGTGCAACAGAGCACACTAGTGCAAGGCCTGATAGTTGTCTCACTACAGTGCCTCCTGCCTCAACCAGTAGCTTCACACGGCTGCATCCCATCCACACACCATTTAGGGTTTGCACAGTTTGAATCCCATGCACAGGGCACTGGAGCCTGATGGGATGAGAAGCGAAGCCAGGACCCAGCTCTACCAAGGACTGCTGGCGTTGTGGTAGGCAAAAGAAACGAGAAAAAGCATTTCTCACAAAGCAGAAGTCTTTAAAGCTTTCTGAAAGGAGGTGAACAGGTCATTTACAGACTGTGGCACTGTCTTCCTAAATGAAGCACCAAGGGCCACTTCTGCCCCAGAGGCCCTTGCCTTTAAAGGGATGCAACAGTCGAAGAAAGGCTCTAAGGAAGCTAGAGAATAGCATGAAGGCTAAATGCAAGGCAGTACCCTTTGAGATACACTAGCCTGACATACTAGAAAGACTGGTGATTTGGGATCAACATTAATTCCTATGACCATGGTTCCATGACAAATTACTTATGTAAATAGTATACAGAACATTGTGGAAAAAAGCAGTTTCTTGTGAGGCAAAAGTGGTTTAACAACCAAACGCAGACAGCCCCTAAAAGGCAGGTGGAAGAATGCTAAGGCTGTGAGAACTGCAGAAGCAAAGGAAAAAAGCAATTTTCCCACCTAATAGCAAGATCCTCCTCTAAACTGATGTAGAAGAAACTTACTCAATATGCAAGTCCTACACTGAAGAGAGATTCTTATATCTCCAGAGGGCAAGATGATACAATTTTGCTTTCTCACCCTTTCTAGGGCATCTGGTAGAGCCAGACAGGGTTCACAGAACAGCTTGGGTTGGAAGGGACCTTAAAGATCATCTGGTTCCAACCACCCTGCCCATAGGCAGGGATGCCACTCACTAGATCAGGCTGACCAGTGCACCATCCAACCTGGCCTTGAACAGTTCCAGGGATGGGGCATCCACAACTTCTCTGGGCAACCTGTGCCAGTGCCTCATCACCCAAACAGTAAAGAATTTCTTCCTAACGTCCAATCTAAATCTACCCTCTTTTAGTTTAAACCCATTGCCTCTTGTCCTATCATTATCTATCCAAGTAAAGAGTCCTTCTCCATTATTTTTATAAGACTCCTTTAAGTATTGAAAGGCTACAATGAGGTCACCCCAGAGCCTACTCTCTTCCAGGCTGAACACGTCCAGTTCTCTCAGCCTTTCTTCATAGAAGAGGTGCTCCAGCCCTCTGACAATCTTTGTGGCCCTCCTCTGGACTTGCCCCAACAGATCCACATCTTCCTTGTGCTGGGGGCCCCAGAGCTGGATGCAGCACTCCAGGTGGAGTCTCATGATGAGAGAGTAGAGGGGGACAATCACCTCCTTCAACCTGCTGGTCATGCCTTTTTTGATGCAGCCCAGGACACAGTTGGCCTTCCAGGCTGCAAGCACACACTGCTGGCTCATGTTAAGCCTTTCACCCGTGAAAACACCCAAGTCTCTCCACAGGGCTGCTCTCAACACCTTCTTTTCCCAGTCTGTACTCATGTCTGGGATTGCCCTGATCCAGGTGCAGCACCCTGCACTTGGACTTGTTGAACCTCATTTGGTTCACATGGGCCCACTTCTCAAACCCATCCAGGTCCCTCTGAATGGCATCTCTTCCTTCTTTTGTGGCAACTCACCACTCAGCTTCGTGCCATCTGCAAACTTGCTGAGAGTGCACTCAATACCACTGTCTCTGTCATTGATAAAGATATTGAAAAGCACCAGTCCCAAAACAGACCCCGATGGACACTGCTCATCACTAGCCTCCACCTAGGCACAGAACCATAGACCACTGCTCTCTGGGTGCAGCCATCAAGCCAATTGACTAAATAACTTGAAATATTTCCCATAACAACACCTAAGACTATTACTATTAGTAGCTCTGAATATTAATAAATAATTTCCACATGCTGTAAACAGCATCTGGTCTGTTTTGCATAATTATACTGCTGAGGTAGCTTCTGCTGCCATAGTCCACATTTGACTAGGCTGTACCTGCTGCCACATCAGACCACTCTTGGTCCATCAGGCAGCAATAACCAGCAGCTATAGTTCTACCTTCAGTTTTTTGCATTCCTCAAATTCACACCCACAGATACAGACTCTGCTACTGAACAGCCAACATACTCTCTGGTAGTAGCCATGAGGCAGAAATAATTTTTTTCCTTCCTAGAAGAACATAGCCTTCTGTGCAAGCAAGGACTAACAAGCCTTCTAGATGAAGCTGTGACTCAGAGAGCCTGCATTTCTGCTACAGACTTCCTGAATTGCTCTGCACAACTCTTACTCATTTCATCTCCAACTCCTGAACTACAAGATGAAGATTCTACTTTTGCCTTCCTGCCTTTTTTGTCTGTCTTCTGTGTGATTTCAGATGAGAGGAAACTCCCTTTTTTAACACTCTTAGAATACAAGCCGGCTGACCCTTACAGTCTTTTACAGCTTCTCACTGAAAGAGTTCATTCTGTGGTGAGAAATATTGCACTGGGGAGAAGGGAATGCTATTACTTCCTTTCCCTCAGTAGTCTGCTTTACAAGATCAACATCTGGCCTGGCAGGCCTCCCTTCTAAAGTGTGGTAGAACCTGACTGATAGAACAGAAGTGGTCACATTTGAGTTGCAGTTTGGCCCATGGTACTCCATAACAAACCTTTGCCTTCTCACATTTTTAAGATAAGAAAAAAGTAAAAATGCTCACATAATTTTGCCATATGGACTGTCCTATCATTGCTATATTACTGGGATTTAACAACAGGGGCTACCTCAAGCACCAAATACAGCACAAGTCTTCAATAAAAGAATTGCTCTGTAATTGTGTTCAGAGGTAGTCAAAGCAAAACAAAATCCATCCTCTGTCTCCTTCATAGGTAAGAGAGACTACAAGTAATTTAATAGGCATACCTAAAGAAGCCAGAAGAGAGCTTTGCACTTCATCTCCATCAGCTTTCTGTATTCACTTATGCTGCATTTTGTTTTTAGTTGTCTGAACTAGCTCATTTCACAGAAGTGAAAAACCTTACTTTAGGAAGCAATATGAAAATACATTATACAAATGACAAACTGCAAGAACAGCCTGAAGGGCAGTTGAGGAAAACAAGCAGAAGGATTTCTATGAGCTGTAAAGCTCATTACTAATAGTAGCAAAAGAAAGTTTATACTGACCAGAAAGATAGTCATTGAAGATGTCTGAAAGCCATACATATTAGTTTTCTAGCTGGTAAGGTTCATTTTGTCAGGCTGCAACAAGGACCAGCTGTTCCCTAATACATAAGGAGTCAGGCACAATAACAAGGCTTGTAGTGCCTACAGTACCTAAGCAAGACAAACCCAGAGAGAACAGCCAGGTTTGCTCAAACATGTAGGTCATCCAACAAGTCAAAACAATAATTTAAGTCCAATGTCAAACTGTAAGACTGATCTACAAACCAGACTTGGTTCAGTAGAAACAGCTAGGGTCAAACATAGCTTATTAAACACTCAGCAGACCCTTCAGAGACAAGACAAACCTGAAATGAACCAAGAACACAACCTGTAGATCAGAACAGGAATCAACAACCAGATAAGACTATCACTAAATCACAGACCAACACTCCTAAAGCAGAGCTTAGATACTGAAGGCTCACACCCGAGTTTAAGTACAGCTCCTAGACCCAGATGCAGAGTGTGTGGGTGAGGATCCCAGATGAGGTTGATTAGGGCCATTAAGGCCTACTCACTCAGGGCCCTGACACATTTAATTAGTTTATCTTAAGCAAAAAAANAAAAAAAAAAGAAAAAAGCAGCACAATTCTTCAGAGAATCCACAGCTACACAAACACTGCATCTGCACAAACCAAGAATATTTTGAGGAATTGTACTGTCTCAAACAGGTATCACAGGACTACACAGGCCCCATTGCTCTTGCAATTTAATTTTCAAGTGATTATGGGCACAGCTGGCTCTGTACATGACTTGTGCCTGCACAGCATGGGATCAAATTCCTCACAGCCTTCTGACAGCTCAAAACATTTTTCCCTGTCTGTGCTCATTTGCAGCCATTGGGTTTACTGTTTAGAAAATGGCAGGAGTCCCACAGTATGTGCCTTGAACCAATGTGGCCAGTTCCCTCTCCCTCCAACTGCTATACCCCAAAGTGCCTTGCAGAACATGCTACGCGTATACCTTACCCATATCAGGGATCTTTATGTATCCAACACAGGGACATCCAAGGGCACAAGGTGGTGCACATTCTTGACTTTTATCCCCATCTAGGTTTTAATTATATTTTTTTTATTTTTAGTGTGTGTATACCATGTGCTACTCTGCTGTGCAGAGAAGCTAGCAAAAGTTACAGAACAAAGTTAGCACAGCACTATGATTAGAATAGTTAACATTACTGAAAAGCAACGCTTAGCAGGAGTAGTTGGCTGGGAAGAAGTGTTGCACCAATGTCTCCGTTCTGCTTCCACAATCCAAACTAGTATCTCTGCATGATGCCCATTGTATAATGGTGCCACACTCTCTGTTCTCTCCCTGATTCAGAGTACTCTTGCTCTGTTGATAAAATGACTGGAAACATGAACAGACTCATGTCTATTTGATCTGATAGCTTGTTAAAGTTCAGTGTATAGAGAGTAAAAGAAGCTGAAAATCACTTAAATATCATTTACTTCAGGAACCTGAAGAGAAACCACAGTGAACTTAAATGTGACATGAGGAACATTTGGGGATATAATTCAAGCTTGTGTGATCAAATTGCAATCTTGAAAGAGGTGCTTTCTTTTTAACTTTTTACCTTGGCAAGTCTGGCAAGAAAGGGCAAAAGAATAGCTATATAGATATTGGTAAATCAGCTTCTTTCAGGGGAAGCAAGAGCACTTTCAAACTGTCAGAGCCCTGAGCAAATTAACAGGCCTTAATTCCTCTGACCAGCCTCACCTGTTGTCTCCCACCCACCCACCCCTTCTGCCCAAGAGCTCTATTTAGTTCAGCCCTGGAGATTGATTTCCTGTTTGAGCTTGTCTACAGTTATGCTGCTGGTCTGTAGCCTCAGTCCTGTTATGTCTGTGGCTTTCTGGTTGCTTGGCTTGACTTTAGACCTGGTCTCTGAGGTGTGTTGTCATTTTTATCCTTAATAGGTCTGATTCTGATATGGTTTCTCAATTTTATTTTATATCTGCTTCATTGTTTTCAGGGGTATGCATTGAGGATCTGGACTCTTAGTTGTTATTGCCAGCCTGTCCTGCTTGTTTTTCTCAGGTATAATGGGGCTAAGCCCTGGCTGGTGGAGGTCCCTGTTCTCCTGGCTGTGCTGCATCAAATGGTGCATCTATCTGTAACAGACTGCTGAACCAGGATGAAGAGACAGATGAGGCATTCTGCAAGCAGCTGGCAGAAGTCACACAATTGCCAGTGCATGTTCTCATGGGGGGCTTCAATGTCCCAGACATTTGCTGGAAATGCAGTATGGTCTAGAGAAAGCAGTCTAGGAGGTTCCTGTAGTGTGTGGAAGACAGCTTCCTGACACAGCTGGTTAGTGAGCCTGCTAGGGTGTGTGCCCTTCTGTTTGCAAAAAGAGAAGGACTGGTGGGAGATGTGGTGGTTGGGAGCTGTCTTGGGCATAGTGACCAGGATGAAATGGTAGAGTTCTCTATTCTTGGTGAAGTCAGGAGGATGCTCAGTGAAACTGCTGCCTTGGACTTCTGGAGGGCAGACTTTGATCTGTTCAGGATACTGGTAGGGAGGGTCCATTGGGAGTCAGTCCTGAAGGACAAAGGGGTCCAAGAAGACGGGATGCTTCTCAAGAAGGAAGCCTTAAAGGTGCAGGCTGTCCCTGTGTGCCGTAAGACAAGCCAGCAGGGAAGAAGACTGCTGTAGCTGAACAGGGAACTTTTGCTGAGTCTCTGGGAGACAAAGAGAGTTTATGCCCACTGGAAGAAGGGACAGGCAACTCGGGGTGAGTACAAGGAAGCTGCTTGCATATGCAGGGGAAAAATCAGGAAGGCTAAAGCCCAGCATGAGCTCAACCTGGCCATGGTAGTAAAAGACAACAAAAAGTGTTTCTACAAATATATTAATGTAAGAGGAGGGCCAAGGAGAATCTCCATCCCTTATTGGATGTGGCAGANCTGGAAGAAGGGACAGGCAACTCGGGGTGAGTACAAGGAAGCTGCTTGCATATGCAGGGGAAAAATCAGGAAGGCTAAAGCCCAGCATGAGCTCAACCTGGCCATGGTAGTAAAAGACAACAAAAAGTGTTTCTACAAATATATTAATGTAAGAGGAGGGCCAAGGAGAATCTCCATCCCTTATTGGATGTGGCAGAGAACTTGACCACTGAGGATAAGGAAAAGGCTGAGGTTCTCAATGCAGCCTTTGCATCTGTCTTCAATAGTTAGACCAGTTGTCCTCGGGGTACTCAGCTTCCTGACCTGTAAGTCTGGGACAGGGAGTAGAATAAACCCCCCACAATTCAGGTTGAAACAGTTAGGGAACTACTGCTCTACCCAGACTGCCGCAAGTCCATGGGGCCAGATGGGATCCGCCTGAGGGTGCTGAGGGAGCTGGCTGATGTGATTGCTGAGCTGCTCTCCGTCATTTATCTGTGGTCATGGTCAACTGGAGAGGTCCCAGATGACTGGAGGGTTGCTAATGTGATGCCCATCCATAAGAAGGGGTGTAAGGAGGATCCAGGGAAATACAGGCCTGTTAGCCTGACCTCGGTGCCAGGGAAGGTCATGGAGCAAGTGATCTTGAGGGCAATCGCATGCCAGGTACATGATAACTGGCCCAGCCAGCATGGGTTCATGGAAAAGCAAGTCCTGCCTGACCAACCTCATCTCCTTCTATGACCAGGTGACCTGCTGGTGGATGAGGGAAAAGCTGTTGATGTAGTCTACCTGGACTTCAGCAAAGCCTTTGACACAATCTCCCACAGCATTCTCCTGGAGAAGCTGACAGCCCATGGCCTGGACAGGTACACTCTTTGCTGGGATTGAAAACTGGCTGGATGGCCAGGCCCGGAGAGTCATGGTGAAAGGAGTGAAATCCAGCTGGTGACCGGTTGTGAGTGGTGTTCCCCAGGGGTTGGTGTTGGGGCCCATCCTCTTCAACATCTTTATTGATGATTTGGATGAGGGAGTTGAGCGCACCCTCAGTAAGTTTGCAGACGACACCAAGCTGGGGGGAAGTGTCGGTCTGCCAGAGGGTAGGATGGCTCTGCAGAGGGACCTGGACAGGTTAGATCACTGGGCAGAGGCCAACGCGATGAGGTTTAATGTGGCAAAGTGTTGGGTCCTGCACTTTGGCCACAACAACCCCAGGCAGCGCTACAGGCTGGGGGTGGGGTGGCTGGAAAGCTCTACAGAGGAAAAGGACCTGTGGGTGTTGGTTGATGCTTGCCTGGACATGAGCCAGCAGTGTGCCCAGGTGGCCAAGAAGGCCAACAGCATCCTGGCCTGTATCAGGAATAGTGTGGCCAGCAGGAGCAGGGAGATGATTGTCCCCCTGTACTCAGCCCTGGTGAGGCTGCACCTCGAGTCCTGTGTCCAGTTTTGGGCCCCTCACCACAAGAAAGACATTGAGGCCCTGGAGCGTGTCCAGAGAAGGGCAACGAAAGTGGTGAAGGGTCTGGAGCACAGGTCTTATGAGGAGCAGCTGAAGGAACTGGGCTTGTTTCGTCTGAAGAAGAGGAGGCTCAGGGCAGACCTTATTGCCCTCTACAACTACCTGAAAGGAAGTTGTGGTGAGCTGGGGGTCGGCCTCTTCTCATAGATAACTAGTGACAGGACAAGAGGGAATGGCCCCAAGATTTTGGAGATTAGGAGATATTACCTCTCAGAAAGAGTGGTCGAGCATGGGAACAGGTTGCCCAGGGAGGTGGTAGAGTCACTGTCATGGTTTAGTAGGTAATATAAATGGTAGGGGGATGGTTGGACTAAATGATCTTGGAGGTCTTTTCCAATGACTCTGTGACCTGGTTTCCAGTGCCGTGGTGAGCTGCTCAGCCCTCCTGTTTTGTGACACAAAGCTTTTTGCGCCAATTCCACTTGCTGAAAATCATACTTTAAGTTAAGTACCTCTCCTGTTGTCTTACACTTGCAAATGAATGGCACTAACTTGATAAGACTGGTATGACTGGGCTTAGTTCAATAAAACTTCCACTAGTGATCCATGCCTAAAATCATTCTATGTGAAAGGGAAGAGTTTGATCCTGTGAGATTGCTTATCACTTCTAATCTTTCTAGGGATCTTTGAAGACTAATTCAGGCTATTGCAGTCAGTTTTGTTAATACTAACTGCTTTTTTATTTAAAAGTTTCATATTCAATTCTGTTAATAATATATTAGCAAAGCATTCCTCTTTATACCTATGAAGCTCTTATTCACATTAGAAATTACAGTTGTATAAACTGCACTTGATTCTTATATGAAACTCAAATTGGTATTAATCCTTTTCCTACATATAAAATGTTCTGTTGTAACTTAAAGCAAGGATATCTACTATTAAGTGGTGAGTAAAAAAAGTCATCCATCCTGTTACATGAACCACAGTAATATCCTCAGTACCCTCTGTGATCCTTAGGCTTTCAAAGACTGGAAGAACCGAGCTTTCTGTGAGTTAGTCACTAGCCTGGAATTTCAGGGTTCAGATGAAGGTAATGGGCCTCACTAAGTATGTACAAGTCATCTTAACTTGTAACCAAGTGACAAATACAGAGCAGGAACCGGTGATGTATATTATTCTGTGTTGTTTTATTACATCCAACAATTGCTTCTGGAAAATGCAACTGAAAATTACTTCTACTGTTTGAGCTAAAGTCAGAGCCCTTGCAACAAAGCACTGTTTAGGAAATGCTATTCTTGTTCAAACTTAATTTTTCATGAAATTGTCTCATTATAGCTGTAGTCTTGTGACAGTGCCCCAGGATCCTTGACAAACAGACTAACTGGCACTTTCTTTGCAAATTAACATTTACAGTTTAAACTGAACAATACTGTAGTACCTTATTAGAAGGACTAGAGACCATTGATGCTTACTGTGAATTACAGCAGTGGTTTTCAGCCTTTCTCTGCTGAGTCTGACTGTCCATAAGTGTCATGGATCCTGCTGCAGCTCCCAACTGAGGAACTTCCTTAAAGGGTGAGTGATTATGAGATGATGTTCCTCATAAGTGGTTCATGTTTCAGTGATTTTTTTATGTCCCAGCTCTCCCAATCAGCACTGTCAGAATATGCAATCTTTTCTCTAACAATTAAGAAATTGATTATAACAAGAGGAAAAAATAGGAGCAAAATAAACTGATAAGGTGGCTAGGAAAAATGTCAGTGATCATATGGTATTGTTTCATAACAGCTGAACCATTTCCAGCTGCACTAGAATAGGTGGATTAGAGAAGTAACAGAAACAGTATGTGCTTCTCTTAAAATTAAATTTTCTAGAGATCTACTTAGTGATTAACCATAATCTAACAGATAATATAATCTGATCATGTTAATGAATGGTAGGTAATTCATGGTGTAACTTGCTTTTCAAGCACTGAGAACTGCTCAGATCAAGTTGATAGCAGGGAAATAAAGAGGTATACAACTGAGATTATATCAAACAGCACTTTCAAAGTACAAGCAAGGGAGAGAAGTTTGAGAAACATGCACCTCCACAGGTTCCATTAAGGGGAAGAAGAGCTCCAACAGGAGAACATTATTATTCTATAGATACAGAAGGTTCTTGTATGTCTTGTAAGTCATGGGAGACAGGAGAGGTGCCTGAGGACTGGAGGAAGGCTAATGTCACTCCAGTCTACAAAAAGGGCAAGAAGGAGGACCCGGGTAACTACAGACCAGTCAGCCTCACCTCCATCCCGGGAAAGGTGATGGAAAAACTTGTCCTTGGCACTGTCTCCAGGCACATCAAAGACAAGAAGGTTATTGGGAACAGTCAGCATGGTTTTACCAAGGGAAAGTCATGCTTGACCAACCTGATAGCCTTCTATGAGGATGTAACCAGGTGGATGGATGATGGAAGGGCGGTAGATGTGGTCTATCTTGACCTCAGCAAGGCATTTGACACCGTCTCCCACAGCATCCTTGTGGGCAAGCTGAGGAGGTGTGGCCTGGATGATCAGGTAGTGAGGTGGATTGTGCGCTGGCTGGAGGGCAGATGTCAGAGGGTTGTGGTCAATGGGGCCGAATCTAGTTGGAGGCCTGTGACTAGTGGAGTCCCTCAGGGGTCGGTGCTGGGTCCGGTACTATTCAATATCTTCATCAGCGACCTTGATGAGGGAACGGAGTGTACCCTCAGCAAGTTTGCTGATGACACTAAACTGGGAGGAGTGGCTGACACACCAGAGGGATGTGCTGCCATTCAGCGGGACCTAGATAGGCTGGAGAGCTGGGCGGGGAGGAACCTGATGAGATTCAACAAGGACAAGTGTAGGGTCTTGCACCTGGGAAAGAAGAATCCCATGTGCCAGTACAGGTTGGGGACTGACCTGCTGGAGAGCAGTGTAGGGGAAAGGGACCTGGGGGTCCTGGTGGACGGGGGGATGACCATGAGCCAGCAATGTGCCCTGGTGGCCAGGAAGGCCAATGGCATCCTGGGGTGCATTAGAAGGGCTGTGGTCAGTAGGTCGAGGGAGGTCCTCCTCCCCCTCTATTCTGCATTGGTGAGGCCGCATCTGGAGTATTGCGTCCAGTTCTGGGCCCCTCAGCTCAAGAAGGACAGGGAACTGCTAGAGAGAGTCCAGCGCAGAGCCACTAAGATGATCAAGGGAGTGGAACATCTCCCTTATGAGGAAAGGCTGAGGGAGCTGGGTCTCTTTAGCTTGGAGAAGAGGAGGCTGAGGGGTGACCTCATCAATGTTTATAAATATGTTAAGGGTGAGTGTTGGGAAGATGGAGCCAGGCTCTTCTCGGCCTCACTAAGTGATAGGACAAGGGGCAACGGGTGCAAATTGGAGCACAGGAGGTTCCGAGTTAATGTGAGGAAAAACTTTTTTACTGTGAGAGTGACAGAGCACTGGAACAGGGTGCCCAGAGAGGTTGCGGAGTCTCCTTCTCTGGAGACATTCAAAACCTGACTGGACACGTTCTTGAGTGATGTGCTCTAGGTGGCCCTGCCTTGGCAGGGGGGGTTGGACTAGATGATCTTTCGAGGTCCCTTCCAACCCTTGTGATTCTGTGATTCTGTCTTTCATCACAGCTGATAAAGAAAGAGAGGTGACTGCAGAGATGAGATCTGAAACAAAAGAATAACTGGGAAAGAAATCTTTCTTAAGACTTGAGTGCTCTGCTGAAATACTTTTTGCTGTACTATATGAGAAAGTCTTAGTTGAAGTTATCATTTTGCTTAAAAACATGCTTCCTATAATGTAACAAATACACTGGATATCCTGCTGCAGAAGAGATGGAGACAAAGCACTGTAGTTTTGTCATGTGATACAGTAGGTTGTAAGTATAGTTTTGTGCTTTGTCAAAGCTTTCAAATTAAAAATTAATAGCTTTTCAAATGAAACTAGTCAAAGACAGAATTTGCCCTCCTATTCCATGTAGAACAAGCTATCCCCCACCCCTTCCTTATAAGATATTGGTTACTTGAAAACAGTTAATTGCTTGTGGAAGATACGATACTTTAACAGTTGCCTCTGGGTGAACCCTGTGTCTTATCTTGGAAGGTAGCTGATCTTGCTGTGATTGTATTTGCTTGAACAATGTAATCAAATGAAGGAACAATTTGTACAAACCTAGTTTCATTGTTTAGTGTTTGATAAACTGTATTAGACTGTAAACAGATTCTGTAGTAGTTCACTAAGTACCACCAAAGCTCCCCTTAACTTAATGCTATGTTAAAAGAAAATACCTCCATTTTCCTTATCTAGCTTCTCAAACTAGAATGATGCTATTTTAGAACTAATTTTCAAATAACCAGGTCAATATCTATTTAACAAAATGGCTCTATCTGTGAAATGGCTTCTATATAGTTATATTCTTCTAGCACTGGGTGTAAACCTTTTTTAAACTATTGGCTATTTTTCAGAGTAAGTGTAAGCTTTTTCAAATGATCGTACTTCAACTAGTGCATTATATGCAACAATATTCAGTAATATGCCTTTACTCTGGGGGGGAAAACCACATTTCCTTGTTTTCATCTTATCATTAAGTACCGTCATCCTCTGCAATGGAGGCTTTCTTCATTAGCTAACAACCAGGCCTTAACTTTGTGCCAAACATTGCAGTGAAAGCTTTTTACAAAGCTTTTTTCTTGTTACAAAGTTTGTGTACTTGTTAGCTTACTGGGTGTGCAAAGACCTCTTAAACACAAAATAAGATTGGAACTGGCAGATATGAAACTCTGAATTACTGCCAGTTAGACTCCCAGAGATTAGTTTGCTGAAGATATGATCTATCATTTCCCTATTAAGAAAGAGCTTGCTTTTGTGCTTTTTCCAGTTACATACAAAACTGTTGATTCTTCCATGGAGACTGAAAGATATCAAAATGAAGAAAGGATAAGAAAGAGGAATGAAGAAGATACTTGGGAAAGAGGAAGGAAGAAATGAAAGGTATGAGGAAAATGAAAGAATAAGTTGGGTGGGGTGAGAAAGAACTGAGTAAGGTGAAAAAGATGAGAAGAAATTACTTAAGCACCAAGGCAACATTTGTAGTGCAATAAAACCAGCATAAGTTGGGTAAATGAACTGTTGCTTGAACTCTCAGGCTTTCACAGAACACTACTTACATAATTCTGGGTGTAATTTTTTTGTGGCCATCCTACTGTTAATTTCTTTGTTATGCTCACAATTTCTTTTCAACAGGACTCTGACTCTTAGGATGATAACATCTGAACTGGTAGATTGGTATGTACAATACTATATCAAGTGATTCTTCTCTTCATATACTGACTCCTGAAAGAACACAACCTCCCTCCAATCCTTACTGTTATGGGATTTAACACATATGAGTTCAGGGGTGGCTGGAGCTGTTGTGACTGAGAACTCCCCTGAGTTCTTCCTTTCACCAGAGTATGCTTTAGTCTGGTTCAGTGGACTATAGCCAGACCTCTAGGGTTTGAGGGCTGTAAGCACTTGTTTAGCAAGGTTCTATGCTAGTCAGTGAGATGGGCGTATCGATACAGCCCAGCAAAGGGGCTGATAAAGCTAACCATGCCTTAATCTACTACACACAAACACACCATTAAAATCAATATGACTTAGCAAATGCTTTAGTTTTAGTTACCATAATCTTCATATTCTTATCAGGTTTGATAGAGGTTAAGTGATAGTTATTTTACTTCTGTAATTCTGAAAGAAACAGAATACCTGCATTCTTTCGCAACACTTTTTGAATAAACATTTCTAGTTTAGAAGCTTCATGCAAAAATATTGCAAGGGACCTATCAAGAGACTTGTTTTGACACTTCATGAAAAAAAATCAGAATTCATGCTTTTCATATCACTTGGAGATATAGTATCAGTTTTTGCACAGGCAAGACGATCCATTTTCTGACTAGCTCCAATGTTAACGTTCATGCAGATTACTTTTAGGAAGTAAGCCTCCTACATACCACCAATGACTTTTCAGATCCATTAATCTGTGATTTCAAACATTACTGATTAATGCTGTAAGCAGATTTATTTCTGTTCCCAGAGAGTAAAGGACTGGCACCTTTTGTTACTGTTAGATGAATGGTATGTGTCCTGGTTTCAGCTGGGAGAGAGTTAATTTTCTTCAAGAAAGTCAGTATGGGGCTGTGTTTTGGATTTGTGCTGGAAGTAACGGTGATAGTGGAGATGTTTTTGCTGTTGTTGGGCGATGCTTACACAGAGCCAAGGACTTTTCGGCTTCTCGCCCCGCCGGTAGGATGGCTGGGGGTGCACAAGGAGTTGGGAGGGGACAGACAGGACACCTGACCCAAACTGACCAAAGGGGTATTCCATACCATATGATGTCATGCTCAGTTTATAAGGGGCTTGGGAGGAAGAAGGGGGGGGCAGCAGCGTTCGGAGTGATGACGTTTGTCTTCCCAAGTAACCGTTACACGTGATGGAGCCCTGCTGCCCTGGGGATGGCCGAACACCTGCCTGCCATGGGGAGCGGTGAATTAATTCCTTGTTTTGCTTTGCTTGTGCACGCAGCTTTTGCTTCACTGATTAAACTCTTGTATCTGAACCCACAACTTTTCTCACTTTCACTCTTCCGATTCTCTCCCCCTTTTCCGATGAGGGGGACTGAGCGTGTGTTTATGTGGTGTCCAGCCAATGGCTGGAGTAAAACCACGACATATGTTACTGCTTGCTTTAGCCAGTTCCTTGCTATGTCTCCTTTCCTTCCTCTGCTCTTGTCCGTCCCCTGTGACACTGTACTATTCTCCCCTTTACTATGTTTTTCTAATAATCTGTTAAATCATAGATGCCCTCCATCCACCTTCTCCACTTTGGAGCACAAGTCTTATGAGGAACGGCTGAGGGAGTTGGGGTTGTTTAGTCTGGAGAAGAGGAGGCGGCGGCTGAGGGGCGACCTTATCACTCTACAACTACCTGGAAGGAGGTTGTAGTGAGGTGGGTGTTGGTCTCTTCTCCCAAGTAACAAGTGATAGGACAAGAAGAAACGCCTTCAAATTGCTCAAGGGGAGTTTACATTGGATATTAGGAAAAATTTCTTCACTGAAAGAGTGGTCAGGCATTGGGACAGACTCCCCAGAGAGGTGGTTGAGTCACTGTCCCTGGAGGGGTTCAAAAAGCATGTAGACGTGGCACTCCAGGACATGGTTTAGTAGACATGGTGGTGTTGGGTTGACAGTTGGACTTGATGATCTTAGTTCTTTTCCAACCTTAAAGATTCTATGTAAGAGGAATCTGCACTTAACTTTGGAAAGTACAAGGTAGTACAAAATTAAAAACTCGTGCATGTGCAGCAGTGTTTTTTCAAAGGTAAGAGTGGTATGTCATGTTCATTGCTCCTTTCAGAGCCTGACTCTGCCACTGGCCATGAGCTGCTCTGTCCCTGGCTGCTACTGCTCTCCAGGGACCACAGTGTGCTGCTGGCACCGTAGAGGCTCCTTAGTCACTGCAACAGCTCCTCACCCCACCACTTCCAGGTTCGATATTCTTTGTGATACCCAGGTATGTGGGTTCACTCAGTACTGTATTTCTCACATTTCAGGGCAGTACAGGGCACTCCAGGTTTTTGACCAAGTCCCATACAACCACATCCAACTCTTCAATCTCTTATATTTAAAGACTACAAACTCCAGCTTCTTTTATTTTTTAACTAGCAACTTATACATTGTACATGTTCCTCTAGCTGTCACCTATTCTGCACTTTGGAATTACCTTATGTGTTGAATACATACACTTCAGTCATTAGCATTTATGTTCAGTACAGATTATAAATCTTTGGTTATTTTCTGCATGCTATTCTACAGATGTCTGTGGTCTAACCAAAGACACAAGCTATTTTGCTCCATGTAGTATTTAACTCATCACTTGCACTTTCAAGTTTCTCAATATTTTTGTTGCACAGCTATAATAATTAGACTTCATATTAGGCTGTCAGCACTGATAATCTAAACCATATTTTAAGGCCTTTTAAAAAAGCACTTAAATGGTATTTCGGGAGAAATCTTACTTACAGGGATTTGATAACTGGGTATTAAGATTTAGTCACCAAAGTTATTTCTCAGACAAGAGAATGTGCCACCTCTGTAAGCTGTGGACAGTGCAATACAAAGATCACATGCCTATGTAAATCAAGGCTTGCGACTTTGATATAAAAGGTAGTGCAGGTGGCTGTAGAAGAAGAGTTATAGAAATTTTAAATGTACCTGATTCCACATGTCTGGGTGGTGTTTTACTGTTAGACCTTGTCACCTAATAGTCATAATTTTTCTGCAAGGAGATCCAGAGCCAAGCCCTCTGAAGTAAAGCAGAAAGTTCCTCAGGTGAGGTCAGGCTGTCAAAGTTTTCTCAGTAACATCTGTGAAAGAAGATGATTGAAATTAAATCAACTCAGTAGTATCTATCTTTTGGTAAATAAATCAGTCAGTGTAATGTTGTATCCTGGATTTAAACACTGTTAATCTCCTGCCTCACATAATGCTAATTCATTCTTTCCTTGGCACTAGGTAACCCCTCTTTTCACTCATCAGCTGATGATAGTACATTACTGTGTTTATTATTCAATTTCTGTTAGCATTAACTTTTCCCTTTGGTTATCTCCCCAGCTTCTGGACCTTACAAGGCATTTCAGAACACACAGGAGGACATTTAGGCACCCTGGTCCCATATAAGTGGCAACCCATGAGAGACTGTCATCTAACACTACTTTAGCGTGTACTGTCAGGGCTATGTGATCACAAAGCAGTCTATTTCTAGGTGTGTGGTTAGAAATACAACTGCCACTTGTTCAAAACATTTTGGACCTCAGGACTGCAAAAATCTTAAAATACTACAAGGGCTTTCCTTCAGGAATATTTTCTCCTTCTTTCTTGCTTTCCTTTGCTGATCCTAAATCAAGAAGTTGGGGATAATCAGTGCAATGCCTTTTGAACTCCATCCCCCAGACTTATGAGAACAAGCTTTTGATTTCAAGAGATACAGATGCTATTAATTTATATTAATATGAATACACAAGCAATACTAACTTGGAAATACTGATTTGCTCCCAGGTAAATAACTAAAGAAATAGCTTTAGGATTTCTAGCTGCCAACTTACTAGCAAACCAAAGAGAATAATCAAAAGATCCTACTTCCATCAATCTCCCAGCAACCACAAAGACAATGCCACTTGAAATACAATTCCTGATTTTATTCCAGTCACATTGACCTCTGTAGTACAGCCAGAATACAAGGATCTCTTCCTATTCAAACCTGGTTTGTCATCTTCTGTGACAAGACAGTGTCACCATAATTGAAAGTCAGACCCTCAGGAAAATTCCAATTTCAAATGTTGGGCTGTGGTGCTCCCTTGAAGAGCACATGGTGAACTGTCCTTTTCCACAGCAGGAAAGCTGTACCCCAATGTGTTGTCTGATCTCTGGGAAACTCAAGTATGAAGTTGTCCTTCCTGACTTCTGCTAAAGATAGACTTAATTTGACCATGAATGGGAGATACTGAGATATACTTAAAAACCAGGAGTAATTCTAGTAATTTAAGGGCTTTTATGACAAATGATCTGTTTGTTGCACATTTGTTTACTATAACATGCAGAATTGTACTGCCATGTCAGAATTGCACTGCCAGTTATGACACCAGTCTTTTTGTTACTCCCTAGTATCTAGCCTGGCTTAACCCCTGCAAGTTAATCAACCTCATTCTTTAATTTCAGTAGTAGAAGCTCTTATTTTTTTAGACTCAATAACACTATATTCCTATAGATAAACAACTGAAGTCATCACAAACATGAAAAGAGGACTGAAAACAAGGAACTTTTTCAAATGGCACAATGCAATGCTTCTGTATTTGCATTAATATTGTTATTTACTGGAACTGTTTAGAAATTATTTCACTAGCTCCAGCACTGCTGACTTTTTTTTTTTTCTTGGAGACATGAAGATTCTTTAACATTACTTTATGAAAAGCTGCACTATTTTTGCTGCGTTATCTATTACTACCATGGTTAAGTCCTTTACAGTTTTTGCTGGCACTGTCCCATCATGAAGACTTTGAGGTTTTTGGGTATTTAAGGAGAGATTTGGTTTTTAATGTAACATTCTAATACACTGTTTCCTAAAAAGGCATCTCTTTCACTACACAGAGCACAGTTTCCTGTATGGTTTGAAGATACAACATTAAGTAATGCAGGCTACTGTTGAAGTGGTATGTGAAGTAGTCCAAATAATGGGAAGCTCAAGGCTAATTCAAAGTTCTGTTTCTTGGGTTGCTAGTACTAGTGAACAGAAAATTAAAAGATGTTAAGAAAAGCCAGACCTCAGCATAATGAAGTTGTTTTCCCATGTGCTGTATTTCTCCCATAGCTATGTCCTGAGGGTGGATTCAATCCACTAACCCTAGCAAGCGTTCTACCCCTTGTTTCTGTTAGTCATCTATGCCCTCTCTATAGCGTGGAGACAGGTAGCTCTAGAGGTTGGCTTGTTCTGGCTAATCTTAGACACCTATGTCAAAATCGGATGAGTTGGGGTGGATGGCACACAGATAGTTCAGAAGAGACAACTAAGTCTTCCATGGCTGACGCTATTTAAAATCAATACCCATTTTTCTAAGGTCTTCATTACCTCTGTGTAAAAATTTCCTGTCAATCATAAGAATTTTATTCCTTGTCATTATAACTTTTTAAAATTCCAGGAAGCTGTTACAGGAGTCCTAGGAGATGTCCAAACATTTCTGTCTTAATGTGGATACAGATTCTTTTGGCTTGAGCATTTATTTTTCTGGAATTTCCAGTGGGTATGTTCCATCATAACAGATATTAGCATTTGTGCTAGTCCCAGCTGGAGATTTTCTTCCAAGGAGTAAGACAAAAATGAAGTCACATGAAAGCTTCATATGAGTCAGGTAAATGCTTGCCTCTCTACATCTTGCAGACAAGCTTAAAACAGAATGAGCAGTATTTTGCAGACAGTACTTTCTTACAATACAGAGGTCAGTTATGTCAAAGGTGTACTGGGTCAGGCTGAGCTGGAGTTAATTTCCCCGTAGCAGCCCTTACAGTGCTGTGCATTAGTAGCAGCAAGGTGTTGATAACACACCAGTGTTTTGGCTACTGCTGAGTAGTGCTGGCACACATCAAGGCTGTGTCTCCAACCCTTCTTCCACCCCCTCAGCAACAGGCGGGGGGTGGGCAAGATCCTGGGAGGGGACACAGCCAGGGCAGCTGACCCAGACTGGCCAAACGGATATTCCATACCATATGACATCTGCTCAGCAATGGGAAGCTGAGGGAGAGGGGGAGGAACGGAAGGCATTTGTTTTTTTTAACGTTTTGTCTTCCGGGGTAACCACTACGTTTTTGGAAGCCCTGCTTTCCAGGAAGTGGCCGGACATCGCCTGCTGATGGGAAGTAGAGAATAATCTTTTGTTTTTCCTTTGCTTTGCTTCTGCGCACAGCCTTGCTTTTCGCTATATTAAAACTGCCTTTATCTAAACCCATGATTTTGGAGTGGTCTTTTCCATCTTATTTTTTTTTTCCCCTCTCCCCTCTCTGTGCTGCTGAGGAGGGGAGTGATAGAGCGGCTTAGTGGACACCTGGTGTTTAGCCAAGGTGAAACCACTACAAAAGGACATAAATTGCAGAAGACTTCAAATTTGCTGACAATAATAGAAAAGTAAAATAGAACAGAGAAAATGTTTAAATCTGACCACAATTTCAGAGATTGAGAAAGCAGTCTTGTGTAATACATATTACTTCTCCTGTTGCTTTTCTTAAATCTAAACTGTTTAACACGTTGCAAAGAAATAAACCAACATCTAGGCTTGGTAAGAAGTTGCCCAAGCTACAGTTGAAAACCCTCTAGTATTATTCCAATTTCCATTTAGAGTGTCATCAATTTATCAAAAGATACTTTACCTGGAGTCCACTTCAGTTTCAATACAGTACTTTGCTTCTAAAATTCAGTAAAGGAGAAATTCACATTACAGCTGACAAAGTGTTCTTTACTCCAATTTGTTCAAAAAGGACAGACGAAATGCCAGCTTTTCTGTATCTGCTTTTTGTACTAACAATTGATGTTTAGGAGAAGCTGTAAACTGTTCAAGCCTCTGGCAAAACACAGCAAACATCTGTTGTTACCAAAAATTTTTGTTTGAATTCTAGTCTAGCCTGAAGAATGGTTTCTGCCTTAAACCCTCCGACACAGAAAAGATTCTAAGCAGTTGGAGTATTGTGTAATTGAAGACCTGTGACTGTTTCCTGAAGAAAGGAAAGACAAAGAGGGAACTTGGTTTCTTTGTCCTGTTTGATCAAGGCAAAAGCATCAGATGGTGAAGCAAAGAAATAGTCTGGAGAAGGATGAAGGGCTTGAGATGGTAATCACCACTTTTACAGCCAGAGCTGCATGGACCTGATTGGGAGGAGTCCAAACTGCCAGGCTGACATGCTTCTCACCTGCAGGACCCCAGGTGCTGCGGGAGAACAACACGCTTGCAATTCAGATTCAGTTTGACAGTAAACACAGTGTAAGTGCTGATCTGCACACAAATTGTTGCAATAATTACACTGCTCTTACTTTACATCTCTTGCTATGCAAGTCCAGTTTGCGGGCACTCTTACTCTTTTTGTCTTAAAATAGTAAATCTTAAATCAGTGTCATGCTATAATTATTGTCTTCTCTTCTGCTGAAGACAGACACCCATGCTTTCAAGAACATTTGCACATTGTGTCAACGAGCAAAAGGCTTCAGTTAAGGCAGACATGGTTATTTTGATAAAAGTCATGTAAATGAGCCCTATATGCCCTGAAAGCACACAAGTTTCATGGCTATTTCCTTAGGAGTTTCCCTGGGCAGCCAATAATGTTCCTGTTTCCAAGTAATGCCCCACAGTGAAAATAATCGCCTACATTTTTTGCGAACATCAAAGAAATAAATTTCTAGTATAACTGCTTACTAATAAAAGCTATAAAAATACTTGCATATATATTTCCTTATATAATTGTTACTGACTACAGACACTACTCCTAACTCAGAATATTAATTTTATCAAAGACTATTTAAGTAGTGAAATCTTATACCTGTCAGATGGATGAAATTAATGAGTTTAAAATTGGATTTTATTAACAGGTGTGGCAGGAAAAAGTGTTTCCATTGTGATTTCTGAAGTACCAGAACAGGAACAACTTGCAAATGGTTGGACAAAGAAAAGAACCTATTTATTTTAACTATTAGTATATTTTTATTTCAACAAACAATCAAATGCCTTCCACCAATTTAAATCTAGTTCTTCAGCATTAGGTTAGTATAGTTTTATAGTCTGTTCTTTGACTTCCAGTAGCAGCTAGAAATACGAGTTACATTTTTGGTACTCAGTCATGCCCAGTCTTTATTATATAATAGGGAGAATCTTTTACAGCTCTTATTTTTCAAACATATTTATAGCTAGGACAAATAGAAAACTCTGTTAATAGAGCGTTTTTATGCCACAGTCATCGTTACATTTCATAATGTAAATTTCTAACAGAAGTACTGATAGTCCTTTCAACAGTACAGAGACAGCAGGATCAAGGGAAACTGCTGAGTTTCATCTTGGCTCATACATCACCATAAAAGTTGCTAGCTAAGTGTGACTGAAAACTGTTACTTCTAGTGAAATGGTAGAAATCTTAAATAATCCAGCTCAGTAGCTGAATTCCAGATACAATTTGTATGACTCAACTGAAACAAAGTACTGGTATGTTTGTAAAACCTAAAACTAATGACAGACAGCAAAATATACCATCATTGGGATATGGAGTATCTGCCATTCAATAATAAAGCTGGATTTTTTTCAAACTTTTTGCCCCAGTCTCCTAAAGTCTTGCTTTTCAGTTCCCAAGTCTTTTGTTGAAACACAAATCTTTATTTTTACAGAGGACGAGAGAACTGTTTGTGCTTTACCCTGTTTGTTATGTACGTTGCCTACTGTTGTATTTAACGTCCTTCTACAGAAGCTGGTCTAAGTTCAGTGGAGAAATAATTCATTATGACACTGGAAAATCAGCTGCAAATGATATCTGTGGGCTGGATTACAGCTGCTCCTCTCCTTTGTTTCTCCACATGACACATGCTTTGTTTTTAATGACATTATTCCTGTGTTTTATGTTTCTTGTATAGTTTCATGAATTTTGGGGACGGATGCTGTCAAATTAGGAAAACATGCCGCTATTTCTGTTGGCATTTGCTGTAACTGTTATGGTGTAAAGACAAGCTGTGCAAGCTCTGTAGGTGAATACCTTTCATTAGATGAACTACCATAACTGGAAAAATTAGATTGTTTTCAGACACACACATAAATAACTATTCCCAACATAGTGAATGTTAATGTTGCATTATGCTCTTAGATTTCTGGTTTTATTCAGCATCTCAGTTCTTAAAGCCTCATTCTTACACAAAACCCAAATTCCTAAATCTTCAGCTAGTCATTCTGGGTGCTTCAGCTGCAGGCACTTCTCTGGACTGTAAATCTCAGAGTTCTGATCAGCAAGCCTTGAAAATCAGAGCTGTTAACAAGGCTATTTAGGATCTAATTTTTAATAAAAGATGTTGCATTGAAGTCTGTGAACCAAAAATTCATTTTAAGAGGAATGATTTCTCTTCCAACCATTAGCAGAAAGGAGGGAAAGGGAGCTTGTGTCTCAGCTGGTTTGTTCTGGTAACGTTCTGAAAGCTACTTGCACATCAAGAAGAAAGTTGCTGAGCTGAAAACTGGTTTTGTAGTATGACTGGTTTAAATTACACAAAGCTTTCCAAGAGAGGCTGTGTTAGCCTTTAGGTTTCTGTGCTTGTGTTCAAGCTAGAGAGTAATTTGGCTCAGACCAAAATAACTTCATGGTTCAGACTTCAGCCTTTCCTCTCCCTGACTTTTATGGTGACAACTTGAAACCACATTCTTTCTTACATCCAGAATCCTTCTATAAACCCACAAAAGCCCAATCAATGTTTGATTTAGATCACTGAAACATGGTTTCGGAGGCACAGAATTGCTGAGATGCATACTCTTGGAGGCTGAAAGAGTATTCTAGGGAAATCTCATCATATTCTTATGTTCTTTCTTGTCATGCTTGCTTTTAGCCACTGGATGTCAAGTTAAACAGACCTTTGGACTAGCTCAGAATGGTCATTCTCATACTCTTCTGTTCTTAGAGATACTTATTAAATGCCAACATCTTTCTCTAATGTAACAGATTATTTAAAATAATTTAAAAAAAAAATCCCTCATGAGATCTCTCGCTCTAAACTTCCAAAATGTCAGAAGATTGCAAATCCTAATTTAAGATCCTAAGTAAACGGCCAGATGGTATTTAGGGTGACAACAGTGCAATGTAGTAAGACTATATTTGAAAAAATGTGCTAATTTATTAAGAATTTAATTTAGCAGAAAGAATTTATTAGTGACATTTTAATAAGAATGTGAGACTCAGGGTCTGTCAGGGACCTGAGTGCACTAACAGGTCTTCATTGCCCTGACGAGCCTCACCTGACACCACCAGCAACTCCCTCTACCCATGGAGCCAGGGGCTGCATTTAAGCTTAGGCCTGGTCTGCGTTCCCTGCCTGAGCCTACCACAGCTATGCCTGTGCCCAGCCCTGTGTATGATCACTGATTCTGACTTGCTGCCTCTTGATCCCAGGTTTGCTTCAGGTCTGCTTTGCTGGCATTGACTGGCCTGATAGCCCAGACTCTCAGCGGGTCCTGGCTGCCATCCCTGGGTCTGCCTGGCTCACCACACTTGTGTGCTGTGGGACAGTGCGCTGGCTGTTAAGGCTTCCGCCATCCTGAGTTATTATAATTCTCCTGGCTCCTGCAAAGCAGCTGGCCTTTACTTTTCCCTGGCATAGTCCAATGCTCATATTCCAGTCTTAAATTCTTGCTTTTCTTTATTTGTAGTTCAATTTTTGTTTGTTTGCTTTAGTGTTTGAACACCTGACTATTTGACCATATCAAAACATCCCCATGAGAAAAGATATGCTACTCTTCCTGCTCTACAGGTGTTGAACTGGCATTGCAGCAGGAACCAGTCACTTCTTAAATAATCAAGAAGTTTCTCTGGAGAAAGAGATCCTGTAGTGTTCAAATCAGCAGAATGAATGGAAAAATTCTCTGTTGTTTTCCCACGGTAAAGCAGCTCTGGAGGGCTCATCCAGAAACCAGAGTTTGTCAGGTACTGAGCATTGCTAGGAAGGGAACATGCTTTGGCTTCTGTACAGTGCTTGGGAAATCCTTCTGTGGCAGAACCTTCCTTGGACAATTTACACCAGCTTTGTAATGGGGAGCCCAGATCCTCAAGAGGTAAGAGCTGATTTAGTTGACTTACGCTATCTGAGGAGTAGATCCATCATTAAAGCACAAAACTGCTTGATTCTGTAAGGGTGATTGGAGCTGGAAGTTTATTGTATGTTCCGTGGCATATTGATTTTGGTGAACTGTAAAATTGAATCCTGACAGGTATATTGCTCTTTAAATGTGAAATGTTTATGCTCAGAAAATAGGTTTGAGTTTCTTTGGTATCTAACTTCAGAATGCTGCCACGAGATTATTTTTCTCTTATTTTTATGGAGTAACCAATGTGATCATTGTTGACTTGCTGTCTGCAAGACACTAGAGCACATTGAGATCACTGCAGTTGTCTGATGATGGTAACTAGTTCTGACTGCTGCACAAGGACATTTCTCTGTGAACGGCAAGACAAACAGCCCTGTTCTCTCACTTTAAAAAAAAATCCAAGAAAATACCTCTACCATAAGTCAATGAATTTGAAAACAAAAAGACTGAGCAGACTGTTATGTCCTTAGTCAGGAATATAATAGCAACAGTTTGTACTGATTGCATGGCTAGGATTTTTTGAACTTATCTTCACTTAAATTTGTGAAGACAGAAGTGACTTTATTTCTCACTACCTCTTCTCCCTGATGATTAGTTACTATAAATAAACATTGAAAAAATGTAGCATTTTCACCTTTCATGTCAAAGGTAGCAGCAATGCATTTGTTTGGTAAAATATTCTTTGTGTAGTAAGGGCAAAGGCTGAACTTTTTGGCTGGGTAAAGTTTGGGGTTTTTTGGTGGGAAGTAAGAGAGGATGACAATATTAGTAAATTACTTCTTGTTACTAAAGCTGCAAAAAGGGGTAAAACCACACAAATGAAATGTTTTTGTAATCAGGGGAAAATGCCTCTAAATATCCATTCTTTCTCAAGGTATTCTGCAGTCTTAAGTCCCGTTACTGAAACTCTGCTTGGAAAAGAGCACATTGATTTTCTTACTAGGAAAAGAAGTAGCTGAATCATTCACCCAGAAGTGAGATAAGGTCTGTCTAAATCTTATGACCCTCATCATGGAATGCACTTGTTTATTATAGAGGGAGAGGTCAGTCACTTCCTGCTGGTTACATTCTTACGTTTCCATTTCTACGGGAAGGAAACTGTATGGTAGTGTGCAAAATAGCTCAACTGCTTTGGGGAATCAGGTTCAGAAATTAAGTCCATGTTCAAGGATGCATGTTTTGAATGCGTTTTGTGTTTCAAGTATATTTGTAGCCATCTCAAAAGAGCAGAAAGAATGCAGTGCCCAGCTTTCCCAATCACATATATGAATTTCAAGACATTCTTTCAGTGAAAAATTCTTACAGTAAGTAGAGATGACGTTTGTCTGCTGTGCAGCAAAATTACCACCCAACTATGTTTTCACGATTTGCTGCATTGTCTGCAAGTCATAAACAGGAATGCCAGTTCCATAGGGAGCAGGTGGAATTATAAAAGTAAAGTGAGAAGTAATAGCTTGGCATTCTGAGGATCAGTGTCAGTGTTTTTTATCACTTTAGTTCACATAGGTTTGCTTTTGAGATGTTTGTTTATTCAGAAGGCTTTATTTTGCTTTTTAAACTCTGAAAAGAATCTTCAGACGCCCACATTTTTGTTGAAATAAAACCCTGAGCGTCAACTGACTTTTTATTGTAACCATACTGAACTACTCACCAATTCATCACAAAAAAATTAAGCAGAGTATATTTGTTAAGGAAATTCATGACGCTACCGGAGGATAGAAGTCCACCATGTTTGCGTTAGTCCCATGCCTAGAAATGTTAGGCAAGTCAAAGCATTATTATACCAGCACAGAATAAAAAGTCCCTGCTCCAAAGAGCTTGTTATCAAGGTATAGGGAGACAGAAATGGAGGCATACTGGCAGGAAAGTAGCAGGTAACAGTAAGACAATATAAGTCAGTGCCGACAATACGGTCAGCAGGCTCTGCGTGCCTGCAGCTAGCTATTGTCAATGTCTCTCGATGCCACTGCTGCCAGCATGAGGAGCGGCATGAAGACAAGCAAATCATGCATGTTGAAAACTGTGTTCAGTGACTGATGGAAATGAGCATCACTGGCTGACAGGATGTGAAAGCTGGCAAGCCAGAGCTGTCTGAAAGATGATAGGTAAGCTGGAGATAGATAATCCATCAAGGCCCTTAGAAGGGAAGACCAGCAATATATATCTGATCTAACAGAAAAGGGGGGCGGGCAGGCAAAGAAGGGGATGCATGGCAATAACAGTCAAAGCAGTGGGCTGGGAGAGGACAGGATCAGGATGCAAAGGGCTCAGACTGAGCTGGACATAACTGCACTGGCACACTTGCATCCTGTCTGCAGCCTTGTGATACAATTACCTGTATGTTCCATTAATTAAGGTGGGAGAAAAAAGGATGTCATAGCAACTGAAACAGAAGTCAGTGAGGATCCAGAGGTGACATTTAGCAGAGTAGGTATTAATAAAGGCCACATCGCAGAGCTAAACAAAGAAGAATCTCTGTTTGTGTAGAGGGTTGATGTGAACGCCTGGGAAATCAGAGTCCAAGGTGATGACAGGCTGGACGACAGCCCTAGCAGAAGAGTTTTTAAAGAAATAGGCACATGGTTTTACACTTCTCTACATTGAGAAGCTCTCATTATAGAACTGTGGTAGATTCTCTTCTAGTTTAAGCATTAGGTCTGTTTGATTTTGGACTTTGTGTGAAAGGTTTTGAGTTGCAGCAGGGAGAAACTCCCCTAACATCTCTGTTCTCAGTGGTCCTGCCCAAATCTTCAATACTGTTGTAGTCTGAGCCAAATACACCTTCTGCTTCAGCTGCTGCTGGTTGCTTTGACTTAGGCAGGATATTTGTCACTGAAATCTTACAGGCTCAGCTAAAATATCTTCTGGTATTTTTAATTTGCAATCACTCTTCAGGCTGTTTTCAGAAACAATTCAAATAAAAGATTTTGAAAATTCAGTGATGTTAGTGAGAGGTCTGTTTCTCCCTTCCCATTTTGCCCCAATTCCTGAAAGCACTGGGCAGTGCACAGTGTACAACAGCAAAGCATAGGGTACCTGCAAGAGCTGTGAGCTGCTGAGACTTAAGCTGCAGTCACTGATAAAGCTGTCTGCTTTTTAGTGCAGTAACATAATTTTCTCCTACCAGTGGATTCACAATCATGCAGTGTGTGTTTGTTGGTTTTTCACAGAATCGCCAATGATATTTCTAGGAAGGACAGAATTTCTTTCACAGGGATGTTGTAAGACAAGACAGTATGTGCCAGGACAAATAGTTGTATAACCATCAGGGAAGTGTATGTATTCTCTGTGGATTATTTGAAGACAATAGTGCTATTATCTAAGGAGAAAGATGATAATTCTTTAATATAAAATGAGATCACAGTTTGTTTACCTTCTGGTTATCATGAACTATTATTTCTCATACGCCAGGGTTTACATTTTGATTGCTATGTGTGGGTACAAAATGCTTATTATTCTTCTTCCCTTAGTCTTTTCATCAGAGACCTGGCTGTCTCCATTACTGACCTCTATCTTACCTATGAAGGTATTTCTGCAGCCCCTCCCCATGATAGGCTCTAGTCACTGAGTTTTCTATTTCAGAAGTAATTACTACATAAGCACATGAGATTAAAAAACAATCAAACAACAAATAGTACTAGTCGTTCTTCCTATAAGCAGCACAAGCTCTGTATTAATGCTGACCTGAACCTGGCACTGCTGTCTGTCACTGGCCACTGTGTGCACACTAGTCAGTACCTGACTAGGGGAGAGTGTTTGATAACTAGAATTTCTCCACAATTTTATTTCTCATCCCTTCTCTACCAACAGTCGTCTTTTTTTTTTTTAATGAGTCCTACCCTAGCTGGGAAACACACTATTCTGCTGTATCTCTGCATAAGCAAGTCTTTCACAATGCCTGCTTCCAACGAATATGATGAGGCAGCTTGGAGACCACCACATGCTGACCCTGTATTTCAGCCTGCTGCAGCCTGAGTTGACAGTGGCTCAAACCTGATGTATTACAGGCAAGAGAGCAGCAAGGGAAGTTTCATTTAAGTTTTGTATCTTCTTATTGCCTGAAAGATGGGGAGGTGGTTGTTTCTGCAATGATATAGCAATTTTTCTGTCATTTTTAAAATATCATGTGTCCGTGCCTACAGCAGGCACTAAACTGCACCAGTACAATCAGTGTTATTTCACACATGCGAGAAGGTCTGGAAAGCTGAGAGTTCTTATTTGGGAACTGGAAGTAGGGAAGGTTCCAGTTGAAATTATTTGAGAAGAGTTTGGCTAACCAGAGTTCCCTGAAGAAGGGTAGGCTTTGCACAGAAGTTAAGCCATAGTAGAGAGGGAAGGGTGAATTTGAGAGCTTAGCCCACAAAATAAGGTAAGAAGGTTTTTTTGGAGGCACTGCAAATCCAGTTTGGCTGGTCTGGAGAGCTCTTTGTGTGACTGCTTTGTCTTCAGACTCTGTGAGGAAGGACAACATGGACAGAGGTGGGTTGATCTTTTCAAGCCATCTGGCCTTGAAGCCTAAGTCACTAGAGAAAGCTGGAAATACTACTGGGGAAACGAAGGCAGAGCACCTGCTGGATTGTATTTTGTCATAGAGTGGAAGTCTAATGCTATGTTACAGAGAGAAATTCATACTGTTGAAGAGATCACTGACATAATCTTTACATCTCGGTGGAAAAGACTTTTTTTTTTTTTTTTTTTTTTTTTTAGAAGTCTTAGAAAAAACCTTGTGTTTGAATGGACTTTTCTAAAGCGTTCTTTCTGGTCTGGCCCTTCTCTACTCAGTCCAGCCCTGGGATTCTCACTGTCCTGCTGTGGGGCTAAACAGCTCCAGCTAGCTGCGCCCTGCAGTTTATAGTTTTGCTGTTCACTGTAGATCTTGGCTACCCTAAAAAATTAGAACTATCTATGAAGTGAATTATTCACTTCTACAGCTGAGCAGAAACCACGTTGATTTGATTTATTGTTTTCTATTTTGTCTATTGATTTTTAGGTAGTCCCAAGAACATGCTCCCACAAAAGGCCATACAGAACTCTGTACTCAGTTTAATAATTTTATTTACAAAGGGTGTTCTTGCCTCAATGTCTCCTTACCAAGTTACTCCAAGCATGAAGAACTAAATTTAATTTCTATGACTAACAGAGCATAAAGAAGATATACACTCTCTCCCTGCTTTGTTATTTGGGGTGCCAAAATTGCAGTACGCTGTCTGGGAACAGCTAGGAAGTGGGGGAGTTCCCACCTGACAGATCTGAGCTGTTAAAAGGCAAAAGAAAACAGATGGTTGAAAACAGATTTCACCTGCATATCTAAGCAGATAAGTTTGTTGCAGGTACCAGTACAAAAGCAGGCCTCAGAAAATGCTTCTGAGAAACTTGTTTTCAGGTGTTACAGCCACTGACAAGCAATACCACATCAGATACCCAGGGCTTACAACTTCTCTACAGAAGGGACTGAGGAAGGAAGGCTGCTATGGACTCAGATTTTATTGTGTGGTATTGCCTTTTGAAAGGCAGATACTGAAAATGGATAGGCTTTCAAGTGAAAAATCAATAATTCCTCCCCCGATCCCATCACTTACAGGAAGACTGGGCATGTCTAGAAAGCAAGCAGACCATATTTTGAGGGTATAGCTTTGTTATCCTGAAGATGTTTTGTAAGGGTTATTGCTATCATTCTTCCCATCACGGAGGGGGGAAAAAAATCACACAACTTACTATTAAGCCTTAGAAACACTCAACTTCCCTGCTTTGTGCATTCCTCATTTGTAGTAATTCAAATCCCAGAATAGTATCGGCACTCAAAGGAGAGTGAAAGTTTACCTTTCCCATTACTGAGTAGTCTATTCCTCTTTCCTCATGCTGGCCTTGGAAACTTAGATGATCTTCTGGAAAATTTAAGGAAGCCCAGGTGAGGTTTTGTAAATATGTCTCAGGGACATTAATGCCTTGCTGACCATACCCCTAGTCTTCTAAGTCTCCTGGTGTTTCCCAACAGCAGTCTGTTTATCTTCTAAGTAGCAGATTACCTCTTCTTTCAGTCCAGTCTGTATTCTTGCAGATCAGCTAAAACCTAATTCCACACAGAGCTCCCAGCCAACGAAGAGGACACTGTTCCCTCTCACTCATTGTGAAAGGACTCCTATGCACATTTGACCTTTAATTAAATTTTACCCATGAATTACCTTTCTCTTATTCTGTTAGACAATTTTCTCAGTTTCTTGGAAGGGTCTCAAAGTCCATGGTCTTTCTGCTATTTCTGCCTATAGTTTATATAAAGCTATGAACAGAAGTTAATTACCAGTAGCAAGAGTTTCAGGTGAAAGTCAGGACTTGAAAACGGAGAAGGGTGTTCTCACCATACTTCAATTGGACAGAATTTGAGAGATGAATTCTGGGCAGGTTTTCTTTTCTCCAGAAGTGGCTGGAGGGCAATTCAGACCTGGGCCATAAACCAGGTGTGCTTCCAGCATGTTTCACACACAAAACTGTGGCAGAAATGTTTGAAAACTTTAGGATGAGTTGGATGGCTTTAGAAAGTACCTGAGGTCATGAACTGACACTTTTTCTCCATTAAGCCTCCTAGGGATACAACAGAGGTAAGCCTTTTGTGGAGAATAGCCAGGGAAAGACAGAAGGTAAACTTCTCTCCAGATCCATAAGTCTAGCATTCTGATAACTTCAAGTGAAATAGCCTTACCTATAAAGAAAAACAATTATCTCTCAGTAAAATACTTTGAGTTCTTCTGTCTGGTTTAATACTGCGTATAAACCAAAAGCAAATCTGAGTGAAAAAGGTTTTGTTAATCATTTGCTACGATACATCTCTGTCTGACTTCCCAAGCTCTCGGCACAGAGAATGAGATGCCTCATACCTCACACCTTGTGTAGTTCTAGGATATGACTCCTCTCCTTCCATGGAAACTGTGGCATTGCATATAAAATAGGTCAGCTGAATAGCCTCTAGCAATTGGCTATAACACAGGATCAGACAACTGTAATCATATGAGAACATTTCCATTGGACATGAATCTTTGTGTTAGGGTCCAATTTTCAGAAATAATTTCATCTAGCTTTGGAGTGCTTAGCATTCACCAAAGCAGGCCCCAGAGGCTATGGAAGGATACCAAATCAATAGTCCTCTTTGGACTAGCATCCAATTCTCACTGGGAAAGCTTTCTTTCTCTCCTTTATACTGTGTATTCTTTCATAACATATTCTCAGGAGATGCTGAACGAATCAAAGGCATGTACAACAATGCCAAATCTAATGAAACAAGAAGACACATAGGTTCTATAATGTCTGATTTATTGTAGAAAGTACTACATTTACTCCCTGACTTGATTACTCTGCCAAACATAATATGAGCTCCCCTAAAAATGTGAAAAATTGGATGCTTCCAGCTTAACTGGAAATTAAGTATTTTCAGTGCATTGACTTGCTATTAGGATGAGAGGAAATAAAAAGGAAGAAAAATGTAATCTGTGACCCAGGGAAAGGGAAAACTTAACGTACAAGCTATATGTAAACAGATTGAGTGTTGGCATTGCGCAAACTAAGACATAAAGCAGAAAACTAAGAGGATTTGAGCAAAGAAAATTAGAATACCGAGTGAAAGAACACCTCTGATCTAGTATTTATGCCTGTCCTTGAAGATTATATGTCTTAAACTTTATGTCTTATCAGTTTGATAAGAGCAAGATCTAACTGTACACCACTTCTTTGAACATAAAGTTCACACAAATGGAAGGTCTCCCATTGCTTCCTTCTTCTGCACTTCAATCATTAAAATGTTCTTTCTGCTCTTTTCCCTTGATAAGTTTTATTTGAAGATAGTATGAGCTTTGGCCAGTTTCACACTGTGGCTTTCTGTAATGACATCTCCTGCCTTTTTAGTAGTAAAATGCAAAATTTTCTTCCAGAAAGGTCCTGTCCCTCCAAAGGTCCAACACTATTGTTTGCTGCCTCATACCTGCAGTATGCTGCATGCAAGCACTGTGTATGCAAGAACATAGAGTGGTGGATTTGGAGTTCACATCAATGTCTTTTGAAGTTTGTACCATTAACGTCACATCCACCACTGCCCTCATATTTATATGTCTGATGTCACGCATAGAGAAGAGGTGATAAGCACACCCCAGAAAATGACCATAGAATCTCAGATATTGACAAAGGTGAAGATTGTCAGGTGATTAGCCACCTCTGGGCTCAGTTCTGCCACAGCTACCTTAAACTAGTTTAGCTTGGTTGTGTCTGCCTAACACTGCAGGGCAGGGATACTTGATGAAATCTCTCTGCCGTTCATAACAGGTCTGCTAATAATTATTTTTAAGGTCTCACAGTTTGAGAGCCTGTAGAGAAGTCCAAGAAGTGTCTCCTCTGGTTACTGTGCAGTGGCCTGGTGACACAAGTTAAGTGCTACCTCCCTTAAATGACTGTCAAGGAAAGGGAATCTGCAGCACTATAGGTGAGTGCCTTTGAATAGAGGCCCAGCTCCTGCTCGTGCAAAGAAATGCCATCCTGTTTCCCTCAATTTAAGGTTAGCTACTGCAAAGTACTAACTGAAGGAAAGGTACGTGAGGAATCCATGCAGAACGGAGGCAATAGAGTTCTCGCTGTTACTGTCACAACCTTCTCACAAAGGCTTTCTAGAAACAGTTCACACCATCTATTTTTATTACCAACTGCAATGAAGCTAATAGCTTGCATTAGGGTCATTTTAACAATGGGCGGAAGGCCTAAACTCTGTGATTTAGGCTGCAGTATTTGCTAGAACAGCTTTTTCACACTCTGTGCCTAATTCTCTATTGTAATTAAACTTCACTTTACCACAGTAATGGGCCTTCAACTGGGAATACAGCAATTCAAATGTAAACAAGATTTGTGTGAATAAGAATCTGCTCAGGTACACCCTAACGAAACACAAATGAAAAAGAAAGCAGACAATGCTTGAAACAACTGATTATTTGCTGTTCTCTGCCTATAGTATTTGGGCGCTTTTTTTTAAAGTGAAGAGCAGAAAAGGATGATGTCAGTGGATTTTATCCTTATTTTTTGTTTATTTTTAGAAGCGGACCAACAAGTAACCGTGACCTAAATTCTACAAGACAGAAGTGCACACAAGCACATTGTTAAATATCAGAACCTACTTGAGTTCAGACAATTTCAGCAGAACTGTACACATACATCATCTTTAAAAGCAGACTACAAAAAACTAATTCACTAATACAGTGAAAATAAACAGTAAGGTCTAATATTTAAGACAGATGGTGAAGTCAAACTTTTAACTTCTTTGTTCTCATATAGGGATAATGTGGATATAACATGAAAATTCAGACAAATCTCTCAAAGGCAAAAAAGATAACAGCACTTTTAAGTGAGCATCCGTTTTATACTGTCATTAAAGTGAAGGTGGAATCTGGATGGAACAAGCTTCAAACTGGGCATGTGCAGACCCTGCCATCTCCTGTATTTAAATGGAAGCTGCTGCTGCTGCCCTTTGCTAAGCTGAAGATGAAGCGATGCAATCTGAAGCTCTGGCGAGAAAGTCTGCACTGGATCTCACATTGTTGCAGAGAAGCTAACAGTCTGCTTTACACACACACACACAAAGGTAAATTGGCTGACATAAATTCAGAGGAGAGCTTTTCTTTCTTTGTTTTTGCTTAGATTTTGTCCACCTGAATAATCAGCCCATTCAAAGGGGGATCTCTTGTCCCTCTGAGGACCCCAACAGCAACAAAACTGTGGAGTCCTTCAACGCACGGAATGACTCGGAAGCCAATGCCTACACGCTGATGGACCTGCCTCTTAGATCCCCAACAGTAAGTGTTTTCTGTCACTAAAAGCTGTAGCACGTAGTTCTACTGGCAAAGCTGGCATTTATAGGACTCTAAATGGACATTTAAGGTGCGTGGATGCATTTAATGCTGTAATGCAATAATGAAGAACATAATGAAAACTTTTTATTCATTAACTACTTAATTACTGCAGAAAGGACTATAGAAACAGTGTTTTTCAGGAGTTACATGGACAGAAGGCACGGAGTCTTGTGCACCAAACAGCTGTTTAGCAGTTCAAACACAATGCTTTCTTGTGTTATTATTCCAAATGGAAATCCCCGTAATTTCTGTAACAGTCTATAAGTGAAGTGCTTATGTAAATGTTAAAAAGTTGTTATTTGCAGTTACCCCAGAGAGGTGTTCAGAAGGTTTTCCCAGGTAAGTTCTATCAAAGCTCCTTCTCAGTTATTAAATACTAAACAGAAAGAAAATTTCTTTGGATGTGCAAAGGTGAGAATCTGTTGTGATGACACTTCAGGATGGAATTTTTTTGGACTTGCTAAAAATATTCTCCATCCCACCCCACGAGCCCGAACCAAAGGAGTTCAGAATTCTTCTTCCTAGTTGTGTATCTTAGTGTACTACTAGGACTACAAGGTTTTGTTGGCCTGCTGTTTATACAAAACACTGTTTAAAGATAAAGAATAAAAAAAAGACCCAAGCTAATTTTTTCAGTTTTTAAAATCTAAAACTCAACTTAAAATCTTGATGTGGTCATACCAGGAGCAATAACACAGTGGACACTTAGAAACTGTATGCAAATTCCAAACACTCCGGAAGTTTTTATGCATAAGGGATGATGCATTTAGTGTTTCAGTTTGACCCTAATTTATAATGAAGGACAAGTAAATATTTCATTATTTGCATAGTAAAAATGCAGTGTTTATTTTTTTTAATAAAATCTGGATGTGTGCAGTGTAGTACAGAAAATTAAACAGAGAAATGTTCTGAGCCAAGGAGCTTACAAACTAAATTAGATGGATAACATATGAAAGAGGATAGCAGAACATAGCAGGGAGGGAGAAGAGGGACTGGAGAGCGCATGGCAAAATGGAAAAGGATTCTGGGGACAGTGATTTACACTGGAAAATTAAAACTGGATTTTTTTCTTATTCTATTGAAAGAGGCAATTAGTTGTCCGTTTCCTCTCCCTAAGTCATGTGACTGTATTTTCAAACTTTTGCATTTTAATTTGACACAAAGATTGGTTTAAGTGAGTTTCAGGACTGAAAGCAGTATGTGCTCCTTGTGGTTGACACTAAATCTGGAAGATAAGATACAAAATCTGCTATCCAAATTGCTCAACAGGACAAACACCATCTATGGAAAGCCCTGCTGTCTACTGGAAAGAGAGCTTAGCAGTTGGCATCACCCTGCTGAAACCATAACTGAGGTGGGATTACGCTCCTTTTTGTGCTGCCTGTCATCACAGAGCAAGTGCCTACAGAGGCAAGCTCAGAAATCAGAGCAAGAAACTGTGAAGAAAACTAAGAAAAATCAGTTGTGTGAGGCCTCTTATAGGTAGGCAGTACAAACACTGCACCTAGAAACCCTAGAAAATTACAGTATTTCTGTTCTGGTAATTTTTCTAAACTATATGATTTGTTGTAATGTAAAAGGCCACTACCATTGGTTGTTAAAGCCATACTGTGTAAATAAGCAGCTTCATTACCTGTATTTGCAGGAAAACTAAGAACAAAGGAACCTGAGACATGGCCAAAGTCAATGTGGGACTGCCAAAACTTGCTACGTTTTGGAGCTGGGCTCTATTCCATTAAAACATTCATTCTGCAAAACCAATGCCTACAGTTAGAAGCCACATGAATTCATAAAAGCAGCGACATAGCAGGACCTCTTTCCCTTTTCTTCTCTTGTTTTGAACCAAATTAGATATAACCCATCTGATGTCCAGGCAGAAGTAACTGAAAAAATGTCCTTGTCCTAGTCTTTTCTGTTCCTGGCTTTTGAAATAATGTCATATAAGTAAATCAATTAATCAGTCAGAACCAGCATTGAAATATGTTCAAATCCTCAAATGACCTTATGAGGATTTCTTCTTTCCCTATACATACAAACTAAACCTTGCTTTATACTCTTGCCATTGAGAGAATGTGAGGAGCGGGCTATATCAAATATGATTTATATTCAGTGCAAGTATTTACATGCATGGCCTTGATCCTACCATCATCACTGTTAGCTTTAGTAGGACTTCAGTAATCAGCATCTCCAAGTGAACAGTAATGAAGTGATACGATTTTTTTCTTACTCTGAAAAAGAACAGATTTTTTTCTTTGCATGTTGTCCTTGTTCCACTTACACACAAATATTTTTATTATGCTATGGGCACGGGGAGGGTTGGACTTCCAAAAATGGTATGTCTTCTATTAGAAGTTATTCAGAGGTGAGCTGGTTTAATTGGTTTGGGGTTTTATAATCAATTATGAAGTAACGATTTAAAAAACCTTCTCTTTAGGAAAATGTGTATAGCAAGCAAATTCAAGACAGAGTAGATGCAGGCATCAAATATCCCTGGGTTTTATGTCTGACCTAGGCTTCCACTTAGGAATCATGGTTTTGTCCTGAACAGCAAAGGGATTCCTTTATCCTTTTAACTCCCTTCAGACCAGTGTCTTGACAAACTTCATGGTGACATACAAGTTCTGCCCTACACTGATGTTCTCCATGGCTGATTCATTTTTACCCCTTCTCTGCTTGCACCAGGACTTAGCAGAAGGAACTGTGCCCTGCTCTCTTCCTGAAGAAGCAGGCTGACTCTTCAGATTGGCCCTCAGGAAGAATTCTGCCTCCCTTGTAACCAGCTGTGGCAGCAGGCCATAAATATAAGGAAACAGGCTCTGTGTTGTGCTGCAGCCTCCACAGACAAGGCCAGAACAGTAAGGATTTAGACATATTTATCTATCAAACATTTCCTTTTTTCCAAACTCCCAAAAAGCATCTCAAGCTTCTAAGTCTCAGTCAAGTTTACTGAATGATAACTGAAAACAGGGTCAGTTCTTTTTAGCTGTTTTGTTGCAGGCAGTAGACAAGCATTCCTTTAGGAAGAAGAATGAGCATTTTAAGAAGACAGACTGCATTAAACCTAGCTGTTTCCCTCTATCATAGTGTTTCCAGGACACACTTAAATCTGCTGGAAGGAAATGCACTAACACAGAGCAACTTTGTAACTTCCTAACTTCTTGTCACTGAGTCTATTGAGGCAAATGATAGAGTAGGATTTAGAAAAGGATTACACCTATATACAGAGGATAAAAATATCTTCCACTAAGATTATCCTTTCAAACAGATAATAACCATGTTTTAAGGGTACAAACCAACTGCTAAGTCTCTACACTGAAAATTAAATTCCCACATCACTGTTCATTATGCATGTTTCATGGCTCTGTGAAACACCCAGTGATGGCTAAAGGCACGCTAGTGTTTAGTCAGGAGCACTGGTCTGAATCAGTGTGGATATTCCCAAGTTCCTTACTACACCAAAATTATCCATCTGATTCTGCAAAACTAGTGTAAATGAATAACAAATGACATGCCTATCAGATTAAAAACACAAACTCTTTTACAGTTCTAGCAAAAGTCCAGTTTTCATATACCACCAAAGAGTATTATAAAACCTGCTTTTAAGGCTGACTAAAATGCTGTCCTTGGCTAGTGATATGTTCTCCAACTGACCCTCAGTGCTTAATGTGAAGAAATTTTGGTACATTACAGTTACTATCTTGATGTCTTCCACAGCTTCCATGACCATTTTGTTTGCTTGCTTGACACACACAATATTTATATTGACCATCAGGAAGTTGGGTGCTTCCCAGTGAATCCTTTCCTACAGAATTAATACAGACCTAAGCCACCCACAGCACAGGAGGTCTGTGGGTATACTGGCACCCAGTGGTCCAAAGGCTCAGGTGCAAGCATCTCTTATTTGTTGACTCAGGAAAGCTGTAGTCCATTGTCCATTCACTGGAAAATGTCCAACCTCTTAGCTTCCAGTTCAGTTTCTTTGCATATTTGGTGATGTTTTGAACCATGTTACATTAAATAAACTGTTGTCATATCACTTCGAAGAGAAATAATGAAGTGCTGGTTTTGCCTGTTCGTTTCTTCATTACAAGGTGTTTATAGAAAGAAGGCTGAACAGAAAAACATGCAAGGCAACAATGCTAGGTATTATTAATGCAATTGAAGTGGTTGTTCCTAGTATTCTCAAAAGACAATTGCTGCAGTAGGGATTGTAACAGTGGCATTTTTACTCTTCCCTGCCAGCCAAGTACTCATACCATAGGGTAACAACAGAAGACAGAGACTAAACAAGGCTAATCTGCTGGAGAAACTGAACAGAGAAAAGCTTTGGGAACTGCCTGACTTGATTAATCTGCTGACCTGATTTCCTCAAGTACTAGCTTATTCTTCCTGTCCTTTCTATTAACATACAATTCTGTTAGAAGATCTAGAGCTGAACTTGAAACAGGCATGTGTTTTCATCTTCTAGTAAGGAAGCTATATGTATGCAAATTAGTGACGAATTTGAAGTGCTTAGGCCTGATCTAATGCCTTGCTGGCCAACTAGTCCCTTCCTTTGACTTAAAGAAGCTTTCAATCAGATCTGTATTTCCAATAAAAACAGTGAAATGACTTTAATAATTGACATTTTCCTCTTAGAGAACAGCCAGAGTTGGACCCTGTGGTAAAAGTCCCAGACCTGCAGGAACTCCACACTAAAATGTGAATTTATTCCTTTTTGCCACAGACCTTTTATTTGCCCATACATTTCATATTGTTTATGTCCTATGACTGCTCCAGTATAAATATTATTCCTTTATTTTTTTTACACTTGACATTTTTATTCACTCTGAACTTGTTTCATTCCTGAATAAGTAATTTTAAAGTCTCTTGTCCCTTAAATAACCTCTCCTCTCTTGTGGTTTCTCTGTGTATTTCTATTTATCTTTTGAATTTTTTCTTGTCCTTAGTCCTCCATAAATTTAATTCAAATTAAAACCATTTTAATCAGTTCTTTGTACCCAAAACAAGCTCCTTTAGTTGCTTCATTTCTGTTACCTTGATCCAGTTCTGATTAAATGGCTAGCTACAGGGAAAAACATCAGAAATCTCCATTCCGTTAACAATCATCATTAACTCTCTGTAAAACAGCAGTTAAAAAATGTTCTAGTCACAAGGCTAAAGAGGAAAAAAAAAACAAAAAAAAACCAAAAAAACACAACCAAACCAAACCAAAAACAACAAAAACCCCAACAAACCGAAGAACATGTGATGTCATTTATTTAGAACAGTTTTACCTCAGATTTTCCCTCCCCACTTGCTATTAGTATGGGATTTTTTTTGTTATTATACCAGCAGTGTGTTAAGCACAGCAATTTCCACCTAGGCAAGAAGCCCATTGATGTTGATGATGTGACACCAACTTAGACTTTGCTGCAGGAACCTGAACAATAAATGTCATGATACTGTCAATCAGTTAGTGTATCAACCTTAACATTTTTCTCCAATTATAGTAACTGCCAGAGCTACATTTTCTTTCTCTAAGATCAGAGTATTTGTCCAGCACTTCATTGCTGCTAATGTAGAAACCCAGGGAGTGCACTCTACTTGGTGAGGATTACTGCAGGCAGATCTTCAGCATGCAAGCAAAGACAATCTCTTACAGAATTCCAGACACTCCTGGAGTTCACCGCTTGCTGCTGACACATTTGGTTTAAATACACAGTCTCTAATAACTTCAGCCCAATCTCAGAGATGTATTCAGAAGTAAAGTCTGCCTCTATTTTCTGAAAATATTAATTTGAGAACTGGGGTGTTGTCAAAGGCATTTCTGAGTTGCACTCGAACAGTGAATGCCAACTACTAACGCAACTGTAGCATAAAAGGGAGAACTTCCTATCTACCTCTGTGTACTTTTCTCCTTTTCTATCAGCAACCTTCCTTTTCCTGGGAAAGAATAACTGCATATGACAGCTGTAAAAGCAACATCCAGTGCTTGTGATTGGGAAGAACATATCCAGACTCATAGCATTATTTAAGCTTGTTACAGGCACAGACCTTTGTACAGGCAATTCTCTTGTCCTGGATCCTAGGCCACAGCCAGGTTGACAGTATTCACAGTACATAGGCTACAAACAATTCAAAATATTTCCTGCGCTTAGAAAAGCCTGCTGTGATTCTTGTCGCTCAGTAGCTGGGGAATGCCATGGCTGCAGCCTGCAGGCTTCACCTATGAGCAGTGGTCATGGCATGCTATTCCACAGTGAGTGCCACCCTTGATGAGAAAAGCCTGGCTACACAGACAGGATCTGTCCATGCAGATGAATGAAGATGGAGCTTGGTATTTTTCATGACTACATTAGCTGATTGGAGTTGATGCTAAGACACACTTAGGACACTGGCAGTGACACAGAGGTGAGTGTTTAAGTCTCCTTGCCAGACCTTGCATCAAAAGGCTGCAGAACAGTGGTGGTTTCAACAGCTGTTCTTCTCTCCTCTTCAATTTCTATCAAGTCATCCTGCTTCCTGGGTACATACAGCTTTATCGTTTGCTTCATTACTAATCTGGGTTATTTGGCCTAAAATGTGTTTGTGGCTCCTGATAGTTAACTAAAAATTGTTTTAAATTATTATTTGAAATGATGTAGCCTTCAGACTTGGCTACTGAATTTCGCTATAAGTTATTAGTTGATTACGACACAAATGCTTTCATCAAGTGCTTTATCACATACTTCACAGAGAGCAAAATATCTTCATTCAGCACAGAGCAAAACCAGAAGCGATATGGAAACCAGGTATAAGGTATAAAGGATTTGTGGTTTAGTTTTTCTGATCCTCAATTTAGTTTCCAAAAGACTGTTGTGCAGTGCTGCCAGGCTTTTTGCAACCAAGTCTTGAGGGCAGCTTGCAATGAAACAGCCATACGACTAAGGGAATAAATGCATGTTTATCTATAGAAGGTTATTTCTACTTACTTAGAGAAGTCTAGCCAGTGATGTCAGAAGACAATAGAAATCATACTTCACAGGTACAGAAACTTCCCTGAAAACTAAATAAAACTTACTTGTTGAATACTGCATTACTTGATGAAAATGCAATGAAAAAGGTCTCTTCCTGTCTCTCTTTTTCTCCTCTGTATCCTTATCTTTCTTTTGGGAGAGAAAAGATTGCTTTTCTTCACCAAAATTCTAAATCAAGAGTAAACATATAAACTGTCTGACAATATACCTATGACCTCTTGTTTACTTCACAGGAGATGACAGTGAAAGATATTCCTGGTGCCTTTCCTACAGTAGATGTTCCAGACCATGCCCATTATACAATTGGAGTAGTCATTCTTATAATAGGGATCACAGGAACTCTGGGTAATTTCCTAGTCATCTATGCTTTCTGCAGGTATTTTTCTTTTGGATGTTTTCTTAAATACTCAAATTTATGAACTTTAATAGTACCTTGACTGTGCTTTGCAAATGCAGCACAGGCATACTGTCAGACTACTATGCAGACACAGTAAAATGCACCAAAAGACACTGCTGTAGGAAAAAAAATGTCAACCTGCCATTTCCCTCTGAGCTTCTCCATTAACCATAGCCATAGCAAATTGGTGAGCAAGATTGCAAAGAATCACGCAGATATGCCAAGCAATAGAAAATCAGCCAAAGCAGAAACCTCCTAGTGATTTTTTTTTTCCTACTAGCTGAACTGTGTCTGCACTGGACTAATAGGATGTTTTGCACTTGTGTCTCCCACATATCTTCTCTATTTTAGATGTTTCCTTCCTTCTGCTGCTGTTTCTTTCCTGGCTCTGTTCCTTACTAGACATGTCTCTTGCTTTCACATTTTCTAATACTCCGCTTGTTTCCTTTTAACTAAAGCTGCATTCCAACTTTCATATCTGAAGGAAATTGGATCTCTGACAACAATGTGATATTTTCATTATTCCTGTTCACTCATCCTGTTTCTGTTTTGTCACACTGAGGCAGTGCATTGGCATGATGTCCAGGCCAGGGAGCTTCTACTTTGTGATTGGTCTTTATGTAGTAATGTAATAAACCAAAATAATAGCAATTATATGATAATTTGGCTGTGTTAACACAGTTGTGCTTTTACAGGTCTCCTTTAAAACAGTGTACTATATAGTACTATGAATAACGTATACAGGCAGGATACACTGAAGTCCGGCTATTGCTCTCTTTAAAGTCAGTGTCTGGCCCAGTGAAATGAGTGTCATAGAGAAGAACTGATGCGAAACAAAATGCTTGATGCAATACATAGTGAGTTTGCTTAATCCCTGTATTTGGAAGTCACCGTTGATCTTATCAGCAGTGGAAAATGCGCTCCCCTCCCCCTGCTTAACATGACCCAGATCCAGCAAATCCATAGAGTACATCAACTTTAATTTCCTGTTAATCATGGACATGCAGTGCACTGGGTCAGAGTATTTAAAGAACAATATGATTTATCCCCATCCCTGAGCTGTTTATCAAAACAATCCTCTAAAGTGCACAGGAGTATAAGGGTGTAAAACTGAGCCTTGCTTATCTTCTCTCATGAGGGAAATGAGAAGTACTCTGCTCTAGCTTGCTATGTAGAGTGCCTTGGTATTTGTGGAGCTGCCAAGGCTCACAGAAAAGAGTAACAACATAATTAACAGTGCAGCAGTGTTTAGTAACATTTCTTCTGATCTTTGTAGGAGTAGGAGCCTTCAGACTCCAGCCAACATATTCATCATCAATCTAGCTATTAGTGACTTCCTGATGTCCATTACGCAGTCTCCAGTTTTTTTCACCAACAGCCTTCACAAACGCTGGATTTTTGGTGAGAAAGGTTTGTATACATTCTTTCTAAGTACTTTCTTACCATAGTGACAGCTAATCTACTATTTCCTAATCCTCAAGTACACTTGCAATGTTGAGAACATTTCTCAACATTGTTTCATTGTGCAATAAATACATTCTCACCATGAAGAGGAAAACTACACACATGACATAGATACAAAGGCAACACTGGCAAGGTAAGGCACAGGGCTAGTCTTCTTGTCAGCACTCTTCCCCAGTCATCTCGTAACTTAGTTACTGCCAGAGTCCTATGACAAAGAAACACCACCCCTCAATGCACCAGCTTAAAAACTCTTCTAAACAACATGCTCTGGGACTTGCACCTGACAAAGTGAAGCAAGAAAGCCTGGTGAAAATGAGTTTTCACAACAGAAATATTATCTGAACATTTTCTGTGCAGTAAGAAATTGTGTAATGAAGGTTCTTTCGTTCTTCCTCTACAACTCTAATAAGAGGAAGACTGGTCTTTGCTTCTTGAACAGGTATTGACAGAGAGGAAAGTCAGAGAAGTAATGTTGCTATTTTGATCTCTGATGGCCAAAATCACTTTTTTTTTTACTTCCATGAAGTGTTCACTTGCATAGATGTTAAAAAAAAACACACCAAACTGCTTTTAATCATTGTTTGAATAATTAAAATCACACATTAATATATTCATAGCCTGCGTATTTGTTCCAGTTATGCTGACCTTGAGATATAAATGGTTCCATAATATCAAAGTAGCTGCAACCCACTGTTAAGCAAAACAGCTGTTTCTACCGGGAGTTTCAGCAAAACTTGAGTGTAACAAGATATTAATGGACTGCTGAAATGATCCCTCTAAAAACATCAGAAATCAAATCAGTGAAAATATGTTAAATAACACTATCTCCAACAATTCAAGCAAACAAAATCTTTGAAGTTTATCTCCATGGATAATGTAATTAGCAAGACAGACAGCAGCTTTGAAATAGCATTACAACTGCAGGAAAACTGAAGTTCCATTGCTTTACAAATTCCCGAAGACATTAGTTCACAAGAAACACAGACTTGAACTCTCCCAGAAATTATCATGGGTAGATTAATTTCACTGCTACTTCTGTCATCTTCATTGAAAGGCTGTGAGCTGTATGCCTTCTGCGGAGCTCTTTTTGGCATTACATCTATGATCACTTTGATGGTGATTGCCTTGGACAGATACTTTGTCATCACAAAACCTCTGGCTTCTGTTGGAGTGACGTCTAAGAAGAAGGCCCTAATAATCCTGGTAGGAGTCTGGCTGTACTCTTTGGCTTGGAGCCTCCCGCCCTTCTTTGGATGGAGTAAGTGAAATGGAATAAGTTTTTTTCCCCTCATAGCATTAGATTAGAGACTGGTTACAGGTAGAGAAGAGGATGCAATTTATGGCTTGCATATTAGGCTTGAATAAATAATTTTGAAGAAAACTGATAAAATATGTATTGAAACTGAAGATCTCCAATCAAATGGAAAAAAATCATCTCTTGTGTATTACAGCATATTATATGACAATGGCACTTTTACTTAAGCTCATTACTTACTGAATAAAGAACAGTCGATAAAATCAAGGCCAAAATTTATGAGGGATGCACCTGCCTATTATGCCATATCTACTTCTGTTGAACCAATTTCAACAATATAAAAGTGAAATAAATGCATTTGTGCTTTTTCTGATGACTTTTTTTCTCCCCAAAGGTGCTAAGATAGTAATGTCAATCTAAATGTCTTTATTCACATAAAAGAGGAATACAGACTATTTTGAGGAAGTGCGGCTTCAGTAAGTCTTGATTGTGTTCTAGATGGGCAAATTGCACTGAGTGTTTGGTCACATTCTCCATTCAACCACTAGTATCTTCATTAAGGCTTCCAATAAGGATGGCATTTACTAACCACTAACTGATTTGCTTTTGTAAACGTGAATTTCACGCCTACACATTGGAACACACATACAGCATCTTGATCCTTAGAACTTGTAACAAAGAGAGTTTCTGTTACTCTTCCTCATTTGAATCTGCCTTATTACCATTAATTTGTTTCCTATGAGTCAGCAGCTTCAGTCAGTAAGCCAGAATGAACTCATCATTCAAAATCCCAGCCATTATTGTGCTCCCTAACTCCAGAAGAGAATGTGTCAGCTCAGCTGAGGTGAGAACACAGCAATGTTTGATTTTCCCAAAGGAGGCTGCAACCAACTCAGTTACCAAGTAGAATTTCAGCAGATTTTTGTTATTGTCTTGTTATTGTCATTCTGGTCCCTCATAAAAATGAAGCATGTTTAAGCAGGCAAACTGCAATATGGGGAGAAGCAGCTTTAGTTGCATGAGGAGCTGTTAGAACAACTATATAGTCTTAGACTCCATACTCTTAATTGGAGAAGGTGGAATAATAGCGTGAAGGGTGTTGCTATCTTGTAATTAGATTCTAATAGCACCCACAGTACTAACTCTCGTATGGTAATTAGATGCATCTGAGCACATCTGGTGCAATACTTTTAAGAGTTCAACAGAAAAAATCACTATAAACAGTGAAAATTAAAATACAAAGGTAAAAAGACATTGCTGTTGACAATTCCCTTACTCAACAGTTTGATACAGTTCCTTTAGAATAGAATAGAATAGAATCATTAAGGTTGGAAGTGACCTCAAGGATCATCTAGTCCAACTGTCCCCCCACCACCTATTACCCACTAAACCACGTCCCTAAGTACCACATCTAACCTTTCCTTAAACACCCTCAGGGATGGTGACTCCACCACCTCCCTGGGCAACCTAAGAAGATCGTATTTTATTTCAAGCAGAATATTATGTATGTATGAATTTTTTTACTTGTAATCAACTTTACTCCACAACAAAGTTAATTTGATCTACACAATAAATCTTTCTCCTTTGCACAGTAAATTTATCTGCACAAGCTTAACAAAGTGGTAGCTATAGCAATCCGTTTCATTTCACTCCTTGGAAAGACAACAATTTGACAGGAAATAGAGATATTTAAAAACAATATGGGTCTGATCCAAAACCCACTGAAGGATTTGGCTAGATACCCTTTGACTATGTCGAGCCTTAAACAATATTTAAAAACTGCAACAAAATTATTAATTTTTCCAATCTGAAGCCTTAGACTGCTAAATATAAACACAATAGGGCAACAGAGTAAAAGAAAATAAAAAGAGGTACTTTAAACAAAGAATGGTGTATCCTTTTAAACTCTTTTTCCCTTTAAGAGAATAGGACTAAATCCCATGTTATTCCGAGTATCTTTCTCTAACTTCTGCACTCAGAATAAGAATCACTTCATTGCTTATGCCTTCTCCTGTCTTTCTTTCTAGGTGCGTATGTTCCCGAGGGTCTGCTGACTTCCTGTTCCTGGGATTACATGACTTTCACACCATCAGTCCGCGCCTACACGATGCTGCTTTTCTGCTTCGTCTTTTTCATTCCTTTGATTGCTATCATATACAGCTATGTCTTTATATTTGAGGCTATCAAGAAGGCCAACAAGTAAGTGGGCAAGAGGCTTAAGCTTTTATCCTTCTGCTTAAGTGACTGCTTATTTTCTTAAAACAAAGACTAACATAAGAAAATTGGGAAGTTTTTCACTTCTAATTTGCATACAAGACTAGGACAGGAAGCATAAGCATTCTGTCAATAGTCAATATGGCAAGAGGCATGATCCTTAGAAGGGCCATTCCTGAATTTAAGCCAGAAATGTTCAGTATGTTGTCTAATGATACAGAAAAGGGTATGAGTAGCAGCAAAAGGAATCTGAAGGATGAGAAAGGACCACAGAAATTAACCAACCAAAACAAATACTAAAAGGGCATCATAGACACCTAACAACAGTATATCAACAACTATTCCACAGAAAAATAGATGGACTTGAACTACAAATTCCATGTTTGACAAAGGGTGAAAAAGGCGTAAAACATTTAATCGCAGGTCTCTGAAATAAAAACTATTGTTGTAAAAGTAAAGGCCAAGGTCTGCCACTACATTTGTAATCTGTAGATTATCTGTCCTGTAGATATTAGCATATGTAGTCACATAGCTCAGAAGTACAGAGTGAGAGTAAGGTAGCAAAATCGGACCTAGGGAAGCAAAGACTTCTCAAACTATATTTAATACAGTGTTGTTCAATTGGTTTGAAGACCTGATTTATGTGGAAATCCTTCTGGCGCAGGACAATTTTCTTCTCTGAAGCACATGTGAATTTTGCCATTGATCAGTGCAACATAAACCCATTGAATTGTGAAGGACCAGTCACATACATACATACATTACCACACATTATGCACAAAAGTGCGTAACTTTTAGCGTAAACTAACATAAGAGTAATTGTTGCCCCACTTTATGAAGCTATTTGTTCAATTCCCTTTTTTTTTTTTTTCATGTTGTATGTTTATTTCCCCTAGGTCTATTCAGACATTTGGATGCAAACATGGAAATAGAGAGTTCCAGAAACAGTATCGAAGGATGAAAAATGAGTGGAAGATGGCCAAAATTGCACTGATTGTCATCTTGCTTTATGTCATTTCCTGGTCACCATACTCTGTTGTTGCTCTGGTAGCTTTTGCTGGGTAATTATGAATGTATCAGCAAAAGAATATTCAGTGAAAGCAAAAGGTGTGAAATTGTGTAAGACAGATGAAAGTCAAAGCTACTTGTCAAGTTTAATGCATGAAGTGCATCCAAAACATTCACATATTTAAAAGTGACATTTAACAAATGGGGCACATGCTGACTCTGATTTTTTCTTAGTTTGACTTTAAAAAAAAAAAAGGAAAACAAAAAAAAGGAAAAAAGAAAAGGAAAATGGAAGGTTATTACTGGCAACACAACGGTACTGTGCTGGTGATTTCTGAATGCAGATTCTCTATGCTAGGATATTTGAACTATCTGAACTTTAACACCAAAATCCTAAATTTAACACCAAAAAGATCCACCCAGGGGTTGATTCACTTTTCTTTCTCCACTTTTACTTACAAAAGTCTATTCATTTTCTTGTGTTACATCAAACCACTGATACTCCTTACAGGTATAGGTAAGTTCAAAATTAGTACGTACTTGCACTGGGGAGATTTCTGATGCTGGATATAAAAGATCATAAATAGAAATAATCTAAGCATGTTCTTATTTATTTGCCAACATTTTATATAGAACTTCAACAAAAGCATGATACTATTAATATATCTGTACATAGCTTGACACTAGACTATAGTTGATACAATCCAGGTATAAGCAACATATTGGGACTCCGGACACCTTGGCTCAATGTGGATATTTCTCCCACATTAACATGTGAATTTTTCTGTGCTTCAGTTTAGCCTTTGTAAAATGGGTGTGACTACCTGCTGCAAAAAGTCTTGTCAACTGCAGATCCTCAAGTGAAAGACTCCCATGTCAGTACAAAACAATTCTATTTGTACTTTTCAAGTCAGAAATAAAAAGTAGGTTTTCCTAAAATTGACATACAGGGTAAATTTACTTATGATGGAGCATTTTGGGAGGCAGGGTGATTTTTGTTACGCACCTAAAGAAGAAGCCACTGCAGGGCTTCTTCTCAAACATAGCTTAGAAAGGCAGCTTCCTAAACATGGGAGTTCTAAAATCATATGCTTAAGAAGAAAAAATGCTAAGAGAAGAGAATTCTTTCCCTTTGTATCCACAGAGGCAATTCCAAGCAGCAGCAAACATCTTCTCCATGAAGGTAAACAGGTTCCTCACCCAGAAACGCAAAGCCTTAGGATGTGTCCCAGTCTGCTGGGACTTAGGTACTGGGCACCCATCACTGGTGATATGTGATCAGCTAGAGACAGAAGAAGAGCAAGAAGACAAAGAAATGCAGCACAGCTACCTAGCAGCACTACTTGGTCTAAGATACTTCAAAAAAAACCCAACCCCAAAACTCTTTGTCACACATACAGTATATGACAAATGAGCATTTGCAAATTTTGCTCATGAAGACATCTGGTGAGCAACACAGCTTTATGCAGCTTTTTTCCCATTTCTGAACTATATCTTTTAGGCAATCTTTCTGGGATTATTCAGAGATTAATAGACCAAGCCTGCAGACCTTCTGTGGACTTCTATTACAATGAGCTCAGATAAAATCATTGCATGCCACATATGGGAGGCAGACATGGACTCTGCGGCTATAGTCTTGGACTAAAGACAACTCATCTGACAGAGCAACAACATACACAAAATGAAGGAAGAACCTTAATTCTTTTAGAAAATATTCTGGATGGGGAATACTGAGCTAGCACACAGCCATTCTCATTAATATTGTTGGTCTACAGGTTGTATTTTCTAGGAATGGTTAGCTTAAACAAAAGCCTTTGTTACTTTCTGTTTCTGTTAGCTGAAGCCTCCATCAGTCTTACCAAAGCACTCACTCTCTCATCTCGGGGTCAAAAACTCCATTCCAACAAGGTCACACTGTTGTGTGTTCTCCAGACTCTCTGAAGAATTACACTTCTAACCAATGCTTTAAAAGTATGAGTAAGAGAAACCATGTTTAAAATTGTGTATGAAGAACATGCTTACCAGAGAAAAACCTTAAATTAGAGGTGAAATGGCATCTCAACATTCAGGCAAATGACAAAATCATTCCTGTATTACCATTGGCAAGCTATGACCACCTCATCACAGAATATAAATATTCCCACAGTATGATGAAAAATTTCTTCACCAGGAAGATGAGCTGCCACCTACTTATGTCACCTCTTTGTTGCTTGTTCGCAGCATTCACATGAGAGATCTTCTTCTCTGAGAGGATTGAGAGGAAAACTGTTTTCTCCCACAATATTATAGGAATACAAGGCTAATTGAAAGATGGAGCTCAGACTGCCTTCTCAGGAAGAAGAGCCGTGATAAAGAAAGGATGTTATCCTTTGGAGGAAAGACTGACTTATGGGGCCATTTCACTTAGAATTTTTTCTCGCAATGCAGGAAGAGGTCTTCATAGCCTCTAAGCAAGTCTATGGAGAATTTGCCTGGCAGAAACTGCTTATGAAATGTTATTGCTATTTTGGTCTAGGCTGTTTTCTTGACTTTCTTCTGACAGAGACCTTATGGGCTACTTCAAGCTATTTTCAAAAATTTACTGCCTGGTAGCATCATGGCTGACAGACATCAATCATAAGTCTTTTATCCTTTAGAGTCACATCACCTGCACATATGCATGGTCACGGTAACACATGAGGGCTAACATACTTCTTCACTTTTTAGTTCAGATCAGGCAAAAAATAAAGTTTGAATAGGAAAATAGATTTATTAGTTATCTTTCCCTATAATACCTCATTCTGCTCACTTATTTAGTGACATATTACTCAGCAAGTGCATCTGCTGAGTTTGGAACAGATAGATACTCTGGTCAATACACGTTAACTTATTGCAGGCTGACTTGGTTCCTAGGGTAAACAACATGGGAATTACCACCATCCTGAGTCATAACAGTGAAGTGCTGCAAGAGAAACCCCAAGAAAACCATGTTTCTCAGAAAAGCAATTAAGCTGGTGTTGATCTTTACAGGCAAAGGATATAAAATTTGATCTCTCACTGTCTGGGTACAGAACTCCCTCTTTTACTCTCTCTGGAGCACTAATAAAGAATTGTCTTGTCAGTGTATAACCGCACAGACTACATAGAACACAATACTAAATACATAATGCTTCTGCATTACTCTAGGTATTCCCACGTCCTAACACCCTTCATGAACTCCATACCAGCTGTGATTGCCAAAGCTTCTGTCATCCATAACCCCATCATTTATGCCATCACGCACCCCAAATACAGGTAAGTTCACTCTTCTAAGCTGTTTAGTATAGCAAAGAAAATCAGACAGTAACTTTGTCACTTTTAGGACAAGTACCTGAACTCTGCTTCACCTGCTCATTTTACCTCTGCAAGACAGCCTCACCCTCCCCAAGAAAATTTCCCAATGTCGTGTAAATATCAGTGGAATTTGCACTTGGAACAAATTACTATGCAGATAGGAGTTAGAGATGTTTATGGATGTACTTATAGACTACATGATAAAAGATAGAGACTTTCCCACCTCAAAGGAAAGCACCATAATTTTTTTAACTATCTTCATGAGAAATGAAGACATTTGTCAGTGTTGCAAATAGCAGTTTTTCAAATTAACCAGACCAGGGAGAGATACAATCCAGTATGTCAATCCACCTCTTCTCTATGTTGTGTATTCTCCCCACCTTTCAAGCTTTCATATTGCAGATAGTGTTTCTTCTGAGTTGTAACATCTAGGGTCATTAACATATCAAGGCTGTGACACATGATGAATGGCAGCAAAGCCATATATACATTGTTCTTTCACCCCTTACAAAGGCTGAATGGGGAACTGGAGAGACAAGAGGTGAGTATGAACATCTAAGTGGGGAAGGCTGGGAAGAAGAGGAAAGCTAGACAAAAGAATTTCCTTACGCTGCACGAGGAAAGAAATACTATAATGTAACTGCACATTTTGTACAACTCTAGAGATAGCCAGCAAACAGATGTGTAAGAGGAAGCTAGAATAGCTGCTTAGGGGAAGATTAAAATAATTCATTATGTCGTGCTTCTCCAAGGTTCAGTTTAAAGGGACAGAATTTTATTTTTGCCCTGATTAAGCTGAAAGCAGATAAAACACCATTTTAATAGCTCCCTTCAGTTCGAAGAGTTATACTTTAATGCCTTTATCCCTGCCAAGCAATAAATTTGAGTTCTGCAGAACACTGTGAATAAGTGATCTTGTAGGGTGACTGTATATGAGATATTGGATATCTGGAAAGCTCTTTTTCTAACCAGTAATTTTCCAGTCCATGCAGCATTAGTTCATCTCTCTGAATAAATGCATTGTTTATGTTGACCGAATTTTTGTTCTAACAGAAAAAATCTGACTGGTTGTACCTCTCATCCATTAGAACCGCCATTGCAACATACGTTCCTTGCCTTGGATCCTTGCTGAGAGTTTCTCCTAAAGACTCACGGTCTTTCAGCAGTTATGCCTCCTCCAGACGAGCGACTGTAACCAGCCAGTCTTCTCAGCTAAGTGGGCCGCAGAAAGGAAAAAGGCGACTGTCTTCTCTCTCTGACAGTGAATCAGTAAGGGAGACACTTCCCATACATCCATTTTTAACTGCAAACTAATTAATTAACATATAGAGTCCTTCAGAGTGGTAGATTCTATAGATTAAATGCATTATGCTGCTCATTACAAGAGCTCCGAGGAAAGTAGAGAGACAAAATTAAATAAAAGACATAAGGCTGAAGTGTAATAGCAGAATGTAGATCTTTCTTTGTATTCTTGATGGTTTGTGACACTGAAGGAAGAGTGGAAAGATGGAACTACAGGAATTTTACAAAGTAAGGGAAGCTTAGAATCAAAGCACCCGTGAAAGTCTGATCATACTTCTAGGATGTACTTGTCTGACCACAGATTTGGAATCTGGACATGAACAGAAAAGAAACTGTTGGGTCACTGAATAGTTCTCTAGAGAAAGCAAAGTTGTAATGAAACAGATAATGCTTTCTGAAAGTGAAGTGGGCTATACTTTGAAACGTATTAAGCATCAGATAGACAAATCAGTAAATCTATTACAGAATCATTCTCACAGGAGACCTCAACAGCTTGCTTCTGCCAGTCGAAGTGAAACCAAATATTTCGCACAGCAGCAGGAAACAGGGCAAATGGCATCTTAGGCTTCCTCTTGCAACCCAAAGTTACATTACTAACTAACTAAGCACATTCATTGTAATTGTTTTAAATTAATTTTCCAAATACATGAAAACCTGTCATTTTCTTGGTGATTCTTTTTCATAGCCAAGGTAATAATTGTATCTTATCCAGCCAAGTACTGAATTCTGACAGTTGTTTTTAACAGTGATCATTCAATTTCTGTGTACTCTACATTCTTTTGACTTCTCAGTCTAATAAAAATTAAATTCTTCTAGCTAATAGTCACCATTCAGGTGGAAAGTTTTAGAACAGGCTAATAAAAAAGGAACATTTTTATATTGCATCTCTTAGATTGTGAATCCTGATTCTTAAAAAAAACCCAACAGATTCCTCCAATAACACTGTGTGTTCTTGTACTTCTATCAGTGCTGGGGAAGGGGAACCATACAAACAATTCAACAGTTCTTTTTGCTTAGGAAAGCAGCTCTTAATACTTGAGGTGAAACAATGGAAGGGAGAACAAAAATTACCTAAAGTAAAAAATTCCAAGCAATTGGCATGCTTTGGTCTGGAATTTTCTAAAAGCCTTGAGTAAGTCTGGATCTTCAGAATCCTGATAGAATCAAGATTTTCTGACAAGAATATGTTCCCTTAATTATTTGACCATAGAATACTCTGATTTATTAGTAAGTAATATCAGTTTAGCTGAAGTACAGAACAGAAGGAAGGGCTTAGGTTTAAAACAAACAAAGAAAATTGCTTTGATGCTCGCCGATAATTTATTTTGGTGGTTTTTTGCACCATATGTGGCTCAATCAAGCTCTAAGATTTCTACACATATACTCACAATCCAAAATAGCAGCACATATGCTGCCATGTATTTTACGTCAAGGCTGGTCATCAAACTGTAAGCCAATAAATTATGTTTATGCAATTTTTTGTACTCCTGTGGATGCAAAGATACTCTGCACCTTGGAAAATACTGAAGAAACAATTTCCAGTCTTTTCTTTGCAATGAAAAGGAGCCAAGCTCCAGAACAGATGCTCAGAAAATAAAGTTGCTTCCATTTTAAAATTCAATCAAATGGGACTGTATGTGCTCGTCATGGCTTAATCCATCAGGCAGCTAAAACAACCACACAGCCGTTCGCTCCCCCCACCCCCATAGTGGCATGGGGAGAGAATTGAAAAGAAAAAGGTAAAACTTGTGGGTTGAGATAAAGATAGTTTAACAGGACAGAAAATTATCCAGAAAATAGCCTACTCCAACCTCTTGTGCTTCAGCAGGAAAACATATGTTTAGATTGTCCTTCTGGATATTTTATTAAGCTCTTCTAAAAAAAATTCCATTCTCTCTTAATAGTAACAGACTCATCAGGCCAATTTCTGCAGTTCATGTTTTTCTATACCTCTTATTTTTACTTTCTTCCCTGGGGAAAGTTTATCAAAATATCAATAACTGAAGATATCTAATATTGAAAGTATCAATAATTACTTTGAGTATTTTCAAGCAATTATATAATCTCATCTGATGGAAGCTACATCCAAAGCACATACATTGCTTACGAAAATCCCTTGCCATACAAATTTAAGAAAGTATATTGCACTGTTATGTTCCCTCATGTGACCCCCCCAGCAAAGTACACTCTCAAACAGAAAATAGGCTGGTTTGCCATGAGCTGCTCATCACAACCCCATTAGCTGTTTCATTCTTTTATTGTGATCCATGGAATTCTGTGATTCTTCCTCATTGTAGTGAAAAGGCTGACAGAGTGTGGAACAGAATTTATGACTTCTAGGAAATTCTGGTGGGTTGGGATTTTTTGCCTTTTTATTTTTTGTTTTCCCATTAATTCGAAAAAAGTTCATAAAATGAGGGCTCCTTCATGGAAGAAAGTATTTCTAAAGCAGTGATTCTGCAGTCCCTAGACATTTTCTTCTATTTATTTCTGCTTTCACACAAGCCACTTTGGAACTTTGGCCATATTTCCTCCAAACACCTGGGCTTCCTAATTGAGTACTACTATAGAAACACTGTCTCCTTGGAGCTACGAGGTGCATCAGAAAAGTTTCAACAAGAGACAATAATGAAACACTATTTTGTTTGAAATTTCACACTGCATCCTGTGGAGGGGAAAAAAAAAGTAGGCTAAATTTTAGACTCAACAGACTTGATCGTTTTGTTTGTACCTCTTATAAGCAAAGATTTTAGTAAAACATACATGGCCCAACTTCTGTGAAATGTCTTTTATGCAATGTCTGTCTCTTACAATTTCTGTCTAAGTAAAACTGATTCTCATAGAGCAAATTGGATGGAAGTCTACAGAATCTAGTGTGATTGTTTTTGCTGTATTCATTTTAGGGCTGTACTGACACAGAAACTGATACCCCCAGCATGTTCTCCAGACTTGTTAGCAGACAGATTTCCTATGAAACAGGAAAAGACACGACTCAAACTAGTGACATAAGAGCCAAACCTAAACTGAAGCGCCATGATTCTGGGATTTGTGAGAAGGTAATAGACTGCATAATATCTAAACTCTCTTGTAACTGGTAGGTTAACAAATCTGCACATTTTATCGTAATTAATCATGAAGGTTCCCGCCAAGAAGATGGGGATAACCTATGAGTTAATACAATGAGTAATGACTTAGAGGCTGTAAAAGGTCATCAGCTTTTTATTTCCACCCTGGCTCATTATTCAGCTGTCTGTTGCATTTCTGACAAGCAATGGTGCTGTTTTAGTGAACTTAGCATCTGAACAGTATGGTGTCTTGTGTCTTGTTTGAAGTGTGTATTCAGCAATTTTTGTATTTCACTGCCCAAGATACTTGCTGAATCTTTCTGTTGTCTCACCATTTGCTATCAAATGAACACATAAGGTGAGAGGTAAAAAACAAGGCTATCTTTAGTATATCACTACTTTTCTGTCAGTCCTCTGCTTTTTTTCTTTCCTATGCTTTGCATTTCACATATGTAAAATATTGTGACATATCTATATGTCATTTATGTCTTTCTTATCTGTGTTCATTTTTCAGATAGTTGTAGATGCTGATGACATATCCATGGTGGAACTGAATGTCACAGAGTACACTGCTGCACCTACTGTAAGAATTATTATGTTAATATTTGGCATGGGTCTAACTAACTGAGGGAACAAAAACTAATGGCAATCCCAGTCTCTCAGCACAAATTAAGCACAAATTAATTTTTGAGATGCAAAAATCACATGATACTCCCAGCAGAATATAGAAAACCTGACCATATAGAGTAGATGACTGCTGAAACTAAGCAGAACACCACATGTACTATAGGATTCTCCTTAAGTCCAACTTCTTCAAGGAACTTGAACATTTCCTTGAATTCAGGAAGGTCCCCTGCTGAGGTCTGTGATTTCCTTAGTGGAGCATGGAAGCATTAATTTTATGCCATCTTTATATGACTAATATACACAACATAGTAAGCTGAGATAGCCATTCCGATGGCTGTACCTCTGAGACAGCCATAGTTTGGTGGCAAGTGCTGCTGTACAAAGTGACATTATAAACTATTTAATGTTCACTGTTTTGGGTAGCACAAAACATCTAAAAAAAATGCAACTTGGAGGAAATCAAGATAAGTTTTTGAAACATGCCATATCACCTATTCCTTAAGAAGTTGTGTTAGGGTCAGTTTCTTCTTCCATGTAACAAAGCTGCCGTACACTGATAAAAAATTTTTGACATCTGCCACAAGTGAGTCAATGTGCCTTAATTCTTGGTAGACAGGGAAATAAGACAAAAGAGCTGACAGGTGAAAACAAGCCAGTTTTATCTTTGCAGTATTAACCCCAATATAATACAATCACCTTAATTTATCTCTTTATTGTCAGTAGTGATACTTTCAAGCTATTGCTAGCCTCATTTTAACACTCTCATTTTTTGGCTCTGTGAAAACGACAACTATTAACTATTGTCAAAAATGCTAATTAATCTTTCCTTCAATTCCTGTTTTCACTTCATTCTGTAGTTTGCTTGCCCCTTCAAGCTATCCATGCTGTTATCACTACATTTTACAACACCTCTTCCCCCAGTGAACCTAAACATTCCTTCTTTATGGAGGGACTCCTACTTCATTGAATTTATAGACTATCTGAGCATATTCACAGCACTTTTGTTCAGTCATTAGCCTGGTCTTTCATCGAAGTAGACCAGCTCTTAAGTAGCAAATGCAAAGTCTGTGCTTTAGTACATTAACTTGTTTAACAGGCATTTTTCTCATAAGTTACTCATGAAAGTTACTCAAAAATGTTCAGACCTACTTTTTCCTCCATCCTTTAGGTTTGGTTTTGAGTTAGTCATGGGGAACAGCTTATCTACGTGTATGCCACTTTTTCATAGATGATGTAACCTGATCTTGTAGATGTTTGTGTTTTGCATGTCTTTTAAATTCTTGCATCCTTTAGAGAGGTGAGAGCCTGAATGGTATTGGACAAAGAGGAGAGTCTCACCACAGACCGTCTGCAGCCCAGATACCCAGCATCACAATAACATACAGCAATGTCCAAGGAGCAGAGCTGCCTTCTGGATACAACTCCGATTTCCTGCATCCTAAGGTCAACAGCCACAAGCAGAACAAAAAGTCAAAGAGCTAAGTGAGCGGTACAAGCCAGAATGTCACCTTAAACCAATACCTCTGGAACAACTAAGGACCAGTTGAATCTAGAATACCTTCCTACATTGTTCCTATGAAGACACAAGACAAGCAACGATAAAATCAAAAGGAGTAAGCTTTTCAGCATCTGAACTCTGTCTAGTGGTTCACTTCTTTGATCTGAGTCACACCGTAATTTTATTGTCTCTTGTTTATGCAGCTCATGAAACATTTTCTTCCACTTTTACTCTGCTCAGGTATATTCTACGACTGCATGGATCTAACCTACAAGCCTCCTAGGATTAACTTGAGAGGAAAGGGAAGTATGAGATCCAAAACTGGCCTTTGTTCACTTAGTGTAGTCTAACTTCAAAGCTGTTACTGAGCTAAAGCTATGAGATTTGGAGAAAAATACACATTATTTCCTGAAGATGGTTTCTTCATTACTGTGAAATTCCTCAACCAAAAGAAAACTTAATCACACAGTCAGTGCTCCTTCCTCTTACTAATGACATATTTTCCCTCATTTTCTTCTACAATCCAAATGAAAGGCAAGGTACCTGAGCAGTAGTTTGAAGACTCAGATCTTTATTTTAATTTCTGAGATTCTGGGCAAAGAGAAAGGAATCACACTGAGGACGAGGCTATGGTCCTCTCCATACCTAGCTTCTTTTTCCAACAGTCACTTAAAAGACCAGTTTAACACACTTTTAGCTAACTTCCCCAGTGCTATAGGAAAGTATTAGGGAACTCCTTCCAACTTTCCTTTAGCAGGCTTCATGAGAAGAATACAGAATTCAAAGCAATATTTGTACTTACATGTCTTATAGGTAAGTCAATACATCTGCCTTCTAATATCTCAAAGTGGTTTACCTTTAGATGTGCTTTCCTGAAGTAAATCTTGGGAGGAGACAGGTTAGTTTTACAAAAATAGTTGTTCTAGACATGGTTGGAATCCATACCTTCCCCACTTCAGCATTTTAATTTTTCCCTTCTCTAAACAGTAGCATCCTTATAGCTGAGGTTTTTTTCTTCAGTGACTAAATCCATGAGATTGTACTTATTTCCCCCAAAAGGAAGAGAGTTTTATGAAATAGTGATTTTCTGGTTTTTCCTGGTGCTCCTTCTAGCGTTTGAGAATAAACGGACAGAATTCATTTGCAATCTTTAGCAGTCTACATCACAAGAATTACGAGGTGTAGTCAGTCCACAGTGGGGATATATACCTTCTGAGCCAAAAAGCATAGGGCACAAACAGCTATTCAAACAGCTCTTCCCTCCTGGGCCCTCTAGTAATTCTCCCTTTGACAGCAATAATGGAGGGAATCCAGCAAGTCATTTTGTCCTAAGTAATTCAGTTCTTCCCTACATCACATCAGAAAAAGCCATAAAATCAATAAAAATGTAACCAGCTTATTCCTTTGAGGGGAAAAAAGTAATTGGTGGGTTCCAGAAGATTTGGGGGCCTGTTTTGAAGCAAACTTTTGGAAACTTAATTCAAACTAAGGTTTATTAAACAGAAGGTTATTAAAACTAAAAATGGAGGTGATAATGACTTCTGCAGCAACCAAATGTTAGAACATGAAAAAGTGGGCCATCCAGGGTGATAATAAACTGCCAAAAGAAACAAACTGGTCAAAATCCAGGATGTTTTTATGTAAATAAAATCGTAGGCATTAGAGATGGCAAGGAGTTATTAGTTATTCCCTTCACCTACCACAACCGGATATTGTCTCTAGTCAGAAGACAGTATTAAACTGATAATATATACAGCTAGCAATAATGAGAAAGAAGGGAGAAAACATATCATCTTCAAACAGGGAGTATCTTCAAAGACATTCATCAAGTCTAAGGAATTTTATTATGACTTATTGCTTAGGCTTTCAAAATCATTTAAAACCATGAAATGTAATTCTTCCCATCCTTTGCCATGAAGGCTATTCACACTACTGGAAACTGGGAAGAAATCCTAGCAAATGCTCTCCATTTCATATGGGTTACAAAAGGCTAAACCTGTCAAGAAAATAGGTTAAAACTCATACATGCTGTTTCATGTGTTAATAAGAAGTGCATGGTATGTGTCATAAAAAGCTAGACTCTTTGCTCCTGTCATGATTTTGTTTCCAAGTAGTATTCTTGAAGAATATACTCTGCTCTCTTCTGCATTCCCTTCCACTTTTAGAGGGTATAAAAAGAACACTTCCATGGCTAGAAAAGCCTTACAAATCTGCAGCATGTTGTTCTCTATATCCTTCAACCCCAATATGTAGTAGAGATTAGTTTGTATCTATAAAAAGAACTACAGCTGTTCATGCTCATCTACTTACAAGAGGCTTGAAAAGCATACATTAATTAGGGAGAATTTGTTTGGGAGCACTTCAAAACTCTTGTGTGTATTCCCTGTGTAACTAACAGCTTTGCGTTCCCTTCACTTCTACTAAGACTATAAAAATCTTTCAGGGGAAAGCCTACAAACTTCATTTCACCTGAGTATCTCTCCCAGTGATTCACACTGTAACCCCAGTGGCATTTGGAATAAATCATTATTAGTTCATATTTCATCTCATCTTAGCAGCTTTATTTGTGTCCTGTATCCTCTACTTGGCAGCCATTCTTTCCGCTTTGCTGTCTCTTTACACCCTTTAACACAGATGACTGATTGGATCAAAATAATTTAGGAGTGAGATGATGATTCATGTTTCAGTTAAAGTCAACTGTACAGCCTGTCCTGCACTGGAGGGATCACCTGTAGTTGACCACGCACTTGGGTATGTTCCAGTGACTTGGGAGGTGTGAAAGGACTAGGTCAAAACTGAGGCTCTTCCCTTTGGCCTTTTGTGCAACACCAGCTGTTCATAGAGCAGTCTGCTGGCAAAGGCACTAGCAAGCGGTGTTGTACATTAACAGACAAGCTCTTCACCTCCATGGGCTTGAGCTCAAATTCAGACTTGAGTCACAAGTGAAAATGTTTGCTCTGATCATCCAAGCAATGCTGCAAAACTGCTGGGCAGTTGGTCACTATCAGTGGTCCTGCAAAGAAGATGCCAAGAACCAGTGTAATAAAAGGTTGTTGCAAGTCCAGATTGAAGCATTGCATAAGGCAGCAGCCACAAGTTGCCAGTCTTCCCAATTTTCACACAGTGCAAGGGATCTTAGTCCCTATGTTTTGCAGGTTACAGCCTTATTTTCTATACTTTTGGGAACTGTTTTGCATCCACCACTGGACTAAAAAGTTTCATCACAGCATGTGACTGAGTAAATTTTCACACATTTTCAGGTAAGACAGAGGAGCAAAGAGTATTTTTCTTGAGTCATATACAAAACCAACAGCGAGCTTGACGTTCAGAAAAAAACAAAGGCACCTCCAATGCTTTTTGGGTGTTTCTACAGCTCTTTAGGGCATAACATGGGTAACTCGCACGTGTTCCTGTTTTCCTCAGTGTGACTGGTGCCATTTTTTACTTGGGCCAATCCAAAAAGTGCCACAATGTGACCTTCATCTTTCCCTGATCCCTCAAAGACAGTTACTGCCATCTCAGTAACTCTGATAGGGCATCTGTCTGTCTCTGTTCCTGAAACTGCGGTTTCCACAGGGCTCTATTGAGAGAGGGGCCTTACCTGCAAAACAGTGTAAGTATCAGACAACGGTATTTCAGTGGCTGAGGAACAGGTAGCTGAGTTCAAACACTTGTACTTGTAGCCTTGCAGTTTTTAATGTCATAGGAATGTGAGGAGCAATAAATAGGTTTATATAAAATCAGTCTTAAAACAAAGAAATTATTAGTACTATCATTCCTAACAACTCTAGACATGTGCCACAATCCCATACGCTAAATGTTTCACGTAGAACAAAAAGATTACTATACCTTCCTTAGCCCATCAAATTTACAACCTAAATGCTCATTTTCAAACTCACACAAAGTTCACAGTTGTCAAGATTTCTAAGCTGTCCTATTTACATCCCTTCTAAGGACAGCAGACTGAGCAGATCATCAGTGTAAGCTTAATAAAACCAGGAAAGTTTCTCTAGAGCAAATCTAGAAAAAAAATCAAAACCAAAAACATCAGCAAGAAGGTATTTTTGTAGAAAAATACTTCTTTTAGTTACAGCAGTCCTGGCAGCAGCAGGGTTCTGCTGGAGACACAGCACAGGAATTCTATGTACCTGGCTCGTAGAGCAAAGCAAATGCTGTAAGAGTCATGTCAGCATAGGAAAATGCTAGTACATTTTCCAAACACTGATATCACCTCACTGTGTATAGAGATGTCAGGATCTTGTGATATTAGACTACAAAGCTGGCCTCATGGTGGTTGATTGGCATATTACCTGAAAACACTTTTTTTGCAATGAAATTGGCTCTCAAAATTAAGATTCACCTTAAACTGGGGGTAAATAGTAGGACCAGTGGCTTGGAAGAATGGAAAGGGATTCATCTCTCTTTACACGAAACTTTTCCTCCCTACCCTTCTAGCTTGTTGGGTTGGTTTTTTTTGTTTTTAAACTTACACAAACAGCAGTATTGATGCAGATTTAGTACCAAAGACTTTTTTTGATCACTTTCAGGAAAATTTTAATGAACCCTTGCCAGGGAGACTATATGGGAGAACCTTTTTTAAGACCCACTTTCATTTGGGCTACATACTTAGTCAAAATCCATCAGATCTACAACTGAGAAGCACAGAAATTCACAGCAAAAACAGCCTAATTCAGTCTTCTGACGCTGACTGTAACTTGAAAGATAAGTAGAATTTGTAGAAACACCCTTTTTGACCTTATGGGGCTTGAGCCAAGCATCAGGTATGCTGCAGAGCAGAGCGAGCTGCAGCTCAGGTTAAACTGTCTTAGCACACAACCAAACACAGACATAACATGAAGTAAAGCTCATCATGTGCTTCTTAGTTCATAATATTGTTTGGTGTTTTCATTTATGGAGTCATGTGTGATTTTCTAATATTACAGTTTATTCTGGAGACAGTTATCTCCTACATTAGTAATGGGAAATTTCATGATAGACCAGTTGCAGTACATGTTGCATTACACAAAATTGTGTTTCTCCCTACAAAGAATTTGCTCTTAGTGTTATCTTCCAACTTCAGCATCACACATTATCATGAATAATTAGCTTCAGCCACTAAAAAAATGAACATGACACATATGTAAAAAAAGTTGCTAAGGGGCACTTTCGGGAACCATGTTTTACCCACAATGTAAAAACAATGCCATTCTGCATTTCTCTCAACTTTTAGACTTCACTGCGACTTCCACATGTATACAAGACAATGGTTCAGAAACAGGTACAAAAATCTAGGACTACAACTTTGGATAGCACAAGCTCTCCTATGTAATGTTTCATAAAGGACATCTCCTGAATAGGTCGTGGGACAATTACAGGCATACTTACAATTGCTACATATTTTCCACTGACTGGAAAAATAGAATGGAAAATCCATACCCTTCCACACACTGCCATGCCTGAAGGGTCACACAGAAAGTGACTGTACCTCTAATGTAACAGCACTTCTATCAAAAGCCCCAGTACTTTAAAACTGTATTACATATGCCCAGATGCACCCTTTGGATTGGTATAATTGATTTTCATAAAGTTTTTCAGATGCCTAAAGTTAATCATGTGCATAAACATTTACACAATCCCTAAGGACACACAACTGAAATGAAGGAGTCAAAAGTATGTTAGGTCAGTAGTAAAAGTTACTGACTTCTAAAAATATTTTTCTATTCTAGTACTTGCTGCTAACTCCATGGAACTGTATATTAATAAATCTCCTAAGTTGGACATCCTTTAAGGCCAAGGTTAATACTGATAGATAAGCTTGGCTGCAAACTGTATTGTTATTAGGCCTACTGTGATTTGATGTAGAAAGCAGTACTTTGCTATAGCAAACCTTACAAAGAGGAGGAAGAATAGTCCTGAGAAAATGTACAAAATTGGAATTAAAAGTTCAAGATTCTATTTTTGGGTTTTTTTCATGTTTTCTGTGTGACCTTGGGAAATTACTTAATCTTTTCATATCTCAGTATTTCTACTTGTAAAATAGAGATAATATGCTCTTCATCATCATGAAGCTACTCTCAAATAACTTTTGCAGGTTGTTCCAAGATTCACAAATGGAAATACAATTTCTTTTTTCCACTGTTCACATTTTCTTCCTTTACTGTACAGTTATCAAAAAGTCTAAACTGTATTATTACATATAAAAGTCAGAGATTGTTCCTAGGGGGATGAGGGTTGCATAGCAATTAATTTTCTCAACAGGAGTTACTCAACAAAAATAATTTAGACACCCATCAAGCTGACTTCAGTTCTCATTTGCAGGCATATTTTACTTTGTAACATGAGTCAAGCAGAATCAAGCATTTTAATGGTAAAATCTAAGTCACAAAAATATATATCATGCAATTGTGTACATTCTTTGATGAAGGAGCCCCATGTGCAATAATGTATTCCCTTGAGGAAACTGAATATTAAAAATCACTGAATGAAATTTTGCTCGATGGTACATAAGCAAAAACAAAAATTATCAGTGGAGAAGGTGCTGAAACAGATCTATGGGGAGAAGCAACTAATAAACAGGAGGTGATTTAAGAGAGGGATCCTTGAAAGAGGGCTGAGGCCTCATAGGTAAGGTTTGTCCCTTGAAGTCAGCAAAGTCAAACAGGCAGTAGAATCATTTTTAGGGTTTACTGCTCTATTAATAGGGCAAAAATCATCAATGGAGGGAAGGAGTCATTGACAGCAGTGTCACTCAGGAAACAAGGGCAACATCATCAGGATGAAGCACTACAAAATCAAACCAACAAGATTTTCACAACCTTCCCCGGATATTGCCTAGAATGAAAACATGTGAAAACTGCATAGTGCAGCCTGCTCTGAACATCAGATAGTTGTCTTGTCCAGGCATGAGCTACCCTTTTCAAGGCCAACTTCTACTTTCACGCACAAAAAAGCTTCATTAATGTCAAAGGATTTAAGGCAGGGCAATTCATCAAAATTTGAAACCCAGCAAGTGTTAAGAATACAGTGAGGTGAGGCTCAGCTATAAAAGTTAAGAATGAAGGAAAGAATAAGACTATATTCTTAAAAACTTACAGAAGCATTTGTAGTGCCTGGAGCATGTTGCTGTTTTTCACCTCAATTCTCTTTGTAACCCTTATTTCTTGAGTGCCCATAAACTCAGGTCTCAGCTCCCTTCTATCAGGCAGCTCCTGTGGTCAAGTATTCCTTGTCACTCACCCCAGAGAAAGTCCTGGAGCAGTACAGCCTTCAAGCCCTCCAGGGTCTTGCCTCCCAGCAGTGTCACCATCTTCTTCAAGTTCTCCCTAGTTCACACTTCTAGTATCCCTTTCCAAGCAGTCCCCAAAGCCCTCAGGTGCCAAAGCCAGCATAAACTAACCACAGCCCCCTCCTGGCTTTTAAAGAAACCATGTATGCTTCCATCTTAGCGTGTAAACAAATGGAATCTGGGTTTATAATAATCCTCCAACTGTTATTTAAAAATATGAATCCTTTTGAGGCTGCTGTCCTCAGTTGAAGTGTCTGAGTGACAGAAGCACATGGCAGAACCCTTAATGTGTATTGATACATCTTATTCAAACTGCTGTTTTCTAGATGCACTGGTTAAAACTCACTTTCTGCTGCTGCTCAGTGAAGTAAGAAGAAAACTTATTCTGATGAAGGATAGGGTAGAGGTAGTAGCATCAGGCAGCTCAGTAGTTGGTCATATTCACTGCACAGATTCCTTCTGAAAATCATTCCTCTGAAAAAGAAAAAACCACATGAATCTTTCAGGACCTGGATCATTATGTTCAGTCAGATGAGAAATAAGTTTCATGCGGTAAAAGTTGTTCTCTTTGGGCACTGTAGAGACCATTTGCTTCAATTGAAGAAATTAAAAACATGAGAACTCCATGAAATATCATGTGAAACTCCATTTCAATAAGTCACATGCATTTTAATTCTTGCTTTACACCAAATTGTTACAGTAGAGGTTGGCCAAAGGCAAAGGAAGCAACAAAGAAACACAGCTCAGGATATCCATTAGCACTGCATCAAAATAAAGGGACTGAAAATAAGCTAGGGAATCCTGAAGTATTGCAAATCACAATAACTTTATACAAAACACGTCTCTTCTCTTTCCTGTTTTAGGCCATTATCAGCAAAGGAACTTAAGGGTTACTACCTTGGGTCAGATTTCTCTTTGCTTCTCTCACTGACTCAACCCTCATTGATTTCTCTCATGTGTAGAAGCCAGACCATAGCCATGCCAGAGACAGGGCCAAGGAGGCCACAGCATGTGTTAGAGGGCTGCATTTGGCAGCTTCCCTTTATTGTACTGTCTCCCGAAATAGAATGAATCCCCATCACAGCTGAACCTGCTTCATTTTTACTGGGTCACAGCACAAAGTCAATTGCTTATTAGATCAGGTCATGAACATGGCAATAGTATGAGCTGCCTGAATTCCAGCTTTTAAAAATAAAATTACTGCAGGAGTTTTCAAAATAACTCAGCTGACTGTCCAACATCATTGAAAGCCATCTCTGGGAAATGTAGGATTTTGGTTTTAGATAAGATCAGTGCACTTCTTTTGCCAAAAGATGGCCATGGCCACATGCCTTATCAGAACAGCCAGACAGGTAGGAACAGCATGACACCAGTTAAGGACTTAAAGCATAATGCTTCAGCCACATGAGGTGGATCCTGACGGAAACTGGGTTTCAGAGAGATGTAATTTCTCATCCACTTTTTAAGGAAGATTCTCAGAACAGAAAATCATTAAAGTTAAACCACTTCACAGGGATCTCAAATCAGTTCTGAATTTGCCAGTCAAAAATGTTAAAACAAAACAAAAAGTCCCATGGGCATACAGCGACATCCCCCACTAAGTACTTGGTGTCTTAGTGATTAGTTCCATACTTGCTTACGATTTTCACAATGCTAGTATTTCTTCCCCAGTTTTGGATCTCAAGACTGGAGATAGAGATTTGAAAAAGGATCCTGCTTGTGCAAGGGATATTCAGTTATACTTCAGCAATTGAAACTCTTTGGAAGTCCCACCCTAAGTACTAATGCAACAATCACAGCTACTACATATTCAGTGCAAATTACTGGTTGATTTGAGAAGTCGAGAGGACACAATGTTTCTGTTTCAACATGTGACTAACTTGTAGGCACCTGTCTTTCTCTGCTTCCTCCCTCCAAGACCTAGTGGCTCAGTTCTACTTAAGAAACACTAGTTCCAGCAAAATTATTTGATTTCAGTTATAATTTGACTGTTAATATTTTACTTGATCTCAATTTGCAAGATCTCATCAAAAGAAAAAAGCTCATCACAGAGCACACATTTCATCAGAACTTTCATTCCAGTCCCTCTACAACTAATATCCAAGTTGTAAAGGAAAGGGCTGAGGAAAAAAATAAGATAAATGGAATAAGGCATTCCTGTTGGCTTGTCTGGGAGTTGTGTTCTTGTTAACTCATGCGTTCCTCTAAACATGCAGGAATTGAAACAGGTTACTCATATAACAGGATAGAACAGAATAGAATTATTAAGGTTGGAAGAGATCTCAAGTATCATCTAGTCCAACCGTCCCCCCCCCACCTATTACCCACTAAACCATGTCCCTAAGTACCACATCCAACCTTTCTTTAAACACACCCAGGGACAGTGACACCACCACCTCCCTGGGCAACCCATTCCAATGCCCGACCACCCTTTCTGAGAAGGGGCCGACCCCCAGCTCACCACAACTCCCTTTCAGGTAGTTGTAGAGGGCAATAAGGTCTCCCCTCAGCCTGCTCTTCTCCAGACTAAACAGTCCTAGTTCCCTCAGCCGCTCCTCATGAGACCTGTGCTCCAGCCCCTTCACCAGTTTCGTTGCCCTTCTCTGGACACGCTCCAGGGCCTCGATGTTTTTCTTGTGGTGAGGGGTCCAAAACTGAACACAGTACTCGAGGTGTGGCCTCACCAGGGTTGAGTACAGGGGGAAGGGCTGAGTACAGGGGGATCCTGAATTCGTATCCCACTTGTCCTTCCCTAGGCCACTGAAACTCAGTTGGAAAGCTTGGCTGACCCTAAACAAAATTTTTATTATTGAAAATGCCACTAAAGCTATACATTAAATTGGTTTTTTATTTATTGTGATTGAATGGAGGTAGTCAAGAATATTTTTTTTACTTGGTGTGCCTTTCTCTACCAGTCCTTCACTCTTTACTGCACAAAAATGTTGTGTAAGTGCAAATGATAGTCAATTTGCCAGTTCCCATCTTATGTAAGTTGTACATTTCACATCTGACCATTAAGACATTCGTGACCTTTCTTCCTCTCAACTGAGATACAATCTTCCTACACACCTTTCAAACAGGAAAAAATGACCACTTGGGAGAATCAAGATAAGTTAACTAGCACAGTCCCTCACTTGGCCCTTCTTGCTTTGAGTTCAGTTCCTCCCTTATTCCCAGCACAACAAAAAACATTAAGAACAGAACAGAAGAATGTGTGAATCAAAATTGAGATGACTTTGGTTAAATCACTATTAAATAGCCAAGCCCTCATCTGAAGCAGTTCTGTCACTGTATTTTGTTGGAGCATTTGGCTACAGTCTCCTAACTGATGTTGAGTAGCAAATGTTTGCTTTTGCATATGTTCTCTTGTGTAGACTTATGTAACCGGTAGGACAGACTGCTAGCATAAACGTATTAAATTAAAACTGTTGTGCTTTAGGTTTAGCTCTAGTTTGTTCTATTTCCCTTGTAACAGACATACTTAATAGCTTACTCCAGGGTATCTGTTGAGGTAGTGGTGTTAAACAAATTTACTTTATGCTTGAAGGGCCAGGAAAAGTTCAGTGGGATGTTGAAAGGTGGGGAACCAAGAGGCTACCCTTTGGAAAACATATGTCAGCAGTCATTCTCCAGTGGCTGCCAGGTTTATTTTAAAATCATTATCTTCACCTGCAACTACAAGTGGCCAAATCATTACTTATAGACCGCTGTGAGAAAAACCGCTAAGCCAGTTCATATGTTCTATTTACAGTTAAATGAAAAATCTCAGTAAAATACAAATCATTTTGCTCCTCCTTTACTGCAAAATATTAGCTAATTCTGGTTTGTTAAAGTAAGTGAGCTGGGCAGTCTTTCTTCATTTGGATAATCTAACAGTCATATATTCCTTTGTAAATACCTCTTTTAAAAGGCTCTGGGAATGCATATTTTAATGCTCACACATTTTTTTGCTGCTGAAGGAAAAGTGGTGCTTGAGTTAAGCCTTTATTTGGAAAGGCTAACTGTCTCACAGTTTTCTCAACTAAGTTTATCCTAATCTTCAAATGTCATAATTAAAATTGTTTCAATAAATTAATAGGCTCAACTGAACAAATCATCAAGGCACCAAGCAATCAAACTGAACAAGACTGATGCTCATCTGACATTATTTTGTGGTGTCAAAGAAAATCAATTCTGAACTAGAGTATGGTATTAACTCCTTCTGTGACCTTGACAATTCAATCTACTGCAGTGCCTAAGTTTATCTGTAAATGGGAATATTGTTTACTCTTGGAGGGCTGCAAGGCAAAATTAGGAGGTTTTGCATAAAGGCTGCAAACTGTAACCTTTTTTCCATACTCAGACATAGGATTAGCAGTGCCTGTTTTAAGAAAGATACAAATGGATGAATCAGCCTTCAACTGAGAGATGCAGAGATATCTCGAGCCAAATAGATGGGAAGAAAGTCACAATACCTTTCCCTTCATACAAATAGCATGCATTTACAACTGAATACTTACAGTTGAACAGTCAGCTAGAATTAAGAGGCCAACATTTATTTAGACAAGCTAACTGAAAATAGATTGAGTTTAAACCTAAGGAGAATTCCAGTTTTAATTCTGTCTAAAATCGGAGCACAAGACTTGTGGATATTGTGTAGTCAACACTGACATTTTGAGGCTGGATTGGCCCCAAGTATGAAAGCAACCTGGGTTATGAGTCAAGCTGCGTTGCTGGGGTTCATCCTGCTGACGGTCCATCTTGAATTACCTACTGCCATAGCTCTGTTTTTACCCTGTACTAGGAATGTTATGCCAATAATGTAGCTTGGGGAAATGACAGGAACAGACCAAGGAGGTTACCATAGGGACAGCCTCCTTTTTTATGTTTGCGCAAATCTCTAGAGTTGCAATTCATGATGTTTTATTGAACCCCAAGTAACAGCTTGACGTTTTGATTGTTTTCTTTGCTTGTTTGTTTGCTCTTACACGTGGGCAACACAAGGAACTTTGCAAAACTGGTAAGATAAGACTGAAAATGCGAATGATGAATCTCTATCTTACAAGGGTAAAATTACTAAAGTAGAGTCACCCTACAAATGATTCTTATCTGAGCTGTGCTTGCTACATATTCCTAAGATTTTCTGTAAAATTTCTACAAAATAAAATAAATTTGAGGATCCAAAATATTAGATTCCTTTGGTAGCATTTTTTTCCAATGCCAGGAATTAAGCTACAAACCCATATGAATCAGACTGTTAATTGGACTTATCTATAGTCCTAATTTTAAAGAAATTCCTGCCAGTCTTTTATCAGAACAGAAGTGAAAATTGTGAGTTGTTTTGCAAATTGCTTATTCATTTCCTAACGACAGAAGGAACAGATCAGTGAATCTCCTGCCCCCTTAGGTAGCATGTGCAAAGGACAGTGCAAGTCAGAACTGCTATGCAATAAGCAACCACAAACACAAAGGTGTCATATGCTGGAGCTGTTATAGTTTGGGTAAATGACAGTGCACCCCAGATGTGCACTCCTCTAAAAGTTAGCACTTCTGTCTGAGTAGTCACATCAAAGTCACCATAGAGAAATAACACCTACACAGCCCATCAAAACCAAGGGTAGTATCTTACTGGTTGCAATCAAGTAGAGGCTCCCAGAAAGCCACACTTGTCACTAATTTCTGAATTCAGAACTGTATCCTCTTCAGCTGGGCAGGGAATGAGATCAGGTGTCAAAAGCATTATCCTGGGAGAAACCATGTCGATATTTTGTATTTCCTTTACATGTTAATTTTCCATCATTGGTGAGGAACCCTGTAGTAGCTGAGGAGGCCAGCCTTGATGGGCAGCAATCATCCTTTTATGTTTCCATCCATGATGGTTGTACCTTCCATTTACAGTTACTGCAACTAAACTGTGCAGGCAGTTTACCACAATGCATCATAATCCTAATGAAATCAAATTGCAGAAATGCATGAAAAATGAGGAGCTTATTTATGAGGAAAACAATGGTTCTGTGACTGATTTGAGGATGAACAGCTAATGCAACAGTTGGGGACATTGCCGTTAGAAAGGAGAAAAGACTTGAATAAAGTCTTCTGAAAACCCCAGAATTAGCTCTTGACAGAACTACCCAAATTTCCCGAGAAAAGAAATTGCCCAGCCTGGAACCAAGCTCACGGGACAAAAGCAAATAATACTAAGTCACAGAGAAAGGTGGACAGCTAAATCTACCAGTAAGCTACTTTCCAGAACGCAAATAGGATTGTCTGCACAGGATGGCCTGGCCAGGACAGTCTTCAGCTTTCTGTACAAAGTGGTGAGCCTGAAGGTGCTTCACAGAACTATTCCAAGGCCACTGGCAGGTCAGCAATGTATTCTTTAAGTCTTATTTAAAATGCAAGTCAATGAGGAATTCAAAGGAAGACAAAGAGCTACAGCTGAGCTTCAGGATAATAAAGCATGTATTTTCATCCTGCTATTTGTTAACACAGATCCCACTTCAAAAAGCCTCTGGCAATCAAAATTCCTACCCCTTAAACACACTAGGGTCTGAGAAGAGTTTTAAATGCGCATGCATACACCATATGATGAAACCAGTACAGAGCACACGGAAGTGCCTAGCCATGTGCCACAGAAATCAGATTCTGCCCTCATTTATTCCCACCTAATCTTCCTAAAGAGAATCAAATAGCCTTGACGCAAACAGGGTAAGAATTTTTACAAAAGGGAGGCTTACAGCATGGTAAAAGCATCCCTCAAACTGAAAAATGAAATACCTCTTGAAGTTCTGAAGTTTTCTGGCAGAAAAGGAAAAGATATTTAGGTCTTTTGTTATACCAACTTCAGGATCAAATAAGCACTTACTTGAAAAGTAACTCATTGCAGTTACCACCTGCAAATATCCATTATTTTCATTAATTGGTAGACATAGAAATATCTAAGTTGGTTAGCATCACCATTTGTAAATAAAGATACACAAAATTTAACTAAGTTGATTTTAGCATATTACCACACAATTTCTCTGTTGCCTCAAGACTAAGCTAACAGGCAATGGTTCATGGTCCTGATAACTGTGTAATAAGAAGCAATTCTAAAAAAATACTTTGGTGCTTCCATGGCTCACAGCATCAGTAGCCACAAACAGCCGTTTTAAAATCAATTTTCTAATTGCTTTCTTTATTAAAAGGCAAATTGAATATAGTGCTGTCAGTATCAACACTTGTTTTTCTCTAATGAGATGCATAATTTTAGCTATGAATGAATTTTGGGAAAAGTGATATTTAATACGCTGTTGAAAATTAAATAATCTAAAAAACTGACTGTGCACAGTGCTATGGTATGCTTCTCTTCCTTCCACAGCAGCCATCCCATTATTTTCTGTATTGTCATATTTTTTTGGGTGGGTGGGGGAATAATTTGCAGGGCTTTTGCTTTTATAGGCCATGATAAAAACAGATCTGCTCTATTTGTACGTTGCCTTAGATCTGACAAATCTTTCGTATAAACTGCATTGTTTTGTAGTAATCATTGATAACTTTAATGGTCCACGTAAAGCAACATATTCGGGCATTTGACAAGATGCAAAATGTCTCCTTTGGGGATGTAAGCCGATTTGTCAGTGGAGTATTTTTGCCACTACCATTAAGTCACAATCCATATGAATATGAACTTTGCCCAATATACATACAGAAATAATTGAGATCATGATTTCCTGGCCTGGTTTGTGCATCCTATGTATTGGACCAGAAGACCCCATTTAATGTGTATCTCAGTCAGTACTCTGGCACGGTGCACGTGTGGAGTAAAGACTTTAGTTTCCGTAAGACATGAACTAGTGAACCTCAAGTGCAATTCTTTCAAACAGGCTAGATGTGCACTGAGAACGTATTCAAGACGGTCGTTTTGCATTTCAGCGATGCCATTGCTGGATTTATTCCCGCCCACGACCCGAGACCCTTTCGGACCCTGTTTTTCTGAAGGTTTTGTTAACCTCTGCCACCCGAGCCTCCGCACGGCTCTCGGGGCGCCGACGGCTCCTGCAGCCCCGGCCCGCGGAGGCGCGCTCCGAGGCGAGGCGCCTGTCCCTGGTGCTGATCGGGCCGCCGCGCCGCCCCAAACCGCCCGCCGGGGAGCCGCAATCCCGCTCCCAGCAATCCGCCCTTGCTCCCCACAGCCCTGTCTCCCTGCGCCCCGCAGAGCCCAGCTCAGCGCGGCTCCCGCCTCGGCCGGGAGCTTCCCCAGCCCGGGGTATTTTCGCTCCTGTGCAGAGCCCAGGCGACTCAGGTGGGGCACCACATGCGCTCGAGTGTTTCAGCGCTTGGTTGGGTTTTTTTAAAGCTCAAAAGCCGTGTCTCAGGCATTACACGGAGGGAACAGCTGCCCCTCCGGAAGACACCTTTGGGAGCAGACTGTGAAACACTCACATCGCCCTGCTGAACAGAGGGGTGCTCACCGTGGGTAGCTTGGATGGTGACACAACTCCGCAGTCAGACGAAGTTACCACAAGGCACAGTATTAAAAAGGGAGAAACTCCCTTAAATTCAGGTGGGCAATTACGTTGTTTGTTCTGTATTTTTTGACAATTGCCTTCTAACGCCTTTTTCTCCTCTTGGACTGTCGTTTTAACTTTTTCACTCAATTAAAACGACCATTACCTTCCAACACCAGTGAGCCACCGGGGAAAAAAAAACTTCACTTCCACTTTTCGTGAGGGAAACCCATCAGTTCCCCACGTGTTCCGGCGGCGAGTAAAGGGCGGGATGAAGCCTGCAGGCTCCAAAAGGGCACATGCTGAAAAGCCTTCCCTGAGCTTGGGCAGGACACCGCTTCCCCGCCCGGACCGCTGCCAGGCGACGAGCCAAGTGCCCCTTGCGGGGAGTGCCGGGAAGCCGGGGCAGCACCTGCCTCTCGCGCCGCCTTCCAGAACGTTCCGGGTCCCTCAGAAGGGCGCCCGCTCCCCCCCCCTCCTCCCTCGCGGCCGCCATTTCTTCCCTCGCCGCGGCCCTGAGGGCACCCAGACGCGTAACGCCCGGCGCCCCCCGGATACCTGCTCCCCCGGCGCTCAGCCGAACCGCTCCCCACAGCTTTGTGTCCCCTTCCTGCTCTGCCACAAAGACCAAGAGGTGATCTCCGTTCAAAAACGGATTTTTATAAAGTGTGCGGACACCGCAGGTAACGGTTTCTCGGTTAACGGTCACTCCGCAACCGCCCGCGGCGGCAAATCCCCTCACGCTTCTCCTCGCCCGCGCAGCGTCCCCTCGCGGCGGCCCCGGGGAAGCCGTTGCCTCGCTGACGGGCGGCCTCCCCTGAGCGCTGCGCTGGCCGCGCCCGGTGGGCACCAGAGCCCCGGGCACGCCACGCCCACGCGCGGCGGAGGCGCCCGGAAGGGCCGCGGGCGCTTTAAAAGCTCCACCTTGGCAGCGACGGCGCTTTCCTCGTTTCGGTGTTGCTGCTGCCACTCCCCTCGGTTCCCCCTCCCTGGGGCTGCCCCCTGGCTGCGGCGGCCCGGTAGGGGTGTGTGTTGTCCGTGGGTGCGTGTGACCACAAGCGCCGCCCGCTGAGGGCAGCGGCGGCTGCTGCGGGGGCGGGGACCTTTGCCCGCCGGTCCGGTCGGGGGCTTGGCCGCGGCGGAGCGGCCGTCCCAGGGCTGCTGACACCCGCCCGCTCACTGCGGCTGCGGCGCGACACGGTAAAACAGTGCGTGGCCGGAGGTAGCGGTGGGCTCCCGGTCGGCCTAGGGTTACCGGTTGTGCTACTCGAGATAACTGCAAGTGGGCAAGGTGGGTCGCGCCGCGGCGCTGAGGGAAGGAGCGGCGCCAGAGCGAGGGGACGTGCTCTGTCCCGCAGAGCGGGGCCGGCGGGGGCCGCCCGCGTCCCGCACCCTCCAGCGGTCCGCGTCAGTGTAGAGCGAGCGGGCTGCGAGTGCTCTCCGGTTAGGAGGGCAACGGAAAGCCTAACGGGCAGGAGAATGCGGGCGCTGTACCAGCCAAAGGCGACTCGCAAATGAGGACTGTAGGGTGGGAGCCCCTTGCTGTCTTTAAAAGTTTCCTTGCAGGTTTAAAGAGTTTTTCTAGTGGAAAGTAAGTCATACGGCTGAAATCTAGCTTTTGGGAGCCTGCTCAATTTAACATTAAATCTTGCAACTTTGTGCAATATGGGTATATGCACAAGGGCTCGCTGCTCCATCGGCTCGGTGTGGCAGCCCTCGAGGAGTCTCTGCAATGGAGAAATTGTTGATGCACAGGATCCCTCTTCTAAGCCGTGTTGCATGTTGATTGCTCTGTGCCAAACCTCAGGCTTTCTGGAAGCAAGCCACTGTAGAGGTCCTATGACATCGATGTCATAGCTCCATCCCTGGTCTATGTGGAGCTGACAATGACCTGCACATAGCCTCTTTAGCCAGTTTTGTGTGTGTGCTTGGGTTTGTTCGGGATTTTTTTCCTGATGTTTTCGCCAGTAAGCCAAAACAGTCAATTAGGATCCCCTGCAGCAAGGCACAAATTACAGTAGTCACAGGGGGGCTATAAACTTTTCTAGTTTCAGCCCTGAGTTGGGGAAGAACGTTAAAAACAGAATGACAACACCTTTTGTAGCCTTCCTTTTCTGGTTCAAGTACCTGTATTAGAAACTGAGCCCTGCATTTTAATCCAGTTGCTGCTGTTGACTCATTTTGTGACCTGAAGCTGGTAACCTAAGCACTATGGCTACATATGTAAAAAGGAGATGGTAACAACAACAGGTTTTTAGGTGTTCTTTACCTCAAAAAAAAAAAAGAGAAATTTGATATCTTGGCAAGGTAGGTGCTGTAGAAGTGTTAGGTGTTTCATGCTGTAGTGGATGCCTTTAAAAACAATGACTGAGATGCTGGTAAGATGAGAACTTAGTAACGTATACTTAAGTCTTTTTGTAATACAGGGGCAAAAAAGTCTTTGTAAACAGCCTGAACAGGTATCTTTGCCTCTTCCCTCAGTAGCTCATATCTCCACATGTATGGTTTCCAGTTTAACATAGTTGCTAAAAATCTTAAAATCTTTTAAAGATCAGGTCTGACTGTGCTATGATGTATACTGAACCTTTTGTGATAGTGAAAAAAGGTCATGGCAGGAAATAAAGGCCATCTAGCAGGAGAAAGTGTGAAATGTCACTTTTTTGTAATGGTGAAAGTATCCATGGTGAAAGATCTGGAAGTGAGGGTAAACAGCAAATTTGATTAATTGATAAGGTGATACTGGCAGCAGCAAACAGCTGAACAGAAAACGGTTTTTTGATGTGCGTTTCTGAAGGCATTGTATTATAGAGAAGGGAGATAATATTCCATCACTATGTTGCTCTAGCATATCTCCCCAAGAATACTATATTCTGGGACCCACAAACTACATTACTAGAAAGATATTGACAAAGCAGAATTTGGTGAAGCCAAATGTGATTGAAAATTTAGCTTCTTAAGAAAGATCAAAAGACAGCTTGATAAAGGGACATCTAAAAGGAACTCAACTACAGACTTCTGCAAGAATTTAAGGATTTTGATCAAATGGGTGAAACCAAGTTGTACATGGAAATACGAGTAGAAATAACTCAGCTTAGTTCAGAGCTCAGCAGTGAAGGAAAGGAGATGGCAATGAGCTCTTTTGCATTGTAGAACAGTCTTGCTTTGGAAGCAATGTTGAACTTGTGCTGAACTTGTGGAAAAAAAATATTTTGCTAACTACTTTTATATTCAGTTAGACATTGGCAAGGTAGGAATTCACAGCTAAAAAGCTTTTACGTCTCTAATGTGTCAGTTTCAAGTTCTTTAGCACTAATTAGCCAATATATAGTAAATATGTGCTGTTTTGTTGTGATGAAAGATCAGTCCCCAGATACAGCAGTTGTTTTCTCATTATTCCATGTGGAGTACAATTAACACTGGGCTCATTAAAAATTTTAGAAAACTCTAGTATTGCATCTATCAGACATCTGATTCAAAGCTGTTTTCTCTTCATGCATGCATCTAGGTGACTAGTTTCTTCACAGGCTCCCAGTCTATTCTCTTTGCCTTTCCACTCTTCTGAAAGAGTGTAGGTAATCTTAGTGGGGACAGTGCAGGAATTCATGGGACGAAAAGGACATGTTTGCCATAAAACTGAATGCTGCCTTCTCATGTGCCACTCCCTCAGGTGAGGAAGACTGAAACAAAGGGAGCCAGTAATTTTTGTCTGATTGCCTTTTGAAGGAATGTCTGTCCAGCTTGTTGAAGATCTTTTTGTCAAAGAAGAAATGATAATTCATTCCTTTGCAGAGCAAGTCTTTCACTTGCCTAAAGAAAAACATAAAAGGCTGTTGAAACTGACCTCGCATGCATCTTTTCATATGCCAAAGATGCATAGTCAGTTGGAGATCAGAAGTCAAACTCTGAAGCAATCTATTTCTGAAATGCTTAATGATACAAACAATACAACCTTGTTGCTGCAGCAACAGTAATTCAGGGCTCCTCTATGAGTACATCTACCACTGCAGCTAAAATATAACCGATGAGTAATGTGGCCAGCTTAATGAAGTAGTAGCAACTTGAACAATTGGAATTTCCATTACTTGTTTCCTTCCACCTTAATTTAGCATTGACACTAGTGGTTTTTATTTCATTCACTTAATGGCTATGGACTCCCAAACATGCAGTTGTAGCTTTCCTAAAGTCGATTCGCTGTAATACAGCATCGTCTCCTAGCATATGTAAATTGTTTCCGCTAGTGTTACGTCTCTGACGTAGCTGTGGAAAGATGGCTCTGCTCAGGCTCTGAGGTATTTGCTGGAGGTGGCAGCAGTCTCCTCTGTTGCGGGGCCTGTGGAGCCTGGTACCCATCCAGCTTCCTCACAACTGTTCCCATCACTCAGCTGGGGACAGCTCTGTGGGGACCTGTTGAGCTCTGGACAAATCTCTGTTTTGGTATCTGCAGAGAAAATGTCACCCTGATCCTGGAATATGTTTTGTTTTTTTTTTCTTTAAATGTCATTCCTTAAACCAGTGACCTCAACAGACTCAGCATAGCTTCTGTCTGAAGGGAGGGAAGTATAAGCAAGTCAGATTTTGACATATCTGGAGAACATAGAGAAGAAGGCACACCAAGAGAAACAAAATACTGTTATTTGAGCAAACAAAAAATTATTGTTGGAACAGTCTAACAGGCAGTTATGTAAAGCAACTAGAACCTAATCCAAACATCACAAGCTTCTGAAAACAAGGGCATTGTCTGTTATGTACAGAAAGTTTATTGCATCCTCATCCTCAGGTTTCCCAGAAGGTTTTGCTGAGATGTGTGCTGATGGGCATGACGGCACTGTACCTGCTGCACCAGTCCTATTCCTGGGGTTGCTCTGGATGTTTTCACATGTAAGAACAACCAAGTATCTCACCTTTGAAAACAGGGCAGGGTTGAAATAGTCATCTGAGTGAATCACCAGCTTTCTTATTTAAAGGCTGCTTGCATTAAAAGTCTGTGGAAGACGAGTGAGATCTATGCTGAGTGTCCCCAGCAAATGAAGCTGTGACTATAGCATGAGCTGCTTTACCATTTGCACTTCATTATTAGACATAGAACTTTCTCCAGGCAGGCAGAGGGGAAACAAATGCAGGAGGGAAAGGACATAGGCCCAGAGAAAGAAAACTGAAATATTTTTACTCCAAAATGCACCTGGAGGCACATGAAAAATCTGTGGTGCTGTTGTATTGAAGGGGAATATTGGCCAGGACACTGGCATATCCCCTACACTTTCTTTTTAAAAGTGCCAAGCTATGCTCAACATTCATGTGGACACAGACAGAAACCAAAGGAATAGGAACAAGTGACCTCAGTTTAAGATTTCATTCAAATGACAGCGCTTCTAATGAGATTACCACTTTAGTTTCCTAACACACCACTCAGCCTGAAGGATCTCAGAGACCCTTTGAGATGTTCTAAACTGATAAGCAAATGACATGTTATGCATATGAGAGTATGACAGAAGCACACAGTGTTTGGTTAAACAGCATCACAGCATCTCTGTCCCTTAATACTTAGCTCTGTTTAACTTCCTTTATAGTTTTATTCCGTTCTGCGTTTTGCTTCACACCAATCTCTTCCCTGCCCCAAACGACCAAAGGTTTAGGTGTAGGAAGATCATGTGCACAGAATTCCATTCTCCTGAACCCTTGAAATGAGGCCAAGAAAGGGCACTGAAAAACAGCAGTGAATTCCTAGAAAAAGGGAAGGAATAGTGCAATGAGGGTTTACCTGCAACCTTTTGTGTGTGCATGTCATCTTTAAATAAATAAACAAATAAATCTGATACCAGTGTTTAGAAAGCGATAAACTGGCAGGACTGAAAACTCTGCATTTGGAGTGCAACAAGTCAGTTTTGTCTCCCCTCAAAATCGTCATCTAAACATCGCTGCTTCTTGGGCTGACATAGGGTAGCTTACAAATGCTGGTAATGTAAATTTGCCCTAGAAGTATTTGAGACACCAGAAATCAGTTTGTTTTCAAGCTGTGTCTTGCTATGTACTTTGGTTTGGACCAGTTCTACTGGCTTAGTGCAGATTTCACTCAGATCCCTGTGAATTGCTGTGGTTTAATTTGAACCTCTGAATAAAAAAATATGGTTACATGGTTTAGTCTAGTGTCTATGCAGAGCTTTATTATTCCCTTGTACAAATGGCTTTTCTGCCACTGTGATTACTAAACAAACACAGAGTCTCATGATTTTGAAAAATTATTGACCATCTCTTCAGATAAAGACTGAGGGCCCCGCTAGTATTTGCTCTCTGCTGTTTCACCATCAGTTTTTCTATCACATTTTAAGGTAGGTGTATGGGCAGAATGACCTATTACCAATGTTCAAACTCTAGAGCATTATGTGGTTTTGGTTGTCTTTTTGATTATCAGAGTGGAACTGATGCTTTTTTTTATTTAACGTAACGTAATGGGAATTTCTTTGTAACTGGAGGGTGAAGGCAGGGATGCTGCAGAGATACAATAGAGTGGTTTTGGAGGTCCTGCGCGTATTAATGACTCAAAAGGGCTGAGTGTTATTTAATGTTTATAGCTTTATCCTGAGAGCAGAAGCTTTTAGCTTCTATCTGTTGCTGTGCCAGCAGCTTCTCCCCTTCCCTCTTGTTCTCTGTATTTTAGCTATTTTCTGTCTAAGACAGAAATATTATCCAGCATTATTGAACATGGGTTATGGATCACCTAAGAACAGGAGTATAAACTAAGAAAAATCAAAGAATTAATTAAGGAAGCAGTTAACTAGCTGTATTCTTAGCCTTCCACTTAAGTGTCGTGTCTTCAGAAGACTTGTATTGAAACAATGAGATGGGTATGTAGTGAAACTATTCTTTTTGCTATGTAAATTAAATGCTGATTAGAACTAACCCGTAACACCTTTAAAATTTGTTCTCTTCGAATGCAGATAATTATCCCTTGAGAAAGCAAGGACTATGGAACCAAAAGCCAATCATGAAGTTGTGAGGATTTTTGTGATGCTAAACGCATCTAGAATATACTTTTTTTTTGGTTTAAAAAACCAGTGCAACAGAAGGAAAACACTTTTTGGTGCCTCTTCTGCTACATATGGAAAGATCTATGTGAAAAGAACTTGTTTGTAGTGCGTTATATATCATGGTGCAATAACGGTATGTTCTGAAGCAGAAGTTACAAATGGCTATGTAGTTAGTAACAGGTTAGTAAAGAGATTTGGGTGTTTGGGATTTTAGGATGACATTTTGTTTGCTTGTTTTATTACAAAAAGTGTTTTGCCCGTAAAATAACTGAGCATGAAGAGGGGCTTGAGAAGCCTAGAAAGATCTGTCCCTTTCCCTGGGGGCTATATTGGACCTCTGAGTCATGAAGTCTTTGCATAGTAGGTGTCTGGTTACAAACCTTTTATGGGCTCTACTCAGCTGGGATATCAGCATCTGCATTATAGCTCCCATCTATTCTTAGGTGATATCCCAGCACGACTGAACAGGCAAGGCAGAAAGAGAATTGCTTTCAGTATATAAAACTCTTCCCTTTTGTTATTCTACTTTTTCATACTTTCTCTGTCTACCCCATCCTTCTGTTCTGCAGTGCCTCCTTGTTTCCTGTGAAAGAGGTACAAAATGGCTTACAGCGTGACTCTGAATGGACCTGGACCATGGGGTTTCCGACTGCAAGGGGGCAAGGACTTCAACATGCCCTTGACCATCTCCAGAGTAAGTGAGAAAAAAACCCCAACAAACTTCACTGAGCTTGTTTAGGTTGGGAAATTGCAGTAAACTTATCATATGTATGCTCTGACCTGGCCCAGCAAAATAGAAGGTCTTTGCAGCTAGGTCTGATTAAAGATAATATAATGTGGATTTCAAATATGCCCATTCAAGGCACAGTGTGACATTGATGATGCCTCTGGAAGACAGTTCTGGTTAGTATATTTTTAAGAATTATGTTACTGTTTCTTTTAAATAAGCTTCCAGTTCTATTTTGTAGTGTTGTCTTTTTCTGCTGATAGGGGCCTCACTGGTGCTGTCTCTTTAGGGGGAAGGGAGTAGAACAACTATGAATAGAATTGTAAAATTATATTTCTAGAACATAAACATTTAACTGCTTGTATGTATGTGAAGTCTAGGTGTTCAAACCGAATGAAGATAAGGATAAATGTCCCCTCTTTTGAGTAGGAGCAATAATTGGATGAAAATTAAACATGTCAAGCAGAAGGCAATAGTGCTTAAAATACAATCTTAAATTATGCAGAAGCCTTCCATTTGCAGCTGAAAAACAGCATATGATTTAATAATTAATTACCTTGGTGTATCTGTCAATTACAGATTAGTCCATTTATTTCCGAATTGTCTTTTTTTTATTTTCCTACGAGCAATATTTTAAGGTGTTGCAGTGGAGTGTTCTTATTACGTGAATTATCTGTTTCTTGAAAGTTTTTAACATTGGATGGTTTTCAGGAAATTTTTAAGTGTTTTCCTTACCTACCCTTCTCTTATCAAACTAAATAGTTCTGTATAACTTCTGGTTTAGGAACTCTGCTTTCTACTTCCCCTTACAGCTCCCTCCTCTTTTTTTTTATTTCTCTTTTTTCTTTTGACAGTCTCAAATCTGTTTCGGAATGTTCAGATCTTTTTAGAGACATCTTGGTTCCTCCACAAATCACCTGCAGAAGGCTTATTTTGCAGTGCAATGACAGGAGAGGTTACTTACATAACAGTGTTTAAAAGCAATACCAGAATGGTTTAATCAGACAAACAAATAGAATGCAAACAAAAGATCTGCTCCACTGCAAAAAAGCCACCTACGCTACTTTGAAAACTATTTTTTCATAATAAAAAAAAAGTCTGTTAAGTTGTAGATACCAAATTGATATCCCTGCAACAATCATGATTCAGTGTCATCAGTGAGCTTCTGAAATCTTAACTACCCTACTTCATATTCATACCACAAAGCTCTGTCTTATTTGATCTACCTTATTCTTATGCACAATATTCCTTTCTCTGTAGACAGAGCTGTATTTACCTTAGTATTAAGTCTTATGATGATGAGAGGACCTTTTTGTAATGCCTTTTCCAGAAGTGGCATAGTGATTGCAAAGAAGGTTGTTCTGTCAATGTTACTAAAAACAAACAAAACCCCCAAAATAAACCCCTGCCCACAAAAATAAACTTCCTTCATAAACTTACACTAATTTGACTATGGTAAGTAGTTTTGGTATTTCTTTCCTTATCCCACCCAAGGTAAGTAGAGAAAGGTGCCAACGTATTTCTGTAGACATTTTCATGACACTTTGCAACCTGCACTGTATGATGTTGATTTTTTTTTTTGGTAAGTAATTAGTCATGCCTAGAGGTTGTCAGCCCCAAGGGCTGGGGCTATGCCATTTGCACTGTATATGACACAACCAGAAATGAAAAAACAGTTGTTTCCCAAATAACCCGTTGTCTCAGATTATAATCTATTAAAGTATACTCACTGTGCCCAAAGGCTATATGATTCTCATGAGGCTTTTGAGAGCATATGATGAATGGGCATGAAACTGCAATGACTGGATTCCCAGAGGTGTGGAGGAATTACCTCTTCACACAGCTGGCTGCATTTCCAGTGTCAGAAAACACTGTTAAATGTTTTGAACTCTTCCTCAGTGTCCAATTTGTAGTGGGGAGCCTTGCTTTGTGGTGGAATTGGATTTTGTAGCCTGCCTTAGATGGGAAAAGCAGGCATGCAGAAATGAATGTAGGCCTTTGTCAGGGAGGGCTGGAGTACGAATGCCTGCTGGCTGGAATATTTTTTTAATTGGAAAACAGTGTAATACATGGCTTTTGATAATATTCTTAAAGTCTATTTTTTCTTTAGCATCTTTCACATAAATATATTTCTAAACAAATCAGATGTTCCCCTTAATCAGCGATTTGCAGTCATAAGGGACGTGAGCTGTGAACTCAGTCATAATTGCATGTTACCATGGGGGAAAAGGAAAGCTGTACTTTTATCGTCAAGATATTCTTGGGGGGTGGGGGGAAGGGAAGATAATTGTAAGGAAAATCCCCTTCTTGGGACGGGCACACAGTTCTAAATGTTGCCACTGGACGTTGCACACTTATCTACAGACTGTGTGTGATCCACAGCTACGCTGAGATGGGATTAGACTTTCTATCTGCAAGATGAGTCCTAAACACAAACGTTTCAACTTAAAGGACCTTCTGATTGCTTCTAATACCAGATGTGCCATGGCCCTTTTGCCTACATACATACAATATCCCTCTGTGCAGGCAGGTAGGGTTTACATGCAGACATGCTCATTATACTCTTAACTGCCTCCAAGCAATCAGGCTGTCTGTGAACGGGCCACAAAGATTCATCATTTTTATCGTGCTCTTCTGTCATGCCACAAGTCCTGCAGTGAGAGAGTTGCCTCCTGAGAAAGATGACAACAGCAGTCTACCATAGCACGGTTGTTCACCCGTCTATAGTGTTATGCCTGCAGGTTTCCAAGGACATTCCTGAAAGGGGAAGCTAGTATGGTGCCAGTATGAAGCTAGTCCATGCTGAGACATAAAGTGGGCACCCTGGACTTAGGAACTAGGGTTGTGGCTTAGCTGTCTGTTGATCTGCACTCTGCCAGCCAGCACCGTACAATTCCCACTCAGCTTGCACTTCACCTGAGAAGCAGGGGAGAAAACCTGAAGGTCTTTGAAGCCTACTGACAAAAGCACAATACAAGATTGCGGCATTGCTAATGCTTCTGTTGAGGAAAATACATTTAAAACAGTGGGCGAAGAAGGGAATTACTCAGAGCTGTTTTGCACAATAGTTCGTGTTTCAAAAGGCTCTTTAAAATCTTGTCTGAGACACTATTTTCTTCCCTTCAGGTAGGTCCAGGTGATCAGCTTGCTGCTGAATAGTCAACAGCATAAGACACAGGAGTCACAGTCAGTCAGCTGGGTGACAGGTGAAGATGTGTTCTGCTGAAATGGATTGTTCTGCCTATCTGTTCTTTATCTAAAAATAAGTGCCTGACTAACGTTGAGGGGTGGGGACAGAAAAAGAGACAAAAACAAGTGGAGAAGAGTTCAGGTCACTCTGCAGCTTTCACACTCCTTTAGCAATGGCATTACAAAATAATCTGGGAAGATTTAAAAAATTTTTTGCAGTCCCCACCCTGCAGACCATCCTACCCTAGAACAAATTCTGTCATGTCATGGGCAGGTAGCAGAGACAGGAAAACAATATTGACAGACTCTTAGTAAAGCTGAGCATCTGTCAGTTCTACTGAAATGAATGAGACTTGCAGGTTGTTGGCAATGCTAAGAGCTGTCACCAGTGGCGTGATCATATGCATAAATCTGGCCTTTCCAAATTGATGTGGGCAGCAAAGCAGGTTATTTTCTTCTACTGCTTGCATGAACTGTCTGGAAGCAAGCAGAATTCATTAATTTTATAGACCTAATCCTCTAAGAAGGCTTTTAGGCATAGTTAATTATCTAAGTGCTGTGTTGCCATGTTACCTAAGATGGTACGATTGTATACGGATGAATGCAATAGCAGACCCTCTTCGTATATTTGTGAATGACTGTTCCTGAACAGCAAGCTTTTCTAGTGAGACAGACTGGTTTGCAGGTAATGCAATGAGCTGAAAGGTATGCAAAAATTATCATCATCTGAGATAGCAGAAACATTATCTAGAGCAGTGGGATAAGTTATGATATGAACTCTGTGATTATCCATACAGTTTTGTATTTCCTAACAGAGAGGGTTTTCAATGTTTCCTGCATTCAAAATTAAAAGCCAGATCTGGAAGCTGAAGAAGATAGTATTTAAGCAAAACAAAAAAGTGTTAGTGAACTATTTTGGCTTTATTCTAGTAAGTGAGGAAGAAATTGAAATCTGGTGATGACATAAGCACAGTGAGGGCAAATGGCAAACACTAATAGGCAAAAAAAAAAAAAAAAAGAAAATAAATAAGCTGATCTGTATACATTCTGATACAAGTAACCCGAACATCACTTTGGAGTGTGTGTGTGGAGGAAGCCCTTATTCTTCTATTTTGCAGTCCATGTCTCTGGAGGAGCCGGAAGGCTCTTCTCACATTTGTTTGGCTCTTTTACCAGCATCTTTTCTTGATGAGTTTCTGTCCCTTCTTCACTCCCTAGCGTACATATGTCAACCTCTCACGGTGATTGCACTTCCTTTAGAGGAGCTATTGTGAGAGTATTCATTTCCTGTTGGCCTTATCGCAAATGGGATATCAGTGACTTACAACAGGCAAAGGTGAAGGGAGTCCCTCAGCTTTTTTTTTTTTCATCTATTCTTGAAGGCAGGGAACTCTCAGATTATCTCAGTCAAGCAGTATGCATTCTGCAACTGTCATTTGGATGGCCATGTGGTGCTGTACAGAAATTGCAATAAGAAGAGTGAAGTATCTTTATTGACTGAACTGTGGAAGTTTAACAGGTTCCCTTGAAATGCTAATTCCACATCACCTGTTAAGCATCCATCTCTGTAGAACTGAACTGCTAAGTAGGTGTCCTATAGCTACAACTTCAAGAGGTTTTCTTTCATCTCCAAATGTGAAGTCCTTTACAATAATAAAAGCCATAGATTAGTATTTATAATAATTGATACTCTGCAAAAGTAACAGCCAAGTCTCATGTCCTCTAAAAGCCTTCCTTTTTAACTACTATTCAGTGGAGATTTTTCTTTCCCCCCAAAACTCAAATGACACTGAGTCATCTTCTGAGAGAGTGAGCCATTTAATGTAATGACTGTCTTATGTCTATATAAGCTGTAGTAATTTCTTATGCACAGGTGGTTTCACATTCTTCCAGTCTTCTATAATTTAGCTCAAAATAGTTCCTTGTGAATGGAAGATGAAATACTTCCAGGCCAACTTTTAAGAATACTCCAAAACCTTCCTACATGTTGTTGATAAAACAACTGTTTTGTGGGCATCAGCACTGGTTTGGGATAATCTTCCTAATTTGTAGATGACTTCTTGAGCAACAGAGTCACCCCATCCGAAATTATAGCATTCTGAATTTTATTACGTGCAGTCATTTATTACATGTACAGATGTGTCAGTGTCATAAGGGAATGCAGGTTACTTTAGATGATCTCTTTGTCTTCAAGCTCATCTGCAAGCTGATATGTTACAGCCATAGTTATCAGAAATTACTGCATTTCTGTGAGCCTGAACCCTACAAGTAACTCCTAAACCTCCTGATTTGGTATTGTTTGAGATGTTCCAGTAGTCAGCATCTGCAACATAAATGACAGTCCAGTATATAGGTCATTTCTATGATATGGTTGCATCTCTCATCAAACATGAGTGGCATGTGTGTGCTGGACATGGAGGGAGGGAGTAAATTCTATAATTGCATTCTGTTTAAATAATATTTACTGGGCCAGAGAAAGAGATGGGTTCTGGGGTCTGGGGATTAGAACATCTCTAGATACTGGGGTCTCGATTCAAGTCTCTGCTCTGAATAAAGCAGAACGGGCTTAAACTTGGCTGTGCGGATGCTTTAAGATCTCTTGATCAAAAGTACTGTATCAGGTCTGAGGAGTAATCCCAACCGATCTTTCATCGAAGCCCCTAATGCTTTAAGAGAAGGCTTGATTTCAACAAATAGCCGATTTTTGTAATACAAAGCAGTTTCAGCACAAGATGTACTATTTTTTCCCTTCTGGTTAAACAATCATGTTATAAGAAGCTTTTATTTTCTTTCCTTGCAGAAAACATTCTGAAAAATCCATGCAGCTTGTTGTATACCTTTAAACTCAGGATTTTTTTTGGGAAGAGTCCTTTTATTATTATTTTTCTTTAAATCTTAGCATCATAATGCAATGTGATATGCATGCGTGTACTGTACTCAGCCAAATAACTTTCAGGAAGGATATGGAGCTAACTACAGCTCTTGGTCAAATGATTTCTCCTTCCAATCAAGTATGTGCTTGGAACTGAAAGGCAGCCCCTCTTATCTGTTTGTGTGATTAAAGTAATCGCTAAATGCTAAGCCCACTAAAGGCCAGGAGTATATAAGGAGTATTATGTACTCTGCACAGTATCCATGCAGACATCATGCATAGCTCTGTTTAAGATTGTTTCTCAGTTCTCTCCGTGTTTTGAATTTCAGGAGAAACATGTAGCCATGTTAGAATGTAGGCCAGATTAATATGGATAATGGACTGTAATAGCTGAGGTACTGGCTTAAACGATGTTACATCATCAGACCTGCTGCTCTGACTATTCTGATGCACAATACATTAACCCGTGGGTTTGAAGCCCTTTCTTTCTTTATTTCATCTGCTAAATGCAACTTTTCACTTTGAGGTGTGATTGTTATCTGAATCATCAATGCTCGTGTGGCATGATCCATGAAAAGACCTCAGTGTATGAAATAATTGGGCTGAATGTCATCTATGCAATTACCAACTCAGTTATAAATACTGTCAGTATTTATTGGTGCTAGCTTACTACTTGTGCCCAAAAACACTCCAAAGGGACTTTGGAGCTTGCTTTCCTGCAAAAGGAGGAGAAGGAACGTAATCCTTCCCTTGAACAGGAGGCATAGTGTTAACTGTGAGAAACTGAGAAGTTCACAAGTGGGAATGACCATAGTTATTCCGTCTTTACGGAGGAGGAGAAGAAGGTTTCTTAACCTAAGAAAACAGGTCCACAATTCAAATGAGTTATGTTAATTTTTTTCTTGTTTTAGCATTTAACGATGTTCCCTGGCAACTGGATATTCTGGTCTGACAAACTGCTCAGCCTTTGACCTAGAGTTTATGTAGTTGAAAATATAGTTGATGCAGTTATTTCCAGAAGTCCTCAGATTTACTTAATTATTATTAAAGTTAATAATTTTGCAGATCGTTTAGAACTGGTAAACACAGCAGGAGGTAACCATTAAATTATTACTCTAAAGCTGCTGAACTCTTTAGTGCTTTATAATTAAAATGCACAATAAGCCTTTTGCAGGTAGAACTTACTAGCGTCTGATGTCTGAACTCAGTAAATGGCTGTCTTCGTAACACAGCAGATAACCCTGTCATTAGCTCCATTCTGAATACAGTATTGCAAAATATTCTCCAGTTAGTGGAACACAGAGGGAAATTAGCTCTGCAAATCTGTTAACGTTAACTTTTTCTACTAGCAACAGCAGTTCCTATCTGGTCACTTTTGTTGTCTAACTAGTAGCATAAAAAGCATGTTATTTTGTAACTATAAAATGTGGGTATTTTAAAAAAACCCACAAAACCCACACAAAAAAACCACAACAAAACAAAACCTTCAGTAGCACTCTGAAAGTATCAGAACAGATACTAACAAGATGCTATGGTGGTCTTTATAATCTAGCATTCATAGTGGACCAGAGTTACCAGAGAATATGATTTGATGTAGTTGATTTGTTTTGTGTGTAGCTAGAAGTTTCTGCACATAGGTACCTGAGATGCCACCATTTTAATGCACAGTATAGTGTTAAATAGTGTTCAATATGAGATACTGCTTTTCTTTTTTTTCACTGGATTTTGTTGCAGGAAGAGCTTGATGCTCAATGTGCAGGTAAATTATTAATCCCCATTGAAATATCATGAAATTTTTGCTGAACATAGTAAAAATCAATAGTTGCAAGTCTTGAGGAAAGAAATTAATTTAGAACAGTGTCTGGCAATGTCAGCTATGATACACTTTGAAAAAGTTTGGCTTATACAGCATATTAAAGAACTGTTCCTTCTGTACTAATGTAATTAAAGGTGTAATAAAAATGTTACCTGAGAGCAAAATCTGAGTGGGTTTTTTGTTACAACTGTCTGAATTTTTAAACCCTAAATTGATAAATGTGTGCTATGATACTTAATAAATGGTACTTCATAAAGAATTTAATTCTTGCCAGTACAGAGTGAGGACAAGGATGTTAACAAGTGTGCTGTTCAGTAACATTGTGTTGACCCATTATTTACATAATATCATATATTAAAAGCGAACAGGTATCATAGATGAGGAAAAAAAAAGGTGTATTTTATTTAGCTGCTATCATAACTTAAGAGCCTAAGTGAAACAAAAGCTTGATCATATGAGCCATCAGCCTGAAGTTGTTGGGTATCTTTGGGAACAGCCCTACTGTTGGATATTCTTTGGGAAGAGTCCTAAAAGCTTGCATTTTCAGATCAATGAATAGTATAATTTTTTCCCCCAAAATGTGAAGCTGTTTCTGTGTTCTGAGAGATTTTCAGGAACCAGAGCACCCAGCTCCTATTTAGAGGGGGAAGAATGAACTTTTTTTTTCCTCCTGCTGCCTTTGAGTGTAAGCACTCTGTGGTTTTGTTTTTGGTTGTTTGTTTTTTTTATGAAATTAGGTACCCTGAAAATAATTAGTTGCCAGCTTACAGATGGCTTCAGATGACATCTTGAATGTACTTCATAGAAGGTGACTCCTCTTTTTGTTAGCAGTGGCTAGCAGACATTTTTCCGGAAAGTCAGTGAGATCTTACTTCTCTTTTAGGAAGACATAATGGGTCAAGTGTCTTAATGGCATGCAAATTTGCTGGCAAGGATAGAGTTACTTTCTGCACCTCCCACATGCGTAGCTGCTGTTGTGGTCATCTGTGCCACAGGTATTCAGTGCCTGGACATTGTGCATAAATAGGTTTTAACCGTTCCCCAAAATCCTTCCAAATACACTTGATTTGTAGCAATGGCAGCTGAGGATTAGAAGGAGCTCACCCTTTCACGTGTTCATATCCCCTCCTTTCCCTTGCTCAGAGTCCCCACTCCAGCTGCAGGGTTATTTTGGCTCCCTCACTTGCTGCCCTTGGTTAGCCATACCTGTTAATACAGATGTAAACCCTTACTCTCATTAAAGGTAATGGGCTTTAGGGCACACACTTACTTTAAACAATTTATGGCTCTTCAGTTTAATACCTAGCTGTTCAGTTTAATGGGGGTATTGGTCAACATTGAGCTGAATATGAGCTGGCAGTGTGCCCAGGTGGCCAAGAAGGCCAACAGCGTCCTGGCTTGTATCAGAAATAGTGTGGCCAGCAGCAGGAGGGAAGTGATCGTCCCCTTGTACTCAGCACTGGTGGGGCTGTATTGAGTACTGTGCTAAGTTTTGGGCCCTTTACTACACGACCTTTCATGTAGTTGAGGTGCTGGAGTGTGTCCAGCGAACAGCAACAAAGCTGGTGAAGGGTCTGGAGCACAAGTCTTATGAGGAGCAGCTGAGGGAGCTGAGGTGGTTTAGTCTGGAGAAGAGGAGGCTCAGGGGAGACTTTAACCCTCTCTACAGCTACCTGAAAGGAGGTTGTAGTGATGTTGGTGTCGGTCTATTCTCACAAGCAACAGGTGATAGGACAAGAAGAAATGGCCTCAAGTTGCGCCAGGAGAGTGTTTAGATTGGATATTAGGAAAAATTTCTTTACAGAAAGGGTTGTTAAGCCTTGGAGCAGGCTGCCCAGGGAAGTGGTTGAGTCACTATCTCTGGAGGTATTTAAGAGATGTGTAGATGTGGTGCTAAGGAACCTGGTTGAGTGGAGGACTTGGCAATGCTACGTAAATGGTTGGACACTATGATCTTAAAGGTATTTTTCAATCTAAATGATTCCATGATTCTGCTTACTATACCTGGTTAGGGTGCCATGCACACTCTTCAGAAGCCTCTGTGGGACTCTCATGTTATATTTAAAGCATCCTGTAACTTAGGAAGCTATTTTGAATTGGAACAAATGCTACATTTACCTCAAGCTATTGGAATGGGACATGGTATCCAAACCTCCAAAAATACTACATGTAACCCCAGATTCTGGTACATAGTGCCAAATCAGAATGCTCTGGTATTAGGGTGAATTTGGGCTGCCTTTTCTCGATCCTGGGGGTCACTGGGACCATCCTGCTCTATTTGAGAATGTCAGCATTCTCTCCTTACCCAGTCATAGCTGGTTCAAAAATGGCCAAGGGCAGTTGGTACTCTGGCAGGTGTTTAAAAAAGAAATAGGCAGCTGAAACAAGATGTTCTCTTTCATTGGAGTTGGCGAAGATTAACTACTGTAGGAAATAAATGAATAGTCTTTCTGCTAATTTTTTGACAGGAGTTGCAAAATACAAGTACTCTCCTGACCTACTGTCAGAATTGCTTTCCTGTCTATAAGATTCTTGTCTCACTTGTTTACTTAAATTATCTAACAAATTATTCAAGATTAAATCCTTTTGCCAACTGTATGGAGCAGGGCAGATGAGGATCTCTCTATTACATGTCTACTTGGCTTTCTTGATGACAAGAAGTGGTCAAAAGTCTGTAAGTGTCATCGTCTGTTTGAACAATAACAAGCCAAACCTATTTCAACAGCAGTCTCTTCTCAGTTTAACTGCTGCTTGGTACCGCTTCTTTTCAGTGTAAAACTTCTAAAATTAAAATATGTGCTGTGTTGGCATATAGTTGTCAGCAGTTCAGGATGAGTGCACAGAGTTGTGGTAGCAGGCTTTTGGAGGTAAGCCCCTGACAGAAGAGTGAACAGATCATTAGGGTGCCAGGATTGTTTAGCTGTTTGATCGCTGAGGCATAGCAAAACTATCCTCTCTTGAGAGAGGAACTATCCCACACTTGAGAACTGTATGCCTTATTTCTAGCAGTTGGCTACAAGTACTGATATTGCTGTGGTCATGTGGGAGATCCCTAATGTTGGCTCATGGCATTCATCCTTGCTCCATGTGGGATGGTACTCTGTTGTCTCCTTCTATATGCCTTGGACACTGATGTGGGCTTCCTCCCCTGCCTGCCTTTCTTTGCTCTGTTCTGCACATTCTTCCTCCTCAGAGTCTGCTGTCCTTTTGCTCCCAGCTTTCAATGATGTTCAGATTGAGGGCACTGTGAGCAGATGGAAGTGATGAACGCTGCATTTGGAAAGTGAAAGTTACAGACCTTTCCACAAGGTGTTAATTTCTTATAGAACAGTGAAGGGAAATAGAAAGAATATGCAAGATATAAGGGTGCAGGAAGGAGCTGGCTAAACAGGGTACCTTATGGAGGTTCACAGCTGCTCTGTGTGTAGCTGTGGGATTCCCATTTCTCTGATTACATGCATTGTTGTATGAAATAGTTGTCTTTACCCTGTGTTGGGGAATCCAGGCTGCAACTAATATCAATTTAAGTTCTGTGCAGAGAACAGATTATATCTCCACTGAGAATCCCACACATCCTGTGGCCCACAAGGCAATAGTTTTTGTCCTGCTCATCAGCAATTCCGACATTTCTGTGCTTAAATTTCTGCAGAGCTTTGCTTCCTCACCCTGCAAAATGTCATTTTAGACTGTAATCTCTAACTTTTTCTCTGGAGAAAATATACTCAGCATAGATAGTAGGACACATTAATCTTCAAAAAAACCCACCCTGAAATACAAGCATATAGTCGTTGTGAACATTTCTGTAAGTTCTTCATGGCAAAACACAGGAATATGCATATTTTCTAAGCCCATGTTGTATCTTCTAAGGCTAACATAATTTACTTTATTGAATTTCTAGAAAACATTCTTTCGGTGACCTAAGGAAACTGGCAAGTGGGCTAAAGAATTTAAAAAATAATAAAAAAAATCTGCTCTGCAGAGTAACGGCAAGAACAAGCTTTTGTGGAAAACGTGCCCTGTGAAGATGTGCATGTGTTTCCTGAATGTCAATGCAAAGACCCCAATAACTCACATCAAAAAGGTCTGGATCTTCAACTCACACAGATCTAGTATTTATTCTTTTATATAATATGATAGCATGTTTCTAGCTTTGGCAGCGAGGTAAATAAAGTAGGGAGAAAAACCAAAGCAGAATAAACCTTCTATAAGCTCTAGAGAATTTGTGAATTAATTCAGGTTAATTTCAGATCAGTTCATCTAGATCCAATTCTAATTCCTTTCCTGTAAGAATGGTAAGAGATCTAAGGATTGATAATTTACATGAACAGAATATGAAGTGAAGAGCCGTTGGTTTTTCCCAGTGTGTGTGATTTGTCACAGGGGTTATTCCAGCTTGTGGGAACATTCCTGGGAAGAATCATTTCCATAATATTGAAGACATATTTGCAGTATGATTGACAAGATGAGGAGGTGGTATATCATTTCTTTGCACATCAGGGGACTGGCAGCGAATGAAACCAAAACTAGTACGTAGCTGCTTTATTTATCCCTCGAACAGGTGCAGTACAAGCAGCTGCAATAAGATCTTTTATACATTCCACCCACGATTCCCTGGAGTTCACGTGTCCTAAAGACAACCTGGAAAGGAGGCAGGACACTCTTTTGTACAGTATTATATTTTATAAGTACAGTGTGAAATGCTGATCCTTCCCATAGGGAAGGAATGCAAAGCTGGATCTGAGTTTCATACCAGTTGATGATATGGGTAGATGTCTTTTACTCTTGCCACTCTGAGTGTTTAGCTCAATTACTTAATTTGGTCTTTAACGCTTGTTTTATTAAAACTCTCTATAGGCCAGGAAACATCACAGAAGATGTATATATATACACAACTATATATAACACAATTATTTGCCTTATTAACTAGACATTTCATGAGCTATATCTGAGGAAAGCATCATTAAGAGGACTTCTAAACAATATTAATTTTTTTCTACATTAAATCTTGAACCTCCTCCACTGGTTTTGCAGAAATTCTACTGGGTCCCAATATTAAATGCATCTCCAAGCTTAGGAGGCCAAGGAAGTGCTCTTGCCATGTAGTTGGTTGTTAAGCCTGTTTGTTCAATGTGTAGATAAGGGGTTTAGGGAGAAACTTTCCTTGTTGGCATTTAATTTTAGAACACCCACAGTGAATGTTCTGGCCTAGATGCCAGTAGTTCTTAGTTTTAATCTTTCCCTAAAATACCTGCTCTTGGCTACTGTCTGAGAGTAGTGGCTATCTAGCGCATACATCCACATTAGTATGTGGGTTATACTAATCCTTTAGAGAGATGTGCAGAAAATACTCTTAAAACATTATTTTTCTGCTGCAAACAATCCAGTTTTACAATAACAAAATATGAATCGGGAACTAGCAAGAAAACTCCCAAATTGCCAAAGTGTCTCTGAAAAAAGAAGAGGGTGCATACCATCTTCCAAAGCTGTTCATATCCTGCCACCATTGCTACAATTACATTAATGTGATACTCAGTAAAAACTAGTTTTTTCAGTGTGTCACAAGAGAAGAGCATTTCTCTGGCTAAATTCTAATACCCTGCGAAAGTTGGTGTTGACCACCTTGAAGAGGTGAAGTTGAAACATCTGTTTCTTAATACGTATTCGAACATTTTCATATATTTATGGAGTAAAGCCATAATATTAAAAGCTCCAAATACCTATATTTATTTCTGTGGGAAAAAAAAAAAAGGAAATAAGAAATAAAGTAAAAACATGTTTGTTTAGAAACATCAAATCCTGAGAATAGATGAAGCAGGTAGTGACTTGCAGTGTCCTTGGTACATTTTTAGTTGAGCATAGTTTTACATTTTTGGTTGGCATGCAAGAAGTGTTCTCCCCATTTTCCATCCTGAATGTATACTGCTTGTGACCTGTGTGCTTATCTGTGGATGTAAATGGCATATAGAAAAATTTCTCCTGATTTTTCTTACATGTCTGTGATGACTCTTCACTATTGAACTTCTGAGCACTACTGTGACACCAAGGACAAATAGGCATTGGCTTGACTGTGCCTCTTGACACTTTACTCTCTTCCTCTGGTGACTTATATCACTTAGTATTGCAAATAGGTTGCACTGTGACCATTCTCAATTTAATTAGATAACATAACAGAGTGCCATGGCCTCATGCTTAAGGAGAGTTTGCCTATAAGATACACTTAAAAACTGATAGTATGAATCTTAACCTCTGCTCAGCTTTGAAATACAGCTTTCAGTTCCTGTAATGCCTGACATTGTATTGAAATTTACTGTCTTGTTCCTTTCTATTCTTACTTCTGACACTTCCGTCTTCACTTTTTATGGCTATTTTTCATTACAAATAGTAATGAGAGAGACTAGGACAGGTCTTTATTTTTTTTATTAAAATATACACTGTTCATTTTGTGATACGAGAACTCTTGTGTTAAAGATGGTGTGCTATCCTTTTTGCTAGCTTAAGTCCAACCTACTCTTATCCTTAGTCTTACTGTAAACATTGCTGTCTATATCCTCTAAGTAGAAACCCAAGTAAGAAGTAACTACAAGACTAGACAAACTGCACGAGTATGGGAAATGTAAGCATATAATCCAAGACAGTGAGGTTGTTAGCAAGGTATGTGCATATTAATGAATGCATCTAGGATGCCTGTGGAAATGACTGGTAATTTTTGCTATCCTCATCTTTCACTATCCAAGCATTTGACAATATTCTGCTAGGACTGGGACAGTATATTGAAGTTTAAATTTGGATTGTGTAATGTCAAGAGAAATGGCAGGGTCAAGTCTGAAAGAAGAGAGTGCGCTGTAAGGCTCTGTACTGTCACAGGAACATAAGCAAGAAGTTTGAAGTCTTTCGTGGCAGCTATCCTTTTGTAAAAATCCTCCTGTGCTAATGAACACAAGATTAATCTATTTTAATTTAAACAAGGAAGCTTGAAACTTAGAAACTAAATTTTCCTGCTTCCACTTCAGTGCTTTCTCATAATATTTATACTGAAGTTTAGAACAAAGAGGATTTGTTTTGTGTTGATCAATATATTGTTTTAAATACATTGTTGTTGGTAACAAGAAAAAATGTTCCCCAATATGGGTTAAAAAACCCAACCAAACAAAATAGTAAATTCTCAATTGTGTGAGAAATGATTGGACATTTAAAGAATCAAAGCTATTAAAGTCATAAAATATGGGTAGAATATAATTAAAGCATTCTTTTGGTTTTACATACTTCAGACTTAATACCAAGTCTCTGTGACATGCCCAATTCCAAATGTCAGGGTTGTTTTTTTTTTTTAATTCTGTAGTTTTATCAAAGTATAAAAGTATTGACTGAGCGAGATGCTATTGTTGGCAAGTCTTTGATGGACACTCCTGGAATTTCATTGCAGGAGCCATGACTTCTGTTTTATCTGAAATCTCACTGGCTCTTGATGACAGACAAACTCTGTTTTTAGCATTGCACTGAAGGTCAGGCAAATGACTGGTTTCCAAATAGAGTAACTGAAGATACTGGAACAGATTTATTCCTGGTATAATTCCACTAGTTCTATGAAGTTACAGGGGAAATGTATTTGTCAAAAGCACTTTATGAGTTGAAGGATAATACTGCAGTTCTCAATCACTTGTGTATAAAAGAAGGTGGGGAAAAAATCATTTAACATACAGTTAAAATTCCTTCTGTAAGAGAATTGGTACAGTCACTAAGATAAGAGAAATATTTTTATGTGGTATAAAGCAGAATAACTCAAGAAGAATGAAGACCATAGAATGTAGTATTTTTTTTCTAATATCTGCAAATATAGCCCTAGGTTTTTTAATCAGAGATGAGGTTCAGATTTTCTGGCTGTATGTATATCTTAGAGTTATTCTAGGAAATGTATGTGATGCTTAGGCTGCTTTCCTAGTGGTATTTGGGATGCTTCCATTATTTTTCATAGATCTTCAATTTTAGCTACAGTTTTGGCATACCTCAAGTCTATAAACTGACTATCAAGCAGACTGGTTAGATATTTCACTACAATTTTACAAGTTATCCATGACCTTAATTCATATACAAAGGAATAAATTAATTTTGCAGACAGATCAAGAAAAGTCAGTAGTAATTTGTGAAAATGAAAACTAGATCCTGTTGTACCATTGCTCAGGTACTAGGAAAGGGAATCATCAGCATCTCTGTCGAATGACATCACAAAGGTGGGAACTACTAGAAACTCTGAAAAGTTTCTTACAGGAGAAACTTTGTTGCACAGCTCACAACCACATCCACTGTTTCCAAATCATTGTATAAAGTGGATATTGATTATCAATGTCCTCTGACACTGGGAGTTGGTGCAAAAAATCAAGATTAAGTTTTTGCAAAGAGGCATTGTCAAGAATGTGAAATAAATGTAAACTATTTTTTACATTTTGTAAAATAGATGCAAATATAACTTCTATGTTCTGTGGCAGAAATGTATCCCTTAAAACTCAAACAGCATGGTTTAATACTTTCACCAAGAAGAGGTTACACTTCAGTAAGCTTTTCCCTTAGAGGTGGCATACTGTTTCTTTAGTGGCAGATACCCTGATGAACATAAAGTACAAACAACTGTTGCCCTGACAAGGCAAGATTTCTTCAAATTCAGCTAGCTTTGACTCTCATGCTGTACCCCGAAGGTTCTGCTTTCCCAAACCATTCACAACATATGCTCTCTTTAAATCCATCCAACAATCCTGTGCTCACTCTATACCCTACGTTCTAATGTCAAAGCAAATCTATGTTCTACTTGTGGCACCTGCTGTGGCACATACTTGAGCTACTTTAGAGTAGTACTAAGCATACCACCATACTTCAAGTCCTGTCAACATAGCAGTGATAAAGCCCCTTTGGAAAATGTATAGCTTCACTCTAAAATAATCATTTATCATCACCCATAAGGGAGAATTAATTGGCATTTAGTTCTTGTAATAATTTGGATTAGTGCCCTTTATGAACAGGGCCATATGTACAGGCCTCATCTAGGGACAGAAAAATTTTTTCCCTTATTAATATCAACACAGTTCAAATGATGGGTTAACAAAATGGGGTATTATACTATTACTATCCACTATGCAAATGCCTGTGCTATGGATTGACAAATACTGTTTATGGCTTATGCAAAAACGTACCGTTCCCTCAACTTCTCTGGCATGTTACGTATTATGACTGGATTTGAGTGTGTAAACTATCTACACATGGATGATGTTTCCCAATTGATTTTTATATCTATTACATAAAGCTATAAAAGGAAACAAAATACATTTTTAATGGAGGGGAAGCTATTTTCTAAGTATGAACTCATGTTTATCTCAGAAGTTTCTGTAGTCATCCATTCTTCCCACTGAGATAAATGTACGACTCTGAAATCCAGTCTCTCCTAAATCCATGATATGATTATTTTATTATTTTTTAATGGATCTCCATGCTTCATAGGTTTGTCTTGACAATTAGTTGCTTAAGGGTACTGCAGATAAACGTAGATGGATCCTTTTGATTCTATGGACCATTCTCCTGACTTTCTGCCACTAACATGGACTTGTCTGCATTCTGTCAACAGGCATCTGCAAACTGTAATTTCTGTGATTTAGGCTTATATGTCATTCAAAAGATTGCAAAGATTGTGTGCTTTGAGTGTCCACGTTCTGGAGGAGAAAAGGACTGGTATAAAGAGAAGGGTGTGCTACACATTGGCTTTGCAAGATGGCAGGTTAGGTGCGAGCCTCTCTTGTGAAGTGAGTTTGCTGTGGCCCTAGCCATAGTCTTTAGAGAGGGTTCTCAAATGTAAAGGTGAGATGGATTTAAAGCTTGTTACTTTTGATAAGAAGAGCTTGTTACTTTTGATAAGGGAGTTTGCTCTTCAGGACAGAAGGAAACAGGGGCATGAGCACCAGGCTGCCTGCAATCCTTACGTTTTACGTCCATATTCATAAAACGAGCAAACATTCACAAAAACCTCTAGGGGAAATAGAAAAGCTCTTAGAATCCTACTGCAAATTAAAGGTATGTGTTCCAAATGTTGTTTGAGAAGAAATCACTGACATTTTGCCTGAGGTGAAAATGCAAACTCTGATTTTCCAGGCAGCTATGCAGGCATTCGTAGTGCTAGAAAGCAGTTAATGGAGAAACTGAAACATTGCATTTGCGCTGAAGAGAAAAAACTTTGTGCTAAGTAATGGGGAACTGTGACCATAATATTTTTGCTGTGCTAAAGCTTTATTTCTAATGTGCTGACAGACAAGACAGAAAAAATAAAATCCCAAGAGAACAAAGTTCTCTGGTCCTCCAAGCAAACAGGCTGGGAACACAGGAGGAACATGCCCAATGGAATTAGTTTCCTGCATGAGACTCCTTGACTCATGAACTTCCACAACTGCTTGATTCACACTTTACTTGGGGAAGGTACTTATAATTGTGCTGTTTCAAAAGCTGTTAATCTCAACGCAGTTCTGTTCCTTGCCCTTCCTTCTTCAGAAGGATTTAACCACTTTTGATATTCTGACTTTGTTCTCTGTTTTGTGTTGTTTTGTTTTTTTTTCTGAGCGCTGATTATCAGTGTACCTGCTAATACAAGCACGAGACTTTCTAATTGCACACTGATAAAGTATAAGTGGTGCACGGCCTTCTTGTTAGTCTTTATATAAGATGGGCATGACTTTGTGTCATATCTGAGTTGCAGCCAGCAAAAGCTCAGCTTGACAGCCTAATGCTTTTTCTCTCTGGAATATCACATTGCACATTCTTATGGGGTCATGCGTGATGAAAAAGGATAAGGGACCTCCACAGAGACGTGACCGATACCTTATTGTCTGTGGAGCTTTTACCTCTGTGCTATCACTGCAAATCTCTTCACAGGGGCTGCAACAGATGCTAGAATTATTGCCAGAGCAATAATCCTACAGAGCAGAGGAGCAAGGAGCTTGAAATCTATGCTTTTGTGTCAATTCTGTTTGTCTGTGATACTCACGCAGATCAGCAGAATTAGATGAGATGTTAGATGTTTTGAAGTGAAGAGTGAAGACAGTGTCTTGTTCTATTCCAGCATAGCCAAAGTCTTGTAAAAAAATTTTTGTCTTTTTCTTATGTCTCAATTTCTCCTTTTTTCTATTGGTATTTTTGTTACTTACTTTAATACCTGAATGATTTCTTTATATCAGTCTTCTGTAGTATTTGCCCAAAATACTGCTTGATGTCTTGTTCATCAGTCTGTGAGCTGATTCTTTATTTGCAAATCTTGTATTACCCTGAGGTAGAGGGCCAGGGAAGGTCTGGGCCCCATTATACTAGGCATACTACATATGTGGAAGAGAGACTTCAATGCCTTACTGTTTAAAAAACAGATAATTTCCTCAAATTTATGGTGTGTCTCTTCATCAGAGAAGGTAATAGCTAGATTATTCTAACCTTACATTTACATTTTCTCTCTGTGGCTGAGATGCATATAGCTTTAGTATCAGCTACTGTTTATGCTTAATATTTCCCCCTGCAGCCTTGGAAGTCTCTCCAATTTGATAATAAAATTTTGCTTGTAAAATGCTATTTCCAGTAGAGACTTAAGACTGAATAATAGGAGTCTTTTTCTAGTTCTGACTTTGGGCAGCTGTTGAAGAATAGCATTGTTAGGAAATTCTTCCTTTCTAGATATAGAATAGGAGGTTAATGTCACTGTGTGGAATAGAAATTACTTTTATTTGTATGTATGCTGGTCTGGGTATGACTCAAAAGACTCATTGGTATGATCTGGAATTGTGAAGGAGCTCTTTTCTGAGGATTTTGTGTAGGAGCTACACAGGAAATGAAACCAGAAGGTAGAGCGTGAAGCTCTCTCAATCCTGGAAGTGACACAGAAAGGCAGAGGGGAAGGCCATTCAGAAGAAAATGCCTGTCACCAGCTGAGCGAACCAGATGGACATAATCTGTGGTACTATTTAAAATATGTCTAGCGAAAGTTTGGGAGCATCTTTGGACTTTATTAAAATGCATATGTTGCTCCCATATCATATACATATGTAATCTTACAGTCCCTTGAAGAGCTGTGTAATTCTATAAATAGAAGAACCATCCTAGGATAAAGAGAGATTACTAATACAGCTCCATTTGGCATTTCTGTCTGCCCCAGGAATCTCCCCAGCTGCCCAGTAGCTATCCAAGCATTCTTAATCTTCATTTATTTCCGCTTCTTGGTATCTGAAGTAAAAGACTCCTGTCCTTACGTAGGTGCACATTCGCTTTGAGAAATGTTTTCTGCTGCCACTGCAGTTGGCATAGTCTTGGTGTGGAGCACATCAAAGTTCCATCGCTGACAATTATTAAATATTTTCTCTGCAAACATGATTCATGAGACTAAGCAATGTTATTGAACAAGATGCTGTGAGAGAAGAAAGAATATGAAAACAGGAAATGGATGAAAAATAAAAACTAGGGAGGGTGGGAGCCTGTCATCTACTAAGTAATCACCTGATTTAAGAGGGTTTAGGGAAACAGATCAATCTCTGACAACGTATTAAAACTCCAAAACGCCTACAGATTTTGTTTGAATGTGGGTGTACAGCTCTGAAAAATATTACTGTAAATACAACTCTACCTAGAACAGAACTTTCATAATTCAATTAGTCATAATTCTGGATGGATCTGAGATTTGCATGTTGGTGGAATACATCAATCTTCTTTAAGGACATTTTTGCTTTATGCAATCCAAAATGTCACACTAATTTAGCCATTCAGATGCTTGCTTGATTACAGAATAATGAAGCTCATTGTCTTGCAGTTTAGCTAAGTCCTCATTTGAGATCAAAGTGGAGGGTTAATTTTTTTCTATGTGTTCCTTTCAGTCCTCATTTGTATCAGGCAAATAATGGTTTTCCTAGCAGCAGGAATCCCTATTAAAGTAACTGTCATATTTTGTCATCTACATAATTCATTGTTTAGTAATTCATTAGGTGCCAGATGAAGGAAAAAAGACAAACTGGGCACAGAAAGGCAGACCACTTTAGGCTTTCTGAAATTCTTTCTCGGTCAAACAACAACCTTCCTGCTGCCTGTTCCAAACCAGTTATTTTGACATGCTCCACTGCAGAAGTTAGTGTCTGACACAGCCAAGGAAAACACTGTTAAGCCAGACTCTGAACTTGATTGCATTTCTTCCATGAACTTAAATAGATGTCCTGTAAGCATTTATTCCATAACAAAATATGCAATCAGATTATCATAATTACTGTATTTACTCTGGACTAGGGGAAGAAAATTCCTTATTTGGACATGCAGATTGTGAAACTTGTGGTGGCTAGATGTGTAGGTCATTACAACTTCTGCTTCCACTGCTTCTGATAAAAATGTCTGCAGTTATCAAGGAAGGAATGAAGGTTTTGAAATGGAAGTGAAGCACCCTGCAGAATAATTCTGTTATGCCCAAGCTATGCGTAAGTTACACGGCTTGATGTTCTATGAGGACTTGTGTTCGGAATCAAGGATGAATTAATATCTTAAACTAAAAATCCAAACCACATTCATCTAGAATAAAGCCTAGCTGAATATACCAAGCAGGCTAAGGATGATTTTCATACATAATTTATGCTCCTAACCTTTGTTATCAAAGAATGTTTATTAGATACAAATGTGTAAACCATTTCTGAAAATCTACCCTAAGCTCCTAAACCACTGATCACACTGCCAAACCAGAAGAAATCTTGATGATTCCCTGTTGCTTTCCTTCAGAGTGTAATCAGTTATGTGAAAGAAAGAGGAATGTGCAGAGGAGAGAGAGTTGGAGTAGTATATGTCGATGGCATGCTTCAAGGCCCTACCTGAAACCCTCTTACTAAAACCTGCGTGCTCTGGAAGAATAATCCTGTATTAGCTTGGTGCTGCTTACACCAATAAATGGTGAACACCAAATCTACATGAGATGAACAGGAGAGAAGCAGAGTACCCAAAAAGGAATTGGCAGAAACATTGCTCCCCAGGTTAACCAAGAAAAGTATCACTAACCAGTGATATCATGACTGTATCACAGGCAAATCAGCAGTCTGTTTCACAGGGGCTTTTTGGTTAGACAGAAATTATTCATTTGCAATTGATGGTTGCCCACTTTGCTATCCATAATTAAAATAACAGAGGTTTTTCATTGGACCCTCTGGAATGTAGTACAAAATGAAGAATTTATTAAGATGGGATACATCTTACTTACCATTCCCGGTGCAAACTGAAAGCTCTCTGACCCTTACCTGTTGATCAGCAGGGTGAGCAGCCTAAAAGGTGAAAGGCTGGCTGCACACAGTGCCATGTCAGCTGAGTAGGAATTACTGATCAGGCTTCTTTTCCTATCCTCATACTTTCTTTCAGCTGCCAGTTACTGGTCATAGTCCTTGCACATTGAAACCCCCCTCCACACACACATGTGCTGGGTAACTCCTCAGGGAATTCAAAACCTGTCATCAGAGACAACATACCAGCTTGTCCACAAGGGACTGCTTCTCTGGGCACATAAAACACTGGTAGATGTCTGTTGACAAAGTGGGTAATACACCTGGTATTACTGCTGGTAAGGGGTCCACATGTCATCCTTGTCACAACAATAACTAAATAAGGTCTTATGTGAATGTCAAAAAGTTTCTGTTCTTCCTGTTGTCAAAGTAGTTCTGGTTTTCTAACAGTGAGTATTGGGAAGATGCTGCTGAGCAGGACGGTCAAGTAAGCGTGATTTACCATTTTAGAGAATTCTGGAGGGACTGAGAGTTTGAATAATTTTCCCTCTGCAAAAAAAATAATAAAACCCCAGTAACTCATCCAAAGATAATTGAGGCTGCTTGAACGATGCACTCTGCTGAATTAGGAACCATGAGATCACAGCTCCTGCCTTTATCTGGAGTGAAAATTCCCCAAGAACAGCTTTCTTTGTCATGGTTGGGAATTTTTGAGTCAAGTTTCAGTCAAAAACTTGGGTGTAAAAATAGAAGACATGGTGTGATGGAGGGGCGTGGCATCACTTGGATCTTCAAACACAGGTCAGCTTAAATGAAGAGCCATTCATCACAAGCAAATTAATATTTACTAGCTCAGGTCATTCATTTCATAAAGCTCTTTCTAAATAACTTGCTTCTAAATCAGCTTATGGCTTTTCAAATTTATGGGACATTCTTGTTAAAACCTTATTTCAGTGCACCCTTCTCAATGTTGCATTTTCTCAACCTGGCAGTATTTTCAGTTGTACCTTTCAGGATGTGTTGGCTTACAAACAGTATTGATGTTTGGTGAAAACTTTCTGCAAATTTTCAGAACTATCGTCTCTTTCTTTTGTGTCATAGTTTGTACAAGATCTTTACTTCAGATTCTCCCTAGGAAACGGTGCAGATTGGAAAGGGAAGCTGATGAAGCAGTACTCTGTGGGGAAAGAAGAGTTACCTTTGTGTGTAGCACGCCCAGCTGTTCTGGCTTTCTGGCAAGAAGTTAAACAAGCTTGTGAGCCCTAGATTAATGCCGGAGCCACTCTGTCAGGGCTTACTTGGCCTCCTGTTTCATTACAAGCTTGATGATGGTTAGGGAAGAGGAGAAGTCAGGTAGGTAAACCCTTATGGTCACCAAACCTACCTATGTTGCATTAGTAGTTGAATAAAAATCACTATGTCTTAGTAAATGACATTTATTCCATCTTATTAATTCAATTTTTTTTTATTATTTTGAGTCTGAAATAGCCTTTAGTTGCAGACAGTACTAGTATGGTAAAACATTTATTTTCTGTTATTTCATTTTGTCTGTAAACAGGAAGCCATTCTGAAGTTACACAAAATTTGTTATTGTAGAGTATGAAGAAATACTCTACTATATGGGGAAAAAAGACAAAAAACCACATTTTGAAAACTTTCTAGCTAATACTGCTACATGCCTTGAAGCCACGGTGAGATGTGTGGGAAGGTACTCAGCTACGTTTATGCAATAGAGGATTATGAAGTTGGTGGATGTAAAATCTGTTTAGTGATGCTTTTACCTTGAGAAGAACATGTATGTCACTGGCTTGAACTTTGTCAAATAAAAACTGAGGGGTTTTATTACACTCTGCAAGCTTTAAGTGAGATGTTTTTGAAGATTGCTGTACCCACCACTACAATGGGTTTAAACACCCAAAACCAGCATTAGCATCATCACTCTATAAATGAAAGTTCAATCTTTGTCCTCAGCAATAGCCACATCCCTCCTTAGTCAAGATAAAGAAGTAAACCACCCTGCTTCCTTTTTTAAAAATTCAGATTGTGTTGCATTTAATTATTTTGTCAGTCTTCACAATCTTCAACATAGCAAGTTTTCCCTTTTAGATTTGAGATTATATAGATATGTTCAAATTATTTCCTGTTAAACAAATGCAGTTCCTGTGGCTTCACAGGGGAAGTGGTATCTCTGTGTTTGATTGAAAAGCTAGAACAAACTGTACGCTATCACATTTTAACAGGTAAAAGAAACATCCTGTGTCCACAACTTCCCTTGCTTCCTGAAACATCCAGGAGTTTACATAGCTGTTAAATGTGCCAAGACTGTATTTTACCTGCTACATCTTTAAATTTCCAAGGATCCTGCTGGGATATCTGGCAGGATATTATGTTATGTGCTAAACATGATACAGCATATTACAGAAGAAATTTGCATTGTACTTTCTCAGGGGAACTTTGCTTCTCTTTTTGATTCACTTGCATCTTGAAAGTTCTTCACTCTCAAGTTTGAAGCCTGTGCTTTTGTTTATTTTCTCACAGAGAATGCTACAGGTAGAAGACTGTTATTCTTGTGGATAAGGAGAGTGTTTAATGAGTAATTGATGCTATATGCTGGATGGTTAATGCTGAACAGGTTCACATTGAGCAATATGGCCTCTTAAAACTTTAGACGCAAAAATAATGACATGCTATCTAGTGTAGTTTCTGCAACTTTAGTTCTGATTCAACATCTCTGTCACTGTAGTTGAGTGCTACATTTTATTTCCTCTAATACAATTGCCTTTCTGTGCGTGCTATAGTATTCGGGCGTCTGTAGGCAAAGCATGGAGTTGAATACTACATATTTCTTGTTTAGAGCCAGGACTGTTATTTGCTGTGTCAGACTGACAGCTCACGTTTTAGTGATCAGAGGAAGAATTACTCCCCTGGTATTCTGGTGGACAGAAACAAAAAGAATGCAGTAAACAAATGCACATTTAAAGAACAGTAAAATGTAGTCCTGCATCAGGGTAATAAGCACCCTAATTTGCAAACACTGGAGCAGAAGAGTCACTATACTTCAGTCAAATCAGTGCGGGTACCTCAGAACTTGAAGTCAAAGCTCTTTTGAGTTGCTCTAATATCGGAAATGCCTGCAGGCCACTAACTGCCAAACTAAAACTCTCAGTATTGTCTCAGATGCCCTTTTAGTCAGGCCTTACTGTTGCTGAAGCAACTTCTAAGCCCTTCTAGTTATAAAGCATTGTGGTCTTAGTTATATACAGTGAAATGCATTACACAGAATGAACTTGAAAAAAAGATCTTATCACAGTGGCCAATAGCAAAAGGCATAAATCCCTCAGTTTATTGCTAATGCTTGTAGGGGGAGACAAGACAAATCGTGTTTGTATGAGGAGGTCAAAAAACTGCGCAGAATGTAGAATTTAAGAAGCCGTTAGCTCTGAAAATGTGACAGGCCATTTTGATAACTGAGATCTGCCTAACTGAAACACAAAGAAAAATCCCACCTTATAAAACTGCCTTAAAATGAATTAAAATTTTAAAAAAGAGTAGTAGGGAAGAGGAAGGGAAACCTTTGAAAAACTTTGGCAGTTCTGATCCTGCAAACGCTTACAAGCCAAGTGTAACTTTGCTGCAGGGGAGTCAACAGAACTGCTCACGCCCACGGGGCTGCCAGGATACTAAGGATCAGTCCTTAGTATCAAAACATGCTCAGTTTTGATTTGCATTAAGGTTATTAAACTCATCAATTCTAAAGAACTTACTCTTTAAAAACTGTTGTCGTAACAAAACAATCAAAGTCTATTATTATGTGACTCATCTTTCTGCTTCCATTTCATTTCTGCAAGATACATCGCACACACCATCTTGGCACGGTACATGATGCTAACTGAGAATAAACTGAATAGATCTAACAGCTATTTTTAGATAAGACCAGGAGAAGAGAGGTTACTATTAGTCATACTGTACAAGATTGAGAGCTGCATAGTCTTCTAGGTATGCTAACACATCCTATTAGAAAGCCACATCCACATTTTTACCATCATCTCCATAGCTGGTGTACACAGACGAGTCATGCTTCTAACAGGCTAAGCTGCAAACTCCAAAATGTTTTTTTTTTTTCATTTTTTAACAAAGGATTGAAAATTTTTCAATCAGATAGTGTGGAGTTGAGGCAGGGAATGGAATGATCTTCCTTCTGACCAGGGACTGAAGCATTCGTACTCTCAAAAAATTCCCCAAAGCTTTGCCTGGTGCAATCCCCTAAGCATTGCCTATATACTTCCTTTCATTTCCCAGCTGAAAATCTTTTACATTTGGCTTATTTTCATCACCTGGGTCTATTTAGCTTGGCAAGAAGAGCCAAGCTCTGAAGAAGAGCCTGTAAGCTTCCTTGAAGAGCCTAGGTATTGAGCATGAACAGCAGCCTTGTAAAGGCATTAAGTAGAAGGAAAATTTGTGGTGCTAATTGAGGTGGTATCATTCTAGTGGGGCCTGGCATACCCGAGCCTGAGGTAAGCCAGATAGCTCAAGTGCCAGTGGCCTTTCTGCTCGCTCTTGCAGTACAGATTTCAGCACAGCGTGTCCTGAACTGTAAGTGCTTGACTGGCCATCCCACAAAACCTCTGTGCTGCTGTGGCATCGTGGCTCCTGGTACCCAAGAGAGGTAGATTAAAGCTATTTTGGGTGTTCTCACATGTGTTTTAATCTTCCTCTTTAACTACAGATGAAGCATAGCTGAGAGGCCACTTTAGAGAATCTCTGCAGCTTTGCCAGCTCAGCTCTGTTTAATATAAATGGAAGCTCTTCAAGGTGTCAGTGGCATATTTTGCAGATGCCATGAGTGTTCATTTAAGGCAGGTCTTGTTGTCTCATTAAAAACAAAAAAACAGAAATGAGGGAGGGGGGGAAGTAAAGCCCAGTAGTAAACTGAAAACAGAGAGAGATATTTTTAGCTGCAGAAGGGGCATTTTCTTTAGATTTGTTTAATGAAATGTGCAAGGATTTTCTTTTCCAGTTTTGTACAGTCCTCTGCCTTTATATTTAATCAGTCTTGCTCAGCCATCCCATCTGACACTGAAAGGTATAAAAGCCATTATCAGTGACAGTGGGATGTTTGCTCTATGGCGTAGGTTATCTGGGCCAGTTTTTCTTTGTTCCTGTTTTATGCCTTCTTAAAATGTGGCAAATGAGATGGTGAATTTCTGCCTGATGACTTGTCCCCGTGGGGTTTATTCCTTTTCTTTGCTGCTTTTTCTTCTCCAGAATTGTCTTTTATTTTCTAAGAAAACCCATGATTTTTCTTTTGGCGCTGTTACACGTTTATTGCGGGGATGGGGATGGAAAGTGACTCATTTAGGAAACAATATAAATTTCCTCAATTTACTTGTTCACAATGGGAGAGGAACTGATGTCTCCAGTCCAGAGATAACCACTTGGATTCATATGGGCGTTCGCCAGTTCAGTGTAACTGTTCTGCGGTGGGATTTCAAAGTGTTTCTCTCCTCCTTTCAGTCGGTCATGCTCTTATGTATAAAATGAGGAAGTTTTGCAGCTGCTCCCAGGCATTGTGAGCCTTGGTGCTTAGAAAGCCTGTGAAGGTGTGATGGGAACATCTATACAAAAACCCATTTGCAAAAATTTAACAGAGGCAGATTTAAATGCTGTTTTCTCCATAAAGGAAACATTTTCTCCTGTTCCTTGGTGTCTGTTCATTCTTTTTCTTGTAAGAGTATATTATAGTCTCTGGTAACTGATAGCTTGTGTCCTGTCTCTGATTTCTAGCTTTTCTGACTATGGAAAGGAACATTTTCTTTCAATATTTCCTTCTATTCCAGAGCTCCTGAAGAGGAGAGGGTATTCACTCTCAGTGCTTCAGTGTATTTCTAGTGCTAGTGAATACTTGATTCTCTGAAATGCTATCCTTAAATGAGAAGTGGAAAATATAACTTGTTGATTTTGGTGTTGGGTCGGGAAGGGGTCAGGCATAGCTCAAGTCCAGGAAAAAGAAGAGGCCCTGGCCAATGCTGCAAGCTACCATATTAACACCTTCTCAGTTGTATAGGCCTCCCTGTGTATTTTTGCCTGCCTTGTAAATTAGGACTTCCTTCGGAAGGTAGGAAAGCAGTGTCCATCCATCTGTTGATACAGGCATTCTCATTAATATTTTAACACTCAGCCACTCAAATGCTGCCTGATCCCTCTCTCTCCCCCTTTGGAGTGTGGGCGAGGGGGGCTTGGATGGGAGCACGTGCTGTTCTCAAGGTGGTGCAGCAGCAGCTGCACAGTGTACGCTGCCTCCCAGAGCTCCTGCTAAGTAGTATTTACTCTGAACCCAGTGCAGACTTATTTTCTAGGGCACAGCTGTCCCTGTCATACTATATATTCACCCGGCATACAGATCTGCTCACAACAAAGCGTAGTAAGAATTCTCTGTGGTGCACTGAAAGCAACATGTGATACTCCCAGCCTGCCCACTTGCTTTAAGCTGGGGATATTGGAAGTCAGATGTCTGCCTTGTAGGAAATTTGTGAGGGCTGAAAATCCACATCTCTGAAGCAGCGAGTGTTCCTCTGTCTTTCTGAGAGAGGTGAAAGATGCTTGGCTTTTCAAGATGAAGTCTGTGCTTGGGCTTGAGGAGCTAAAGAAATACTATTAAAATCAGATGTGTTAGTGGTACCCTGGCTTGGATTTTGTAAGTCAGCTGACAGAATTAGCTATACCTTGAGTCTGTGGTGAACACGTAGCCTTAAATAAAGGCATTTGCAACACCTAGCATCTGAAAGCTATGTTGTAATCCCGAGCAAGTGAGTTACTATTACAAAGGTTTTCTGAAATAGTTGTGTCTAGATCTTGCTCAGAGATGTTTCAAGAAAAAAAACATTGGTGGCCAAATTGAAAAATGCATATTTGGCCTAGTTGGTACTGTATTTCTCTACTTTTGTTACTTCTGTTAATAGAAAAGAGGCTGAGATCAAAGCAAACTGGAACTTACTGTGTAGACAGATCTGGATTTGCAGTCTAATTCCAAAGCTGAAATAATATTCACCCTTAATTTTAAAAATATTTTTAAAAACCTTTTTAAATAGAATATAATTCTGAAAGATTTCACAAGGACACAGTGAGATCTTCTCTATTTGTGATTATATTTAGTAAATTTTTAGTAGAACAGAGATGAATTTTCAAAGGAAAATACCAAGATAAACACTTTGCATTCCATTCCTTTCTGCTGGGTCTTTAAAAATGGGAACAAGATAGTCTTGAATGTGCCTTGACACTTCAGATCTGGCTGCCCTACATCTCCATCTGTACACTGGTATTTTGTCCCCAACAATTACTGACTGTTCTCAATGTCTGCTGTAAATGCACGCTCTGGGTTCACTTGAAAGTCTCACAGAGAAGCCTATTGACTTCTAACTAAAATAGGTATCATTTTGTACTTTGATTTGAATATTTTATACAGATTATACATCCAGACTTTAATAATGCCTTCTATATAAAGCTCTACAGAACCAAAGAATCTACATAGCATGTCCTTAGCCAGTGGGAAGAGTGGGGAAGAGGTAATTATTTCCTGATAATTATTATGGTTCTGAATTACAGATATGATAAACTAGGTCTGTCTTTTATACTTGTGACTTTTACTGTCTAGGTAAGCAGTTCTACTGTCAGCTAGGGTAAGCTGAATTTTAGAGGTGAAGTGATATCAATGCAGTGCCGGCCCCTGAAACGGGAATTTGAAAGGTAGAGCTGTATGAAGGAATCCAGCTCAGAATTTGTTACCATTACACTTTGCTCAAGACATGACTACAAATCCCTTTCATTCCTTTTTAAATAAAGGAACACTGGCTGGTAAGCCATGATTGAGACCATTTTCTTCTCTTTCACAGTATGGTTCTTCTGTAGCTCTTTGCCTCAGAAAGGGTATTGCAATAGCCAGAGTTAGAAATTCATATAAAGTTACCAAGGACTTTGTTTGATAGATTCTTCTGATTAATACATTTTTCATTTAGGTAGTGTTTTCTAAAAGTGTTAGGCAGAAAATACCCACTAGAGTAAGTGAAATCAGGTCACTAGTTAAAGCCATCCCCTCCCTCTAAATTTTCCCCTAATTCTAGGACAGTTGTAGTTATCTACTGTATCCTTATTTTAAGATATAACATTTAAATTTGAGGCTGCAAAAAGCAGAAATCAGAGAAACTGAGAGGGAAGTCAATATGTTACAGCTAGTCCCAGATCTAGACTTCTTTATCTTTTTTGTGGAATGGAAGCTTTGCTTCTCTGGGCTTATTTTGTTTGAAGCCTCATGGGAGTGGAAGGAGAGATGTCTGTGTTAAGTAAGGATTCCCAAATTAGGGCAGACATTTGACTTCCAGTAACTGTGTTGATGTTCAAAAAACAGACTTGATGAGCAAAAAGGGGTGTTCCCAGCATTTGGAACCAGCTGTCTGGAGACTCGAACTATCAGCACAACACAGTTAACATTTTGTGGCAAGAACTTGTGTGTTTCATTAGGAGGTAAAAAGCGATGTCATAGAAAAGTGATGTGTGAAGATTATTTATTAGAAAATCATTATCAAGAAGGCTCAAGCCTTGGTGTCTACCTGACTGCCAAACAGGTCATGTTAATAGAGAAAAAGGATAAACTAAGAAAGGCTGAAATGTCCTACTTGATGAATTCAAGTCTTACTGACTGATTTATCTCAGTTTGGCTTTTGTTCATGTTTTGCCTTTTTCTGACCTCTTATTTTATTGCAAATTCTGTTTCTTGACATATTTGGGGAACTGAGCAGGGAATGGTCTTTCAGTAACTATACAAGTACATGTGGGTATGCAAATAATCCATATTCTTTGTAGACCTCTGGATGCTGTGTACTTTGCACAGTGCAAGCCAATGAAATGCACAGAAGCTAATGTTTGTATAATAGGTTGGGAAAACTATGCTAGTAATATGAATCTCTTGTTTCTACTAATCTCTTTCTATGAGGGTGCATTAGACTGCAGAAAACAACTCCATCATTGAAATTACCACAAAGTATTTCCCCCATGCCTCAATTCCTTAACACTAGAAAAATACATCAGGGAATTGCACTGCCATTATCAGTCAACTCTGCTTTGCCCAAGAACATTATATCTGTGCCTGTCCTTCACTCAGAAAACAGAACTCTTATTGCTTTTATCTCTGATGAAAAGGTATAGAAAGCCATCTCTTCCAGTCAAGTCAATTCTCAGATGTTATTTACAGTGGCTAATTCCAAAGTAATCTCTATTTTTAAGTAGTGTCTGAGTATTCAGGGTGCTGTGTTCTAGCACCCAATACTACAACTTGTGTTGTAGTAAATTGACAACTCCCATTGTCAGACTACACTGTCAATTAAACTGCCAGTGTCGATACTGAGCACCTCTAACAGGGTGTTAAAAAGGGTTTTTTTTCCCCTTTTTTCTTGTCTTTGCCAATTGAAGAGCACAAACAAGCAGTCTAGGGAATTGTTTTGGAAAGACTTTTTGCTTTGTGTATGTACATATTTTTAAGTGTTTTAAGGTCATATTAGGGAAGGCAGGTTAAGGAATTTCATTTGATGAGGAAGAATGTTTGGATTTGTGTTGGGTTTGGTTTCCTTAGGAATTTAGCTTCACGGTTTCAGCCTGGCAGAATTCACAGGGGAATTCTGACTCATAATCAGACACATATTTCTTTTATGTTCACTGTGCTGAAGGAACAGATTTTGGCTGCGGCCTTTGTTGCAGTATTTTAGATTATCCTTGGGTTTTCTTAGAAGTGAGGAATGTAAGGAAGTAAGTACCTAAATAAAAGAGCAAAGACCTATAGCTTATGTCCGTAGCCTTAAAGTACTGAACGCTAAAAGCAGAGGACAACACTGATGTGCTCACTAAAATTTGTCTAGCTGGTGGTATGTGAAGGCTCTTCTGTTTCAGTTGGAGTTCCCTAATGGACTCAAGTTTCATAAGTAGTTGTACTGTATCTATGTCATCCAGATGCAAGCTGAGAGGGCTGTGTAAAATTGGGGACAGGGTACCGTCCATTCGGGGCAGATGCAGTTGACAAGGCATCTGGAGCTAACAAAATGTGATGCCATAGTGAACGACCAGAATTTCTGAACTGTTTATAGTTGGGTGGGTTTATAGTTCAAGTGTTGTGGCTTGTTATTTCTAAAAGTGCTGGGCTGTCTTTGAAGGCCCAGGTCCAACAGGTTGATGATGTCATCTCGGGTATGTAGTAATCTGTCTTGGTAATGGAGCTATAGTTGTATGTGGGTAAGGATAAGCAGAAGGATTTCCTGTAAAGCTCACTATAAAACAAGCAAAGCATGTCCAAGGCCCCTCATACACATTAATTTTCTGTCTGCTCAATATAATGAATTAATTTGGAAAAATGGCTTTAAGGAGGAAAAATATGATAAAATCATGCAGTAAATAGTGGTTCATTAGTTTTCCTCTTCTGAGTAATGTCTCTATATACTACTCCAATATCTCCTTGAGAAGGAGATAATGTGTGGTAAGGGAAGCACTACATTGGGCTTACCTTCTCAAAATGAAACTAAGGACAAGTAGATGTTGTCCTGGACCTTTGCAGAACTGTGAGTTAACTTTAATTGCCATAAATTTTGTTGTTCTGCCCATACAATAATAGATACAGCTAGTGTTGTAACTATTACTGCATTTATTGCTGTATCCCTCATTATAATTCTGCTTTATGTACAGAATGACTTATCTTGATATGACTTTTGTTTTTCTTTTCCCACGCAGATCACCCCTGGCAGCAAGGCAGCACAGTCACAGATGAACCAAGGGGACCTTGTGGTAGCCATTGACGGAGTCAACACTGACAGCATGACCCACTTAGAGGCCCAGAACAAGATCAAGTCAGCCAGCCACAACTTGAGCCTCACTCTTCAGAAGTATGTTGATATACTCTTTGCATTCCTAAGGGTGTCCTATGAAAGTCATGACTAAGGGATATAAGTGTTTTATCTGGCTGTTAGTTCTGTTTGAAGTGTTCATGGCACACATGTGAGATGGAAAGCCAAAATCTGCTCTGCTTCTTGGAGAAATCAGCATGGATTCTTATAGAAATCAGTATGATTGATATGTTGAGTGTATCTGTGTTGAATTTAGTCTAGTGAATACAGGTGTAATCCCATATTCATTCAGGCTTTTGTTAAAAAATAAATCTAACAGTGTTGTTTCTTTTGCTTATTCCCAGTTTTGTTTGGTTAATTTATGAACAACTATTCTAGAAACAACCATTGTAACAGGTGTTGCGAGTGTGTGGCAGGAACCTGCCCTTCCCTGGGTGAGCAGTCACAGCAGGCTGAGAATTTGTGTTAATGGTCTGCTACCTGTGAGTTTGAAAGTGGCCTCTCAGCATCTGACCGAGTAAGAAAGGAAGTCAGTAGGCCGTGGAGAAGGTAGGCATTCTCACAGAGATGTGATAAAAGATGTCTTGCCATTGAGAAAGCAGGATCTCTTCACATAATAGGTCTCATAACTTTTCCTGGTTAATGTTGCTTCCTTTTTAGGAAACTTGTTCTCAAGTCAGATAACCTTATACAGAGATTTTCTGTAATAGCTGCATTAATATTTAAAGCTCCATAATCATACAAAGCAAAATAACTGCTATTTTTATTGCATTGTGGAGAAGACAATTTTACATAGGCTAGGCAAAGACTGGTACAGAAAGCAGGTTGTAGTGTGGAAGTTCATTTTCTGAGAATATACCAGAAAATCTCACGCATAGATGTGCAGTAGAGCTAAGCAGTATCAGGGATGACTAACAACTGATGGAAAAACATCTTTAGGTTTCCAAGAAAGAGCAGGGTACTCTAAAGCAAAATGTATGGCTGAATTTCCCACATGGCTTTGTAACTCTCAAGTTTGTCTTCAAATGAATGTTCCAGATAATGTATAAAATAAGTACACCAAGTAGAAATATGCTAACAAAATTGCAACATGTTTCTTAGCTTCTGTGAGAACACTGGGTAGACATATATTTCCTGGAAAAAAGTTTTAAAGTAAAGCTCTACAGATTTTCAGATGTTCCAGAGTTTCTCAAAGAAAATCTTGTAGGCTTTTTTTCTCAAAGGCTGTGGTCTAGCTGTTTCAGTGAATGCAAGGGAGGTAGGGAGATGCATGGAAGAGTTTTTGCCACCTCATATGATGTACGTATAGTGTGCCTCTAGTGTGCTCAGGCAAGATTTTCAGCCAAAATTAAACAAGAGACCAGGAACCTAATCCTAAATGTACTGAAATGGGCTTTATATCACAAGCCAGAAGAAAATAGTCTTCCAAAGTTGTTGGGATGGGGCACTGTCTTGATGCATGCAGTTGAATTCTTCTGGATTTGTTTTGTATTTGCAAGTTAAGGAAAATACTTTCTGATAGTTTATTTTAGAACTTTGGTTTGCTTTTCTATTGGATCCTTGTGGGTTTATATTGAAAGAAAATGTTTCTTACTGTGCTTTGGCTTGTTGCACATTGGGAGTTAATTGTTCTGAATATTGGACCTGAACAGCGGTCCAGTGGCTGCCTCTATGGCCTGGCATTTAGAACTACAAACCATCACCTCTACCTCCGCACCCTAATCTGTCACTAACAAAACCTAATCCTAATACATGTCACAGATGCAAGTCACCTAAACCAGTAATTTTGATCAAGTGTTGGCAGGGATATTTCATGTGATTAATTGTTGTGCTTTTGTACTTGCTGACCTCTAAATTACAATACCAGCAACTCTAGTAGCCACATCATTAAAAAAAAAATAAATTGTTTTCCAGCATCCAGGAGCACATCTTATTTATTGTTTCATGATTGAACTAATTGTTAATGTTTCTTAAAGAATTTTCAGACTCCTAAAGCTTTATTTATTGTGGTATAGATTATTTTTCGTCCACATAATACTAGTAGAAGTATCATTATTTCCTGCTTTCTTGCTCTATTGTTTCTTTTTATTTTTAAAGGCTTTTTTTCTTAAGGCTTTGTCTTTTGGTTCCAAAACAATAGTATGTGATTCAGATAATCAACTTATATGGATAATGAACAGCCAAAGTAAGCAGTAATGGAGTGTTCCACAGACTGAAATATGCTTGCATAGATAATAGATGTGGATGAGTTAAGTTCTATTTTGAAAAGAAGAAAAACAGCGTAAAGTGATATGAAATACTATTAAGCATAAGCAGGACAGACAGCTTCTTTGTTACCAAGTGAGAACTTTCACAGATGATGCTGTGGCTGTAAACTTACACAGTTCATCAAATCTTCTCTTCAGTATGACAGTTGATTTTTGATATGAGTTATTAGATTGCATTGGTGACCTGCACTGGAGTTACATGGGAAAAACAAATGAGAGACTGAAAAGTGTTTTGTTTTTTTTTTAATAGAGTGTTGTTTCTTAGATGATTAGGGGCTATTCAAAAAGTTGTGCTCAGAGGCAGTAAGCTGGCTTTCACTTTGCACAATTCAGTGTTTATACAAGCTAAACCCTATCAGCACGTGATCTCAGCCAACTGACGTATGCATAGAACCCTGTTAAAGATCCAGTATCCCAGTGTCTTGAACAAAAGGCATCTCCACAAATTTGGGAAGTCAGATTAATCTCACCTTGAAAAATAATTTTTCCTAGGCATAAATGGGTTAATTTACTTAAGTACAAAAAGATTGTGGCAGCTTAGTCACCTGCTCAGAATTTGCAATTAAATACACTTGTTTCCAACGAAAAAAATTTTACAAAGATTGTATTGGTGAGGAGAAGAGTCAAAATGAAAAATACAGGAGTAGTCACTAATAATCATAATTTTCAACCAAATAAGAACAAAATAGGAGAAAGGCAAAATCTCCTGGGACTTTTCCCAGGAAAATGACTGTGCTAAGAGATCATTTTTACTTTTTTAGACATGTAACATCTAATGTTTTTCACTGCAGCAATGAAACTGGATTGGAGTGTTCTACTACTATGGACAAGAAAAGCTAGTTTGCATGAAGATTGCAGAGATGGGTAGACTCAGTTATCTAATTTGCGTGAAAGTTTGGAAATATTTGGAATCCTTTCAAATGGAAAGTCGTTTATGTTCATTAGTAAATTGACTGTTGTGATGGGAAAACTTAAGCCCTAAATATTGATGATTTTGGACATTTATGTGACGTAGTCACATGGCTCTATAGAATATGTTTCAAGGTCACAGAATGTCTTACCAGGCAAGGGTGGCTTGGTTTCACTGTTGCAGCATTGGATGTAGACGTGAACTTGCTTGTTTAGCCTGTAAGGCCATGGAAGAAGCAGTGGAATGTGAAATCTAGGCATAAACGCTCTGAGACAGAAAGCTTTTTATTTTTCTAATGGCTTTTGGCTCTCAGGAGCGATGGCCTTTCCTTTTATTGATCCTGGCTATGAAGGTTTCATGAGCATTGTTTATAACCTGACAGTTCAAGGCAGTGTTTGGTGCTACTCACTTTTATTATCACACTTAAGTTCCCCATGGGGTTTCTTTTTCTGGGTGGGGAACTGGTTATTTTTTATTTGGCTGTCAAGAAGGGCTGTACATGGTGTCAGCACTTGTGCACGACATCAAATTGCAAGACATCAAACGTAGCAGGAGAGGAGAATTAAGAATGCCCATTCGTACTTGCCTGCCTAAACCATGACAGTCTGCGCTTCTCTGGCTGTACAAACTTAGTTTTCCTTCAAGTACCATCAGGCTGCTCTGTGCACTGGACACTAACATAGCTCTTTGTGTGCTTTGTGTGTGGAGCTGACGTGAGATAAATTCTTCATGTTTCAGTCATGTAGCTATCCCATTAGGGGTTCAGGAATTTGTGGATACCAAGGGTTTTTTCTAACAGCTTTCTTTCCTAAACTCCCTGTTAAATTTGTCACTCCTTTCTTAGAAATCTGAATTACTGTAGATGTACTGAGGGAGGACTGGTGCTAGTTCTGCTAGACAATGCTATGGAAGGCTGTGATCATAGTCTGTAATGACCTGGGTTGTGGTGGAAAAAGACGTTGTGTTGGAAAAAGACATTGCTTTGCTTTTAATCTTTCTGTGACCTACTGGAGTTTAGTTCTCAGCCATTTTTCAGTATCAGTTTCTAATAAGTTACTTGAGCTACACAGCTGCCCCCAGGCATTTTAAGTTCTGGGGCAGTCAAAGTTCATCTGTAACTGGCTGGCTGCCCCACAGAGACTAGGCCATCAGCTTATTGTCCTACAGTATTCAGTTCGCACGTGAGAAACGAAGTGGATGCAAAATCTATTTTTATTTCATGCAAATGGCTTTCTTTTTTAAATTCAGAGTAAATGCAATGCACAAGAGTGCAGTATTATTTGTCAACACGTTTCACTGGAGCATCCACAACATTCATTTGATCTTAACTCAAGGAATCTGATCAGCCTCCTTGGAAAGGATTCACCAAATATACTGGCTTCATTTTGGAAAGTGCTGTAACATGAGTGTGCCCTCATTCTGCTGGCACAAACATTCCTGTGACACTCTAAGACTCCTGCCTTGGCGTCACCCTGTGCTGCTGGAGAGGAGCAGGGGAGGTGCAGGCTTTCTGTGACCGGGGTGTGTTGACACAACCTCCCCTTCCCAGGGCATGCCAATGATGCTGTCGTTCACTTCCAGTCGCAATTGACTGTCTTTTGCTGGAAAATCATGAGCTAAGTAATCTTTTTCTCTAGTGAAAGGGAAAGTGTCAGATGCAAAGCTATGAGAGACTTACAGTAAATATTTAATCACTTTCCTTTTTTGTGCCGCCCCAAAAGATGGCTGATCCTGCAGTATTTATTTCAGGCCTACTATAAATAAAGCATGTGGTGACAGCAAACTGCAAGCAAGAGCAATTCAGTGGTTATTGTAAACTGCTTGCTTTTGTCTGAGGCTGTGAATAGTAACCAATTCTGTGCATGCTTTAGGTCTGCTGATGGGCACATTTTAAATCAGAACCAGATTTAGGCTGCGTTTATGCTCAGAAGAATTAGAAGAGGGTATCTATCCCAGTTTAAGAGTAAATTCAAACTATATAAACAATACTGATGAAAGCACAGCCTGAAATAGTAGCAGTCAGACTATTCTGTAGAAACATTTCCTAAAAGCATTGTAGCAGATGATTAGTAAAAACAAACAGAAAATGAAAATATGAATTTGGAAATTTTTTTTCCCCTTCTTTGAATGATTCCATGACATTAATCAGATTAATGATGTTTTCATTCAGGGACTGCTTACACAGTAAAAGTAGAATCTGAGCCCCTATGAATGAGTTGGGGTTTTTTTTGAAAGGAACACTAATGCTAGTGATAATTTGCTGGTTCGTGTTCAGCATTGTGAATACATCTACTGAAATCCATTCTTGGAGTGACTAAGTTTTTCCTGGTTATTCCTGCCTTTCTGACTTGAGTCTTAAAACTGTGGAAGCTGAATGCACAGTACCAAATGATGGCTCCTCGGGTGGGGCTGCAGCAACCCTTTTAAACTCAGGAGTCCCACCTGGGACTCTATAGCTAGCAGGTTAGGGAACAAGGACCACATCAAGACTCCTGTAAGGATCTCTGAATTGCTGGATGCAGAAGCAAGGTGGTTGTGAGCATGTCAGCCTGGATTAAGGATATGAATGCCTGCCTCCTCTGAGAACACAGTGTTTAACAACTCAGCCTTAAGTGTTGACAAAACGTGCCATTTGCATTTGATAACATTTCACAAGAAATGATGGACTCTTACCATACTTTCAAGTACAAATATGTTCATATTGCCACAGAAATATAGCCTGAAATCAGATGATATTTAAAAAAAAAAATCAAATAAGAGTTAAAAAAAAAATAAATTAAAAAATGAAGCTCTGTCCATTCGCTTGAGACCTACAGAAATTATGTGTAAATATGCCAATATGATACACAGCAGGATTTAAAGGTTAAATTAAGAAAATATTGGCTAAATATCATAAAGAAATAAATTCAGGCGGTACAGTGTTAGATATTTCATGTGATGTTCATTGGAGTAATTATAATCTAGACTGGGCCAGGTACTGGGATCTGTGACAGTCTGTGTGGGAGCCCTCCACAATGCACTCAGGGAGCACCTTAGTCTGTAGGTAACTGCACGTACCTGCGCTCAGGAGAGGTATTACACAATCTACCTTGGAAAGATATGAAAAGCAGAGTAGTCAAGCAGCTGCTTATGTGCTTTACTGAATTACAATGTGTATAAAACCAAAATTTTAAGCAGATTAGTAGAAAAAGAAGAGGAATACTAATGGTGGATGTGACATGTGATGGTAGATAATTTATTTTGCCTACACATGTGACTTGTGAGAGCCATCTGTGTCCAATAGCCAAGGTTTCCTCTCCAAACTTCTGATGATGCTGTGTGCTCAAAGCGTTAAAAAAGACATGTCCTCCCAGAGCATTAAGAATTTACCATGTATTACTGCTAGCTGAGAGAGGTGGTCCTTCCTCACTCCTTGTGAAATGGAGGTGGATTCCATTGCACACCGGATTGTCTCTGTATGCAGGTATGCAAGGACGGTAGGATTTGTTAATAGGTGGCAAGCTAGCATGTGGACAGGGCTGTGAGTTACTGTCTTTGAGTAGTTACATTTAATGCAGTTAAAATTAATGAGCAGCTTTTTCCATGGAAAATGAAATAAAATATCAATGTCAGTCACTGCAATAAATATAAATATATTCCTTACATGGACAGTTTAATTGAGTGGACTGCTATTTACACTCACTGCATAGTGTCCTTGTTAGTTTTAGAAAAGAGCCTGGAAACTGTGGATATATGCCAAGGATTTAAAGGGCAATGAAGTTTTCATTACAAGAAGATTCTACTTAGAGATTAGAACTGTTCTCAGAGTGCCGGTCCCTTCCCTTCCCCCTTGCCCCCCTCTAAATAGCAGCTTAGAGGTGAGGTTAAAAATCATAATTTTATTTGTCTGAGAAATACTCTCTGGATAAACTAGAGATAATCTCCCTGTGAATTCTTTCACATATTATGTTGCACTTGCCATGGAAAGGTCAAGATGGGTATGACAGACACATCTCCCCAGAGTCAGTGGGCTGACACAACTTACTAAATACACATGGCAGTTGTAATCTTTCAGACAAACAGTTACTGGTTGCGTTCTGCAATGAGGAAGTTGATAATTTACCCAAAATGTTCCGTTAGGTAGGAAGGTCACAATGTATTAGGACTAAGACCTTTTCTTATTGATTAACATTGACTAGCTTAAGCATCATCATGTCAAAATGTGAATTACACACTTGAAGCTAATTAGAATGGATGATCCAGTATTTTTAAGAAGTGGAATGAGGAATCATTCAATCAGATAAAATACGAGGGCTCTATTAGAGCAATCTTGTTTTGCTTTATTTGTGCGTGTGAGGTTAGTAGCTTCCTTTGGATCCTTCTTACTGTGGTGTTTCTTGCCCACCAGCCACTACAAAAGCTGTCAGGCCTCATTCCTTTCTAACAAAAATCTTAATCATCAGTGGCCCCATTGTTACTTACCACAAGAGCAGAGATAAACCAAGGTCCATTTTGCATGGCTGTCTGGCACCTTCGGGGGCTGGCGACCTTTTCGTGCCTGTGCGCTCCCGGGCTGCTGTCTGTTGCAGGCGGGCAGTATGAGCACTGGGTACAGGCCGGCCCTGTCGTGTTTCTGCATTCCTGTAATGACAACTTCAGACAACACTTGAGTACCTCAAAAGGAAACAAATTATTTTGACAAGTCCTGGCTACCTTTCTTGACTTAGCAGTCTTAAAACATAAAGTTATGTTTCCAAACAAGTCTTTCAGATACAGGATTAATGGAAAGTTCATTGAAGTGTTTTACCTTGGAAGCAGAAAATGTGAAGGCCTAAATGAGGTGGACTGTAGTTAAGATCTAATTATCCATGTTCACTAATTTTTCTCACTGATATGTGTCAATTAGAAATGCTCTAAGAGCCATGTGGCACACTGTAATGTCCACATCCCAAGTAAGAGAAATTACGGGAAGGTCAGCTAAGTAAATATGCTTCATTAACAGCTTCAGGAAACTAAAATAACTAACCTGTGGTCCGGGTGTTCAAAGTATCCAGGGCTAGGCTTTTGCTTTTAGAAAATGTTGAGTGGCAAGGGGAAAAATAGACTTCATCTGCATAGTATTAGAAAGCTGTTTGGATTTGGACAACACTTGAACTCTTCTGTATCAACAGAAGGCAGTTACAAAGCTTTATATTATTCTTTTGTGAATCATCATATCTTTGCTGTGTTTGTATCTTTGGCTGTGATTCCCTGATTCTGGAGCTGGCTCTTTAGCACGATGCTCTGCAGCAGTCCCCAGTGCTGCTCTGAAATCTGCACCTCAGGGACTTTTTCCCCTAAGGAAGCTGTTAAGAAGCCAACAGTTGCAGGACTGCAGTGGAACATGTTGATACTGGAGTGGGGGCAGTCTTAAGTCTCAGGTACGCTACCTACATGGGAGGAGAAAATTAAACAGGGGAAATCACTATGGTTCACTTCAGACATTTTTCAGCTAAAGAACTTACATAAATATTTTTGATGCTTGATTCTTCAAAATTGTTGTTTATTATATTTACTGGGAAGAGTTGAGTCACATCTCAAGACCAGGGTATGATAGGCTATATGCAAGCACCGAATGTTTATTCAGTTCCTCTTCTGGTCTTTATTATTAGTAGCTAATTTTTTGCTCTACACTATTAGATCCCTTCATAACGCAAATGTTTTTTTCTGCTCTTCTTAAACTGACAAATTGTTTTATTGTTTGCATGTTTACCTTAAACAGACTTCTTTTTAACATCTGTCAGTAATTATAAATAATCAGTATAATCATGAAATCATTAATAATAAATAACTATGCTGAATTTAGAGATTTCACGTGAGACACTATATCTGAAGGTTATACGCCATTAAGCTTTGATCTCTCTCTAATAATTTGGATTGTATTTCAACCTCTCGCTTTTGATTCTGTAACCCTGTTTTCTATAGCTAGGCAATCCAAATTCTGCATTTAGCTGATTTATTATTGAGGTGAGAATAGTGGCTTCCTATTTATACTCAATACCTGTTTACATATTTCGGAGTATTTGAAGCATTGTGGTTTTGCCTACACTGTGCTGAAAGTACCACTTCTGTTCATCTTAATGTTCCTGCTGTTATTTTAAAGCAAGCTTTGAGAGGAACATGTGACGCTTTAATCTGACCTGTAACAGCCATAGAAAACATGTAAATGAGAAGTAGAAAGTGAAAAGAACCCTTATTCTCCCACCAACAGAATCCTGTCTCAGCCCGGCTAAAATGTATTTTATTCGTGAATCCTGTGCTGTACAAACTGAGTTAGTCTGGATAACCAGAAAAGCTGGGCAAAACTCCTGTAATGTCAGATGTCAGATGTGAATTGGGATTGGGTTAACATTGAAAATTCAGGTAAGCAGGATCATGATTATAATTAATGGATGAATGGTCTCAAGCAAAACTAGTAAAATACCATATTTGAGCTTAAAACAAAGCAACTTAGCTGTAAGAGAGATTAGAATGGTAATATAGTGATATCAGTAAAGTTTTGTGAGTATAGTTAATCACTGTGTAATTGAGTGATCTGTTTGGTAATTCAGCGCTAAAGCAAGCTCATTTTCAAATTCTTATGATCAACTTATTAGTCAGAAACAAAGTTATGGATTTGATATAAAGTAATGTGTTTTTTCAACAGTGTTGATGGCAATACACCTCACATGTAAATTCAATCCTTGACAGCATAAACAGGTTCTATAACTGGATGAAGTTTCCTGGGGACGAACCCACATTTCTTTATGGATTACCTGAGATTTTGGTAGTGATAAGGAGAGGAAAGATTTGGAAATGGTTTAAAAGTAGTGCAAAGACAGGAGGAAGAGGACAGCAAGAAAAGTAACCTGCCTCAAAAAAAGGTGTCCGTGCTCCATGGAGGTTAGGTGTAGAGCTTGCTATGTGTGTTGGGTGAGTGTCAGCATCCCTGCCTAGTACGGAGCAGTCACACACAGAGCAGAGCTGCAGGGATACCAGCGGAGCCTCCCGATTTGCCCATAGGAGCTCCTGGGATGAAGGAATTTTAGGGTTGGTACCCAGTCATCTAAGAGGAGATGGAGGCATCGGTAGCCAGTTGCTCTGTTCAAGAGGGAATAGGCTGGATGGCAGAATGTGGGGCAGTTCAAGAAAGAAGGGATTTTGCTTAGCAGGAGGGAGGGGAAGAGTAAAGAAGATGCAACAGGGACTGTGCAGATGCCACAGAAGTAGAAGGGGTCAGAGAGAGACCAGAACAGTAGAATTTGCTACTCCAACATTTTTTAATACATACTCCTCTTTAAAAATCTCAGGCTTACTCATACGCTCTCCAGTTTCCTTCTTTTCCTTCCTTCCACAAAACTCTCGAAGGCTCCTTCCCTTTTCCTTTCCCTTTCTATCGCATAATGTTTGTGTTGTAATGTTTGTTGTTGACTCAGATCCCTTGTGAGGGAAAAAGGATATTGCATACTGCCAAACAAATTCTATTTCATAGATTTTTTTTGATAGCAATTTCCATTTAGGTTGGTGCCATTTATGCCTAAGAAGTTTTTGCCCATGTATTGCTGAGGGTATGAACATTGGGTCTGGAAAGCGTTAATTGCCTGTCTTGCAATCTGAGTGCAGCACAATGCAGGGAAATAATTAACAAATCAGTCATCCAGCCAAATGCTAATATTTGCATTTGCTATTGATATATAGAGAGCAAAACTGCTGATGGAAATACTTTTCTATTTTATTGCAGGCACAGATGATATCCTGAGAGAGGGAAAGTAGGACTCATGCTAGCCCTAAAGTGATCTCAGTTATATCTGAAGTACTGTGAAATGTTGGGGGGTTTGTCTCTGATTCTCGTTGGAGTCACTAAGACGGTTTGCTGATGTCCCAGGCAGGACTTAGAGAATGAAACTAGAGTCACAAGACTCAAGTCTTCTGTGCAAGACTTGGAAGGAAGAAGCTTCTGTTTGGCTACTTAATTCACTATTTAAGTGAAGATTTAACTGACACATTACTGGTCTTAGCACTTATTAAATAGGCACCTCAAATTGATAGCCATGAGTAATATTTAGTCTATCCCTATTATATCTCATGCCACCACTCCCACCGCCAAACTGTCAGGAATATTATTGCATTAAGAGACATCACCAGAAGCCCAGTTCTGTGTGCTCTGTTGTTTTGCATCCTGTCATGTGCCGACCCACTCCACTCCAGAACGACTCCATTTCAATTGGGTGATAAGTAAAGCATGTAAAATGTTTCCTAAGCATTTCTAACCCTAATCTAATCTGTTTTATTGTCTTTCCATGCACTTGACCCTTTTTCATTTTCTAGTGGCTGAGACATTAAGATGCTCAAAAAGGCACAAATAAATGTTCACGTGGAATAAAATTAAAAGTTTAAAAGAAATGTTGAATTTAGCTGTCCTGAGAATTAGGAAAGAGAGGATAAATACTGAGTGGTGAAGATACAAAATATAAAAAAGCCACCTGAAGATGAAAAAGAGCTGTTATCTGTTAGATCATGTCACCTCTCTGCAAGTACAGTATTGTGCTCCCCTGAGGACACGGGTTAAACTGAGAGTGCATCACAGAACTCTTTTGCAGCCTTTCTTTAGGCTAGCAGCTCCTTTTAATGCAGTTGACTCCTAATGAACCTTTGTTGCGAGTACACAGATACCAGGACTGAGTCAAGTGCTCTTCAGTTAAAGATACATTTAGGTAGGTGGGAACAAGTAGAAATTTTGACAGCTATATCAGCAGTGTTACCAAAATTGAACTGCTTTGCAAAACGACATCCATCTTGGTTTTGAACTTCATTAAGCTAAGAAAGAGAACCAGTATTAAGGGAGAGGGGATGTGTATCTGTGGAAAGAAGGAGAATTAAAAAAAATACCAGAATGATGTATCTGGTCATCATTAAAACTGGTTTGAGTTTTCATTTTGAAATGGGGTTTTTGTTTCCATTTTTAACTTTGAAAATATAGAACAAACTGTCTAAAAGTTGAAATCAAATTAATGGCTTTGGAAAAACAATCTTGATGGAACATTTCAACATCAAGTTTAAAATCATCTCAGTCATTTGTGAAATTTGGACTTTCATCCTCCTCATAGCCCTACTAAGCAAGTAGTATTTTTGGAATAAAATAATTTTGCAATCAGTGGATTAAAATGTAAACCTGGGCACACACATTTGCAACAGCACCATCATCACTTGAAAAGCAAACTGTGTTGCTGCAGGATTTGATTCATTTAGCAAAAAAGGGAGGAAAAAAAAATGTCCTGAACTTGCAGATGTTTTTTCCTGAGGAGTGATAGCTCTTATGTAAATAATCACTTTATTCTGTAAGTGCATACACTTTCATTCCACAAATTGACTTCACCTCTTTTGCCCTTTTCTCTGGTGCAAATGTCTGCTAAATCTAGCAAGCCTCATCACTCTCTTTTTAAATATCAAAGCTATAAACATCCAGGGCAGAGTTATGTAGGAACTTCGTTGTTTTAAAGCAACATCTTGAAACCTCAAAGTCAGTGTGAAATAAAAGTCTTGGTTGGATAGCACTGTGAATGACAGGTGCAGCTTATCAGTAACGTGGAAGGAATACAGTTTTTTAACATGGTCTTCTGTGGTCAGGTAATGAGTGAGGAAAAACAGACATGCAACGAACAACGGAAGTGATGGAGTAGTCTGGTAAATGAATTCCTTTGCTGCAATACAAATATTTTCCAGTTACGTATCAAACATGCAGCATGTGGTTGTTTGCTCTACCTCTGTACCTGTCAAACAACATTTACAGTGCTGAGCAACTTTGGCACTAAAATTCACAATCAGCGAACAGAGCAGAGCGGACACTTAGTGTCTGCTCTGCCCAGGCTCCCCCCACCCATAACTTCACAGAAATAACTGGGTGTACCCAGAGATGACACCAATAGAAGGAGGATCAGAATCTCCCCCTAAATCTTTGTCTGTTCATAAAACTGTCGCAATCAATTTTCAGCAACTCTTGTGTTCAGGGCTGCAGCTGATTTTTTTTTGTCTTCTCTGGTTTTTTGGCTGTCTTTCGTGATACATGTGTATGCCTCCTGAATATGATTTATTGTTTCTCTTTTTAAGCTGAAATGGTTGGAAGAAGGATACAGCACTTACTTCAGAGTGAAAATCAGTAACTTTCCCGAGTAAAGTGTGTTCTAGGCAGTTAGTGATTAGCTCTTGTTCTTGGAACTTGAAGGTATATATTTCTCAGATAAATTCCAACTGGAAATACTGACACTAGTGCCTTTTACGATTTGCTAGTCTCTTGTTTCAGGAATATGTTACATCAGTTAATTTAACGGGTTAATTATCTATTGTTTAACAAAATTCCAGTTTTCATTGTCTCCTCAAACTGTGTTTATTTTCATAGTATCTCCTTGTGAGGTAGGCATCTATTATATAGTATTTGTTTTCAGCTCTCAGGTAGCATAATTTCCATATCTTCTATATGGAAATCTTCCAGTTCCTGTAAGGATTACTCTTTTTTCCTAGGTTTTCTTTTTATTTGTTTATTTACTCCTGCTTATGGAAATATTTGGTGTGTGGCAACTAAAGCTACATACACAGCTCAGTGTGAAGCCAGGCATTAATGCAGGGATTGCCACCATGGAGGAGCCCCGTTTTTGCCTAGCTCAGCTTTCTGTCTCTGATAGATGCCACTGGTAGGTATTTCAGAGGGAAGTGCAACACAGCCCTCAGTAAGGAAATAATGAACCTGACACAGGCGGCCTTCCACTATCAGTCTTTTAAGTTGTGCCGTGAAAAATGAGAATCTCTTTGGTTACTTATTTTTATCCCATCTAAAGCAGCTCCCTGGGGTTTTGTTGTAAGTATAAATATCTAATCCTTTCTGATATCCTGCTGTTCTCATAGGCTCAATGAGGTCTTGTAACAATGAGTTTCACCTCAGGTTAATCAAGTACTCTAGGAAAAAATGTTTGCCTTTATCAATTTTATATGTGTTGTCTTTGCAGTTTCCCTCAATGTTCAGGAATGCAGATTTATTTCCCTTCTACCGTTCATTATTTTCTACGCCTCGGTAATGTCTTCCTTTACTCATCTCCTCTCTAAAGGAAACAATTCTGAATGTCTCAGTCATTTCTGCTTGATTTGTATGGCTTAAAGTATTTTTATTTCATTTTTGTACCTGTCCTAATTTTGAAATGTACTTTGTAAAGATGAGAATTCCAGGCATAATCCTGATTTCTAGGTTGGCAATAGGCTATTACTTGTATAATTCAGGTTCTTTTGAATATTTGTACGTTTTTCATTTCATTTTTTCTGATGATCCCACGTGTACTGGAAAGATTTCAGGGGGGTGTTCAGTGCTGCACAGGTTCTCGCAACACAAATACATCTTCACTTACCTGAGCATCCTAGAGTGCTTCAGTTAGCATTCGTCACTCTGCTTTCTTTGTTATGTTCCAATGAAAGGGCAGATTGTGTGCTTTGAAAGCATTTAATGGGGGTTATTTTGGCTTTTTAAATGATCCAGTATATATACTTGTCAAATACAGGTGAAAGGCATTTGGAGTGGAGTGTGCTTCACAAAGTAGTGATCTGCTCCTTTTGTCTGCTCCTAAATTGTCTGAAATGAAGCCCGTGTTTGTTTCTGCAGAGAGGTTTCAATTATGGCAGTTGCCATATTGTTTAAGCTATTAAGTAATAATTTTTTGAGGAGTTGATCTGGAGAGGCCTCAGTATCAAAGTTCAGCCTCCGCGCTTGAAATCACGTCTAAGTCCCTTTTACCAAAGTGCTTTATCTAGCTGAGGCTGATTGGCATCTATGGAAACGCAGTTTGGCACAAGGTGCTGGAAAACAGATGATCTCCCAAGTCAGAGGCTGCTTCCGTAATGGGTGGGTTTTCATCATCCAGAGAAACTATATCAAACTTTTTCTCACATTTCAGACCTTTGTAAATTAGGATGTAGAAAAAGCATGACGATCACTAGAAAAAGTCTAGGCTACGAGGCTATGCTTAACTTTCGCTCCTGATAAAGCACCATTTTTGCATGAAATTAGAGCTGAAAAATACGAGTCCAGATTGCTCATCTTCTGTCTTTTTTTCTTTTTTCTTTTTTTTTTTTTTTTGGTTGGTCCCAGATCTAAACGTCCAGTGCCAGTTTCAACCACAGCACCCAGAATTGACTCTCCGAGGGCTGTAATTCCCCACCAGAAGGTATGTGACATATTTCTCCTCAGCCAAAGTTAGTATTTTTGTCTACCACGGTGAAGGTAAATAGCTACTACAGGAAATAGCTTCTGCACACCCCAAATAAGTAATCACTGAACGAATGCACAGGCAGGAAAACTGCCACAATGCAATATATCCTTGCTAATTTCTGATTAGCAGAACTGAAGCATCCAGCTGTCCTCTGATGTGATCTGGTCTAACCCCATCTGAGCAGTTGGTTTTCATCTAGGCTGCAAGAGGCTTCCAAAGCTTTTGTAGATTCTTGGGGAAAAGCCATTAGACTGTGCCTCAGTGTATGCAAATCTGGACTACAACTGAAAAGACACTGATTTGGAAAGAGGACGTTAGGACATTTGAAAGTTTGCATCATACTACGTTCTTGTCACGTTATTCAAAAGACAGGAGAATAAAAAATAAGGAGAATAAGTCAATTTCCTGAATAACAGCAAGGGGCAGAGGAAATGGATGCCTTGGTTTCTGTTGTCAAAGTTCATCATCTTCCATAAAATTAATGTTCATATTAGAATAAGCAGCATTCATTGACTGTACCTGGCCACTCCTCATCTGTGTCTTTGGAGGCACTGAGGAGCAAGGATACCTGCAAGATGGTATATATCCTTAGGCTCAAGCACTGGGTAGGACGTTTGTACTGCTGACACATTTAATTAGACAAATAGAGATGAGCTAAAATCCCCCATTGCTGCAACTTTACCCTTCTGTGAGTGCCAGTTTCATCCCTAGCATGTAGTATAAACAAGAAACACTGAAGATCAAAATACACAGAGAATTGGGTGATGTTCTACTGGTTTTGGCAGTTCTGACTTCCATAGACCAATTTTAAGTAATTTCTATGAACACCACGCTTTCCAAATTCAGAGCTCAGAAGGTAGCATCATCCCTGTAACCACTGCAAACATGTTCAAACTAACAGAAGAGAACACACTTGGAGAGAATAATTTGATTTATTTTCTCAAATTTGACATTTGACATTTATTAGTTGAGACAGAAATAATATTATTTCACTGTGGATCCTGTAAACTTTTTGGCATGGGAAGATGAAATTACGAATTTATCTTGCTCAGAGTTGTTTCAGCTTATATCATGCTTTTATAAGTTGTCTTGGACAAAGTTATTGGAAGGGTCACCAAACAGTACTGTGGAATTCCTAGAACAAAACTGAGAGATCATTCTTTTAGTTAGACTAGGGTTTGCTGGTTTGACTGCACCAGCAAAGTAATAGGGACAGGAGGGAGGAGAGAGTACTACCTTTCCATCGAGAACTACACAGAGCACTGTTAGCTTTCAAGAGAGCAAGTAGACACGTCTCTTCAGAGTGATTCACCAACACAGGACTGACAACTCTCTGTTGGGACCCTTGGTAGCACCTGTGCAGGTATGACAAATTTGCCTACTTCCACCACAGGCACATAAAAGCTTTTATACCTCAGATTTCTCATGACTCTAGTAGGTGCATTTCTTCCCTGGCAAGTGTCAATTTTAAAGTTACTGCTATCGGTATTCGTGCTGTTTACCATACAAAACATTTCTCTTATCTACCCTATAGAAAAGTTAACTCCATGCACTGTAGGGTTTTTAAAAGGGCCTGAAAGCTATAAAGTCACTTTACATTCCCTGTTTTGACCCTTCAGAGAGAGATGAGGATCAAAGGACTCAACCCTTTTTCAGGAGCATGTTGTCTCACACTTGAGCATTCTGTGCACTGGTGCTTAGGAAAGGTTCACAGGAGCTCTTGGAAGCAGCCTATTCTGAATGGGCTGCAGGCAGCTCTTGCAACTGGAAAAAAAAGATTTACTGGAATCTTTCTGGGGGAAAAGAGTGGCATCCGAGAGGAGGAACAGTGGGAAACAGGGTATCTAGCAGTATTCAGAAAGGTTTCTTAGGTGTAGGGTATTTGGCCCAGGGATAACAGGCAGCAGTAGAGTGCTAGAATGAGGGGCCCTTTGCAGGTCAGGAGGAGGGACGTTTGTGTCACTAGTATACACTAGTAGGCAGCACTGATTTTAAGTGAGGAAAAATTCTTCCCTGAGGGTGGTCTGGAAGGGAATGAAGGCATTGAACTGTTGGAGAAGTCTCAAAATCTGGAATAAAAAGTCTTTAACTGGTACAGACAGTGGCATGGGGATGTTGCAGTAAGGAATGTTACAGTAAATATACTTTAAAACCCAAGGTTTCTTTGCTTGTCTCTTTATTATTTCTAGTAACAGTATCACTGTAGAAATGAAGAATTCTGTGACACATAGGCAGAAGATGTCACCTCCACATCCCTGCTTGACAGTGCTTAGGCTTTGCTGGTTCACATGGAATGAATTCAATTGCATTTCAAAAAACAGCAAAAACCTACGTTACCAGTCAGTCATGACAGTGTTGTCCTCAGACATCGAGAGAAGTTTTTCTCACCTTTCTCTGAGTCAAGGTTAAGGCATGGCAATGTCAGCTAAAACATCTGCATGTGCAAGTTCAGTCTCTGGTTTAAACCATAAATTCTCTTGTACATTATTGCTGATCTGATTGCAGCTTCCACTGATTTTCCAGCATGTATTTCTTCTTTGACTGCTATGGTCATGGGTTTTTGTGTTTTAGAACAATAAGCATACATGGATTTACAGAGGCGTAAGGAAGGTATAAAAGCCCCAGAGTTCTTCACCACAATAGAAATTTTTCTACGTTTCCCAAGTAACATACATTCTCTCCTGACTCTCTTGAGCTGATACATGTCATGGATGATACAGGTTCTGCAACTGTAAGTGTGGCGTCAGCTGAGCAGTAGGGCTATTATTGGAAATAGAAGTTTGACTGATTTGCAGTTTCACTATTTCCTTATTTGACATTAATCTCAACCTTGAAACAATTTTCATTTAGTTTAGTCAAATCTTTTTCATTCAGTCAAAAGATGTAGTCAGATCTTTTGCACAGGTGTGACGTAGCTGGAAGAAAAGGCATTACTAATGCTGAAAGCATTCCAATAACAAGAAGAGTAAGCGTGAGTCCAGGGACTGAAACTAAGCCATCATCAGTCAGTGAGCTCCTGCAGCTTTGCGGGGCGGGGGCGCAACACAGGTGAAGATTCAGCTCAGCGCAGTTCAAAAGGTTCAAGCTGAAGCTTTAAGGCTTAAGCATAGCTTTATCATTTGTTCCTTTGCATAAAAGTATTGACAGCCTCTTTAATTTTAGTAATATGACTGTGTGTTGTCCTGTTTATGAAACAGTACTCAACACACTTCTTTCAGAGTCAGAGTGAAGATCTTGTAATGCTTATGGTTTGTTTCCTGCCAAATCTGGGGAGCTGTGTGGCTAAGAGAAAACAGATGAAGAGACAGATGATTGACTTTTTAAGTAAAGCATAGGATAGAAGAGCTGGCTGAGCCAAAAACTATTTGTTGGATGTCTTTGAGCAGAGTCATGCCAGAGTCACCAATGCCATGGTGCCTCCATTTCCTTCTTTCTATAAAAAGTTCAAAGCAAGAGCTTGAACTGCTCCTTGGGCCTGTCGAGAGGTCAGGTTATTCATTAGCATCGCCTTAGAATTGTTCTCCCAGAAGCGCAGAGGGTGAATAAAGACTGTACGGTCACTGCAATAGACAAATAGGAGAGGGGCTGTCTGAGGAAGAGGACCTGAAAAACTGGTACTGTGTCTTCCAGTATAAATGTGTTTCTCACTTCTCTGATACATAAGAAGGAGCATTTGCCTTTCATTGAATATTTATAAAGAAAAGCATAATAATGGAAATTGATCTGATTCATAGCTTCCTTCTATTCCCAAATGTTTGAGACTTCTCTACATTTATCAGTTTTAATCTCATTCACTGACATCACGCTGGGAAATTAAAACGCAGTGTGCCCCTCGTAGCAAGGGATTGCTGCGGGATCGCAGCAGCAGCAGCTTTCTGGAGGGAAGAAGCCCATTGCTCAGTGCCAGAGCCTCCTCTTCTGGGCAGCCAAAGGGTAGCATCAGGCTCGCAGAGCTGGAAATGTGCGCTCGCTTTTCCAGCCGCAGAGAGCGTGAGACAGAAGGGGAACAGGGGAACGTTTGTTACCGTTGGCTGCATTTCATGTGATGTAATGCTAAAAGCTGTGCTGCTGCTCAGTATTAAAAATCTGACCTTCACATTCAGAAATGGTTTCAGAAATGCCGCACTGATCTGGTTTTGCCACTGAACTGGAAAAAAAAATATAAATCTAAAATATCCTACAGGGAATAAACTGAATGAGAGATTCTTTGTCAGTCACAAAAGGGAAGAGCTAAATAAGCTGATTATGGGGCAGTAATTCTGTAGAAGACATTATACAGCTGCTGTCTTGGACACTTCCTGTTTCATCCCTCTCCCACCGAACACAGGGAGAACAAAAACCTTACACCTCCTGTGAATATTAACTCCAAATGGAGAATGCTGACCTGGCACTGCTGGGTTCCCAGGAATTCTAGTGCCGAGGTACCAGCACGCCAGTATTCCAGCTAGAAATTGTTTGAGGAGTGAAACCAAAACTCCATTCATGTCAAAAAGGTGAGCAAAATCATCAACCATCATTTTTTATAGCGGCCCTGTAATTTTCTCTTTGCCTACTGTTAGTGTGCAGTAACACCAAAATTATGACAGTGCATTAGAGTTAAGGAAACATCTGCCATTTCTCTCATTAGCAATCGAAACGGACACTTTATGATCAGATCTCCTTGCATGTCCTTTTATGATGGGCTTTAGAAAGAAAACCCACAGTTAACTTAGCTAGAAGCAACCGAGTTTTCAGGGTAACAAACAAATATAACTCTGACATATCCTTTTCCTTCCCTGTTGCCTCTGTGGTTTATTCTAAGTATTTGTTTTGTCCCTCTCTGCTAGTATGTACAACTCATTCGCACAAGTGGTGACTGACTTTATGAACACGGCCTTGTGCATTTGTGCCTCTTTTACAACGCATTTTTAATGAGAATCCCTGTTTTCTGTTTGTTTAATGATACTTGGAAGCCTGCAGTAGGTCACTTAAAGGTTGGTTGGTTGCTGTTTTCTATATCAGGGTGTAATGACTGAAGTATGTAATTCAAATGTATTTATTTAGAAAGGCATAGTCTGAAAAACGCTTTTAGGATTATCTCTTTCTACAGCCCCAGGCAGCTATTAATGCCAGCTAAAAGCTCTTCCTGTTTATTAATAAGAAAAATGTTCTCAGTTCATTTTATCTGCCTTACATTTTTGATTGAAAATGTCTTAAATACATTTAATGTTATGATTAATTATATCCTTAGACCTTCGGGTTTGTTTTTTTTTTGCAATCAATTTTAATTAATCAGGCCATCTTATCTTGATTTTTTCAAATGTCATCTCCCTAAACTTAAATATGCAATATAGGAAAATCCAAGAGGAGAATATAAAGTATTTGTCTTTCTAGTGAATCTTAGTGTCTAAATCAGTTAATGATGTTAACCAATGCCAGCCAGAGTAGAAGATCAGAAGCCACCTTACTCTCGGGCCAACGTTTCATGCAAGGCTACAGGGCAGATGTGTGTAAGATGCTAAAGATGGCAACCGAAGCAGTGCCAGCCCAGATGAGGCAAAATGTCACAGCAGGCCACCACCTGCTCCTGTACCAGCCTTCATTGAGGGCAGAGAGTGGGCTCCATCCCTCCTTCAGGACAATGTCCCCTGCCTGTCCCTGTCCCCCAGAGCTGGGGGCCTCTTCACCATCAGCGTCGCGGCATCTCCGTACCAGTTGTGGCTGCAGCGTATCTAGGGCCAGAGGGAGAGGTCACAGTGATCCTTCTCCTGTAGGAAAAGCAACGTAGCCCAAGTTAGGCTGGAGCCAGGAGTGTCTGAGATAAACTACAAATTGTTATTATGGCCCTAGAGAGATCTGTAAACTGCCAAGCATTCAAGTAGTTTGGTGGGTACCTCAGCTATAGACTGTTTTATCCAAAGCACATAATTGCAGACAAACAACAGTGAAGAATAAAACAGCTTCTGAAAGTATGTAATTCATTATTTTTAAACATGCGCTAATGAGTTCCAGCACTCAGGATGCCAGGCTCAAAAGGCAATCATTAAAGAGCTGTTAAAAATAATCAATATTAGAATCTTGCTATTCAGGTTCTGGTCACTGAGCCTTTCCAAGTTAGAGAAAACTGCGAGTGAGGGTATAAAATGCCCACCTGAAAGTGAAGTTTGTATCCTCCGATAAAACTGTCCACACTGCAGGTAGGCAGACTTCCAAAAAGTATAGAGCCGAGGTCGCTGTGCGCTGCCAGTAGCTGGAAGGAAGTGAGGCAACGTAACACTAAGGGTGCTCTGTGCTTTCCGCAGTGGCGAGTCCCCTCCGGCCCTAGGGATTTAGGTGATGGTGCATCAGAACGAGCTTGAAGCAGTGACAGGGTGTTCTAGACAACAGGAGCACAGACGTTTTACATGAAACTTCCTCAGAACTCATGTGACACCTTATTGCCTGCACTGGGTTGCTGAAAAAAGCATTTTTTTTTTCTTTTTTGATACTACCTTTTATTTTGGCCTCACTAAGCTGCATTAATAGCAAATCATTTCTGAAACTGAAGCATTGTACTGCCTTTTTCCAGGATGAGGTTTTGGTGGAGTATTTCTAATCTGAGTACCAGCACAGACTTATATGGGTATAGCTACTGTAGGAGAGATTCCTGTGACGTCCGGCTGTCCTAGTGAGGATGTCCCTAGTCTGGGACGTGACTGTAGGATCATACACTCGTCATCTGCATCCTCATACACACATTCCTCCCAGTGGAAATGATCAGAATAGGGCACCCTGTCTGTGGAGCAGTACCTGTTCTGGAGTCCTGTGGGTGCATCTGCTAACCATGCTGCATGGCCTGATGAGCATGAACCGGAGCCTATGCGAGCAGTGCGATGCAATGCCTGGCCTTCCGTAACGTGAAGTGTACTCGTGGAAAATAGAACCGTCCGGTTTCGAATCGTTATGTTTTTATAATAACGGCATTGCCTTTTGTGTGTATATTACCGCAAATGATTCTGACCTCAAGAAATTTTTTTAAGATTTCTTAATTATACTAGAAATTAATGGACAGTGTCATCTTTATACAGAATTATTGCTATGAGATTGGCTAGTAGCAAATGCTCTTTTAATGTTATGCTTTATTTGTTCATTTCAACTAAAACCCAGTAAAAAAATGCCTGAGTGTGTTTTGCTGCCCTTATTCTGAAACAATGCATTTCTTTGTTGATAATCTTCCTTGAAAGGTTGGATGCTTTGGGCCCAATCTATTTATTGCAAGTTTATCGCTATGTGTAGAAAGCAGTAATTGCAGACGTGTTATTTTTGCATGTGTTCTATGATTGCTCTTCTTTTTTTTTTTTTTTTTTTTGGCCTGCATGTTTGCTACTACAGGAACCTGCTTGGGAAGTCAATGGCAACAGAACAACCTTCAGTCCTCTAACTAACACAGCGACTGGGCCCATGGGTAGTATTTTAGCAACCAATGGAACGCTTTCAGGCTACCTCAACAAGCAAGAGATCAGCTTTTCAAATAGCTCTTCCTACTTAAAGACTACCACAGTTAGATCTTCCATGTCCTCTCAGGCTGTGACTCCTGACATTTCACCTGCAAAGAGTAATCTAGGTTCAAAACTAAGCCCTGTACTGACCGATGGCAATAGTCCTGTGCACCAGCTGAGCCCCGCAAGGCAGTATAACAACCCTATTGGCCTTTACTCAGCAGAGACTCTAAGGGAAATGGCTGAGATGCATAAATTAAGTCTCAACCGAAGGGCTTCGGAAGGTGGACTTCCTAGAGGAGGGTAGGTAACACGGTAAAATATGTAATATTTCAATAAGTAATGAATTTGTTGAAAAATGAATGTAATAGTACCTACCCTACTGTGCATTTGTCTGGTAATCACGATTACGGCCTTGAACAATCATGAAGTTTTCCAGTACCCCCCAAAACATACACACAGTGGCATTACAGAATAACTCTTGGTCTTTGGTATCTGAATTGCAATACAGCTTGGCAGTACTCACCAGAGCATGAGGAGGAACAGTAAGACTGAAGTGACTGTGATCACCTCAGGGTCTCATAGAACCAGGGATCCCTGCCGGCATTATAGAAGCTGCTACAAAACAGAGCTGAGCTTTGGTACTTTCCTAAAGAGAAATTGCTTTGGCCAGCAAATCTGACATGCTTGTCTACTGGAGCATCCTGCTCTAATTCCTGCCTTAATGTATCGGCTTCCCTGTGCAAAATGAGTCAAAATTGCAGTATTTTGAATCCTCTGACTTGAACATTGTCTCTCTCACATCTGTTAGCTTTGCTCTTAAGTTGTGTAGAACAAGGAATGATCTCTAGGTACCACCCAGATGGTTTGATCCCATGCTGTCAAGGTTTTCAGCGTTACTGTGCTGCAGATCAACTGTTTTATTAGCAGGTTTCTGAAATGAGGAGCTTGGACTACAATACATGAGAAAAAGCAATGAGAAACAGGTTTTCCTACATTTTCTGCCTTCATGTAGTAATTTGCAAACAAATCTCAAACTTATTTATTTGTCTTTATTTAAAATGAAGATAAATGTCTTACTATGAATACAGGAAAAAGTGTACTTTTGAGATGAGGGACTTGGCTGTATGAGGAAAAACACAAAGTTCAGGCAATCAGTCAAGGTCTGATAGCAAATGCATATTTTCAAGTACTTTATCTCCTATTGCAGAAGCTCTTTGCAAGAGTAAAACCACGGGCGCTTAAGTTGTAGCAAAGTAAGGGTATTTTATCCTTATAAAAGAGCATATAGAAGTGTTCTAGATGATTCAAGTGGTTTAGATGATTCATTATGACTCTCTTGAGCACTCCGCATTAACGATCCTAATTAACTTATCTGAAAAAATCCTATCCTCCCATCTCATACTGGATAATTAAGAAAGGCAATTAGTGTTTAAAAGAAAATAATTTCAGTTAGTAAGCAAGATCAGCAAAATAAACCTCAGAATGCTGCTTCCCTCTTAATTTACAGTTTTCTTGAGGAAAACCAATCCTTGTCTGATTGCAATGTGCAGAGGTTCCTGGGAGTGTATGTCCCTATCTGCCTCCCACTCTCTTCACAACCCTCCTTTACATCAGCACTCAGGTGAGGGTGAAGGGGCCGGATTTTGGATGACTCAGTGTTCTGGCTAGTTCTTTGTTAGCAAAATTACAGCACAGCTGCGCCCATCACTCACCGAGGTCAACGTGAACCGTTCTGCTGATACCAGAGGGCATTGCGACAAGACTACATAATAGGACAGTGATTGTTGGGGTGCAAAACCGGTGTACCTGCCGAAAACAACTCGCTGTCTTCACTCTGCTGCTTTGCCGTGTTTTATGTCTCCTTCGTACGTACATGTTAGTGCACGCCTGTGGCAGTGCACTGAATTGCCAAGTGAGGTTCTACCTCAAAATAACCATCTGAGATTATTTTATTTTTTTTTAGTTTGAACAAAATTTCAGGGAATTGCTGTCTATCTGCCTGTAATAGCTGTAGCACTGATGAACAAATAAGGACATTTATGAGAAATCATGGAAATGTTCTGATAAGAAAATTCAGCCTTTATCCTGCAGTCTAGGAAGAAGCTGAAAAGATTAAAAGAGCCCAGAGCTACTAAGTCCATGTGTCTTTTCAGGTAACCTTCAGCGATTTAGGGAATTGTACATCTCTGCTGACATGCAGAGCAAATTCAGAGTTCAATAATCCTGTCGTTCCCACTCCCGCTCGAGTGTTACCATGAAGGGAGAGGCATCTTTCCGGCTGCTCTGAGGAGAGTAACATGGAACCTTGGGACCTGGTATCCCATGGTAGTCTCGAGCTCATTGTGGATATGTATGTGAAGGGCGCAGAAGGAAAGCACCGTGAGCTCTGCAAAATCAGCCCTGGACTTTGTTGTGGACATTCTTATCATAACGTACAACATGAGACGCTGCGTAAAGCTTGTGAAATTATGGTGCTCCAAACCTGTGCATTTATTATGCATTTGTGAACATGTACTTAGCAGTATGGTAAAAGCCCTCAGAAAATTGAGGTTTGGGGGTTGATATTAAGGCATATTTCATATTTCAATTTGGTGTCCTTTTCACCAATTTATTTATATGTAATTGTGTGAATTGCTGTTTAAGGTTTAGCTAAACCATTTGGAAAGTCCTATCAGAAAGCTAAAATTAATTTTGAGATTATTTCCTTGATCTGCAAAGAATAACAAAGCATCTGCTTCTCTGATACCCTTTTACATTAAAGCTTTATCACCCTGGCCCAGGGTGAAAAATAGAGGTGGCCCTTAAGGGTGTGGAACTTGATGTGCTGAAAGCTCTGGAAAGGGGGGTATTAATAAATGTGAAGAGTGAGTCATAGCTTGTAACATGCGGTTCCTTTTCATTCCAGAGTAAGTTGTTTTTCACATTGTAGGTCAAGGGCAGTAAATACCTGTCCCACAAGTACGTGCCAGGTGGTTTGGGTTACGAGCTTCTTACTGTGTGACCTCTGTGAGCAGCAAGTTGGGTGTTTCATACATGTCCGTATTTAGACTCAAGCTAAAATAATGTGTGGCTCTGAACGGGAGAGAATTTTCTCATCACATAGTAAACATAAGGAGAAGTAAAGCCTCACTCTTCTTGAAGGAAGCTATAGTAGCTTCTTCACATGCAAAAAACCTTTACTGAGACATGTGGCTGTTGAGCTGTTCTTAGTGTGTGCACATAATGATTTTTATCTTTGAACACATTTTTACAGGCAAACAAGTGGTTCCTCTAATTAAGGTGTATTTTAGGGACAGTAGTTCTGCCTTTAAAATATTATTTTATATGCAAGGCAGAGGTCTGGATTAGAAGATTAACGCAGACATCTGAGTCCACTTCAGAAAATGATACTATTACACTACGTTTCGTTGTAAATGAGTGCCCAGCTGTCCTGCACGTACCTAAAAGGGACATAGGATCACTGATGAGCTTACAGGCTACAGCTTGTTCCTAATATATCTCCACTGGTTCCTGTAACAGACTGATATATTTGGCTTAATGTGGGGTTTATAAAGTTAAAAGAATATTCTCGAACCCAAGAGTCTGAAGAGCAGTGACGGCAGAAGGCCTGTGATTGCTTTTCCACGGAAATGCTGAAGTGCAAAGCCTTCGCTGCAGCTCTGGCTCATTTGGCTGGTTTTGATCATGAAAAAGGCACCTGGATGAGGCAATGCAAAAGAACTGCATGTAAAAAGAAGCTGTAATATCAAAGGTTCCGTGAGGTAAACGCAGGAGGAGACAAATCCACTCTGAATGTCACTCTAACAGCGTAACATTGCTGTCCAGTATTTGTATCAATCCCAGACCCGGACACGTCAGAGCAGCAGGTTGGAAGTTTCAGTGGCCAGTCCTGTCAACAGCATTCTGTGCAGCTACATCAGAAGAAACGTTTAGTAACTGATTTGAACTCTCTTCCTTTTTTATTTTGCGCAAAATATGATGAATTACTCTTTCTCCAAGAATATAAGAGCAAAATATGGGTATTCCAAGCTTTGAAAAAACTAAGTTAAAATAAATGTCATAGCCAATTAACGCTATTCATGCAAACAACAGAAAGAGTTATGAGCAAATAGTACAATATTACAGTCTGAGCACGCTGTCCATTGACTGCTCCCAGCCCTGGCCCGCACACGGCCTACGCTGAGGTTTGTGTTGTCTTACTTCAGAATTAGTACGCAAGCCGCCGTCACTTTTGGTCTGTGCCGCAAAGCAGGATGTAGCATGAACATATGTTTTTTCATATGTGTACACACCAGATGGAATAAAATCTCCTGATATGGTTATCAAAAAAAACCACATACTGCATGGACTTGCCTCATTTCACATGGAATAAATTAGGAATGACTATTCTAAAATTAATTGGCTTATACCACTGTTGGCGTACTGTAGGTACAGCCAGATTTAGGTCAATAGTTTGTTAAATACAAAGGCATTTTCCTTAGTTTTAGATGTAAAACATCTACCAATGTATTATTTGGATATTCTCCAGCATGTAAAAGACTCAAAAAAATCAATCTTGCAATATCAGCTGTGAGGGCAGCCTGAGGGAAACAGAACTGATCCCTGAATATTTAACATCGGAGGAAAGAATCATCCCTACCACTCATTTGCTATTTTCAGATGAGAACAGACTCTGCAAATGCTTCTTTCTTCCCTCCGCTCCCTCCCCCTGTACAATTGATAATAGTACTTTTAGGGATGCACAGCAGTAAAATCATGTTCAAGGGTCAGCCAACATGCCGTGGTACCCTACTAAGTCCTAGTGGATCAACTATAATCGCCACGTTTTTTCCTTTCTTAATCACGTTCACGCATACATTTACTTTGTGTTCTTGTAGATGGTCTGAAAAAAGCTGCAGGGAAGCTTTGTAAATACCTTTTGCCTTTTGCACTCTAAAAACTATTGACTTTTTCTGTTTGGTTGGGTTTGATGTTATTTATTCTCTTTCTCTTCTTTTAGGTCATAACCAACCCCGCTTCCAAGTTAGTATCACTTCTGCGTAGTGCCAAGTATTTGTGTTACGCTGTATGTGTGCAGATTTGCTTTCTGGGGTAGCATGATCCCCTGTGTTCCTGCTGTGTCTGCCTGCAAGTGGAAGTGTTTTTAAAAGAATGTGACTGGTACGGCAAGCATCCTGGGCTGCCACTGGTGCCCAGCGGTGCTCTTCCCAGCACGCCTCGGGCATTTCTTGGCCATGTTCTAATGCTGCAAAGGGAGCTGGCATCTGAGCTCTCTCAGTTCTTGCAAATGCTTTCAGACTTCTTTGTCGCTACAGTCCGGGTTTAATTCCTCCTAACTCGTTAAGTTGTCTTCATGCCCTGAGGATGTGGGGAGCCTTATCTGAGCCTGTTTTGGGGCATTGTTAGTGATGTATTTTTAGCCTCAGCATGAAACTAATTTTCAAAGTCCCACTCCACTAAAATTCCCATTTAGGTTGGTCTGAGATCCTGGTAGGGAAAAGACCTAAAAAGTAATTTACCTTAGTAAACATATTGCCCAAACAAGATGCAACTATTGATTTCAAAATGTGATTATCTGCTTTATTTAGGGAAGTTCACAGAATCCTCTGCCTTGATCTTTAGTTTTCTAAGGGCAGAGAATTGTCTCTAAATTTTTGTCTCTGAACTGAATGTTGTCCAGAAACTGCTGGAGAGAGTGGGTCAAATTCAGCACAAAATAAATAATTAGAGTAGTTAAATGTCAAATTTAAACAGACAAGAGAAGATAAGAAGTAGTAGCATAGATGAAGTGGAAATAATATTTAATGCATACAATTTGCACTGATCCGACATTCCCTGTTGATTTTAATGAGGCATGACGTCATGCAAATGATGTAGCTCCTTTGGAGTGACGAAACTCTAGCCAATTTACATTGATAATTATTCTCTTACAATAGTCTTGGAAAGCAGAAGTCACGTTATAGGGATGGTTTTAATCTTACTCACATTGGGATTTATTTTTCCTGATCCTTTCCCAGGCTGGTAGAAAAATGCCACTCGCTTTGCAGAGGTGCTCCGGCTGTCTCTGGGGCCTTACCTCTGCCACCCTGTCCTGGAGCACAGCACCCCTCACACACACTAACAGCTTCTGTTTACTTCCACAGTTAGAGAGAATACTCTGCAGTTGGAAATCTGTACCCTTTTCTGCTATATTTATGGGAATTGTATTAACTGCAGTGAAAGTTTTGCCTTGATACGTGTAATGTGACTAAAAAAACCTCTTGAAAGACGTCACTGAAGCTCTTCAAATACCACAAGTGAAAGCCTCAATCACGCCTCCTGCTACCTTTAGGGAAGCTTAGGCTGTGCTAAGATGGCTAGCTTTTATTCTTGTAATTCCTTGTGGAAACCAATTCCTTTGAACTTTATTCTTTAAAAGTGGTATATTTAACCTCTGTCGTCTCCTTCACACAATCTTCTCAGAACTTGGGTTTAGAACCTCTTCAATACTTCCAACAGCGTGGGGCAAAGAGAATGCTAAATTCAAGATCTCGAGGACCTGTGTGTTCCTAATGACCGTGTGATCGTTTAGGTTATCACAAAGGAAAGAGATACTGTTGTTAAAGCAAGGCATGTGCATGCTGAAGTCAAGAGTGTAACAGCCTGCACCTCTCCGCACACCACCCTCCAACAGATGACGTCAGTATAACAACAATATCATCGGAGCTGGTGACCAGTTAATGTTAACAGTTAACAGTCAATCTCTTTGTAAGGAGATGATTCCCACTTTTTGAATGCATGTTGCAGCTTCCCGGTTCCCTCCCGTACAATGCAGATGTGTGGCTGTGATGCAGCACGTGCGTATTTCTGTCCGTTCCTGGAGCATGGGGCTGTTCATGTTGCAGCCAGTATTTCGAATTACTGTGTCTGTCTTACTGTCCATCTCCAGTCAGGGCATCCCACCAGACAAAAGGCTGAAGGCACAGCCCGGCTGGGCTCAGAGGTGGCACATCACCTTTGGTAATCTCTGGAAGATAAAGTCAGCTGGCTGACAGCTTTACTGGATTTTACATTTCTCAGAGTTTATTTTTGGGCGGAGATATATCCATTTCCAGCTCAGTTCAGAATTAAACCTTTGTGAAATGGCCATTATTTTTCAAGCGACAGAATTCTCGGATTTGCCCAGTATAGAATCTGTATTGCTGGGATCCTGCTGCTGCTGGCAGGACAGGAGAAGCAGATCTCCCATAGGTTAGAGAAGAGCAGGTGCTTCAGTGACTGACAGCTGAAGCTTAGCTTGCTCACGGAAACTCCGGGCAATACTCAGTCCCAACTCTGGGACTGTACACTGGGAAATATGGCGGCCGCTCTGCCAACGGCAGTCGTCCCGTCGATCGCAATGTAGGATATTTCGATCTGAGACAGAGCATTTAGCGTGCTACAGCCACACTTAGGGCTGGCTGTACAGAGATCTGGGGAAGGTTAATTTAGTCGTTGACGATTAAAAGGCACAAGTACTAAATTTCACTTTGGTTAATAATCCAAACAGAAAGTACTGGAACCTTCTAAATAATAGAGGACCCGACGTCTGTCCACCCCACCGCGCTTCCTAGCACTTTGTAGGGCCCTTCTGAAAGAATGAATGGATGCAGTGAATAAACTGGGAATTCTCTGCACTATGTATGTACATCCATGGGCATGCATACATACGTGAGTGTGTATGTTTTATACACTGGTATGCATATATGCATGTAAGAGTAAAATTTTAATATATATATCGCATAAATACTTAGGGATTTGTCATGAATTTTTACAGAACAACAACTGTTGCACCTTTTTACTCTTTATATCTCTGTGAGCCAACACCAAAATGTCATCCATGAGCCCAGCCAGCTCTCAACATAAGTAACAAGTAACAGTTGTCTCTTACCCTCTGAGCAGCAGCTTTTGTGGTGGGATGCCATGAGCAGACATGCACGCTCCTCTGCCGATGCTCTTTCTCTCACTTCACTGTCATGCCTTTCTCCTTTCTTCCCCTCCCCGTCGAACCTCACTCTTGCATAACCCAGCACGGAGCTCACGGAGCGTTTCAACCCCAGTGTCCTGAAGGACTCTGCCCTGTCTACACACAAACCCATCGAGGTGAAAGGCCTAGGTGGCAAGGCTACTATAATTCACGCGCAGTATAACACGCCGATCAGCATGTATTCCCAAGATGCGATCATGGATGCAATTGCAGGCCAGGCACAAGCCCAAGGCGGAGAATTTGCTAGGTAAGGTTGTCTCCTTGTGTGGAATGCTCTTTCTTTGCATGGTACGCCCAACAGTCCCTATGTGCATGACACGGCAGCTCTTCCTGGAAGCTGTTTTTCTGGTGTATCTTACACGTGAAACATACAGACCAACTTCGTGGCTTTGAAGTTAAAAGGATGGATGGTTAGAAAACTAACATTTCTTTTTTTGGTATTCTTCCTAGAATGGGCAAACCCCCCCAAAAAAGTATCTACCGCTCTGATGATAGCGGCGGCTTTTTGTTTGTGATGACTGTGCTTTGCAATAACCGCTGTGCTGTAGGCTTAACTCTGAACGGGAAAGGGGAGGGGCAGAACTTCCATTGATACACGCAGAATGCAAAATACTTATTTAGTCCTGGCTACTGTTTTATTCTGCAGAATTGGAGCATTGGGGTCTCTTATCCCCACCCCCAGTTTACATGTGTAAACTGTATGTGTGTCTGATGCAAATCCTTTCCACTATGGCAGAATCCATTGATCTTTAACAATTCTGCTTTTCCAGTGCATGTTTCTGGTAATCTTACCTGATAAACTCATCCACAGTTGTTATGGCTTAGCTAAAATTACATGCGTGATGAACGCAGCCAGGTTTCTCTCTTATTGGGCATCTTTCTACCCAAAACAGAACTTACCTTCCTTTCATGTGATACCAAAATACAGGCATAGCAACAGACCTTAACCTAGGTTCTTTTCAAGATGTTAGCTGCAGGCTTATTCAAAAGGGACATGGCTCGAGGTTATTTGCTTCTGCTCCCTTTTACTGGCCATTTCTTTTCTCTCTTTTTTAAAAACTCTTTTTTTATCCCACTGAGTTTTTAAACCAGTATTATTCTGTTGTTCATCACAACTCTCCCTAATGGTGGATCCCAACCAAAACCTTTAGCTGTTATTGACCACGACTCAGCGAATCTCTGTGGGTGTAGCTAAACTCATACCCCACATTAGCAAAGTATGATGAAAGAAATTCATTCATCTGCGTTCTTTGTAATGGTTCACCTCTTTCACAGGCGTGCCGTATATGAGACATTTCTTACGAGACATTTTATGATATATTGGCATTTTCTACCAAATGCTGTAACATTATACAGTGCAAGTTGTAATGTTTAAAAATTGTACCTATTTAAATGATCAGATGATTATAGAGTTTCATTGCTGAGCACGTGGATCCTTTTCATTCTGTAAACAGCACGCTAAAGCACACGCCGTTCCAATCACAGGAGTGGTTCTGCTGGAGCAGGAAACACCATCCTCTTCTCCCACCTGTGGAAGAGTTCAAAGCACACTGTGTTGCAGGGAGAGGAAAATGCCTTTCCAGAAAATCCCAGATGGGGTGAGAGCAGTCCAAAGAGCGCAGCTAGAGCCGGAAGATCAGCACACTTTCCAGGGGGGTTAGGGATTTGTCTTAACATGCAGAGTAATGAACTAAAGGATCTGAATAGAGAGGCTTGAATCATAATGGCAATTAATTACATTAGTAGATACATACGTCTTAGGCAGAGATATTTGTATGAGAAGTTTGTCATATAAAAGCAGACCAAATTGTGTACGGATTTATTTTGTCTCAATTCTCTGCCTATAATTTCGTCTCAGCACTTAATTACTCTCTTTCGGGCTTTTCATTTTACATTGGAGATCAGCCCTGCAGCCACAAGGTGTATGTAGGACAGTAAGTACCCTCTGACTGCAGATCTAAAGGGCTCCTGCTCTTTGTGGCAGACAATAGCTGGAAACGCCACTTATCAGTGATAAAGAATATCTTTTATCAGTGATAAAGAATAGACAGGCTTAAGATAAGAATTCATTCCTGGCTTGGCCATTTGAAATCAGTGATGTTTTAACTTAAGTCAGTGAGATCAGAACCAGGCTCGTGCCACTTAGAAAAACGCCCACACGTACTGGATCACTGTGGAAAACACAAAGGAAAGCATATACATTATTTATAGCGCAGTCATTCAGACCTCATGCTGGCACTTAAAGGTAGAAAAAGTTAAATGCTCTGACTTTGTATCTTTTCTCACTCTGTGTTGCTTTTCCTTTGATTTTGCTATACCAAGAACCAAGAGTTGCTTGTGTTAAACCCACGTGGTCAGTACATTTCAAGTGCAATTCTAACACCTTCTCAATCCCGTTACACAGTTTTAGCCAAATTCACAACTTGTGTAAGTAGACACAAATCCAACAACTTTATCAGGATTAAGATCTAACAGGAGCAGAATCAATAATGTGATTGTACAAAATAAAGTCTCCTATATCCTCTACAATAAGTCAACTGGTTGGTTGTTGGGTTGTGGGGTTTTTTACCTCTTAGAGCTTTTTTTTAATAGTTGGAATCAGTCTAATATCTAAGTCACGATATTTTGCTGTATGTCTCCATCTGGGGTAGAACACTACTGTGTCCCTACCTTTTTACTTATTATCTACCATAGTTTTTAATGAACATTAAGAAAAAAAAAAAATCACATTGCTACTTATGCAAAGAGGTTTGTCTGTCTTTAAAGCTTGTTTTAATGTTAATAATGTATGACTTGTATGATGATGTGAAAAAGGGGGACAATTTTTTTATTGAATCCTACTAAAATAACTTAGGCTAGAATATGAAAAACCCTGAAAAGCTCTAACCCATTTGTGAAGAATTTTTTTTCCAGTAACATCGATTTAAAGTAATGTGCTTAAAGATACGTGATATTTCTGCACATACACACCCAGATGGAAAAAAATTAAATTAAGAAGAGGTATAGCAGAGGTATTAACATGGTTATGTGCGTCTTTAGGCTGTCTGTAAGAATCAACTGTCACATTTAGGTTTATGAAATGCTCATAATCAGCGATGCGCTGTAGTTTATGCTTCCATGCTGAGTGGCTCATATGTCCTAGTTACTCATCTACAATATAATTATGATTTTGAAAAAAGAAAAAGGCCTGTTGCATTAAAGACAGAGTTGGAAATATTCCAATGTATTGCATTAATTTAGTTCAATTTTTATAAGCATGTTTCACTCTGCTAGGGAAGGTTAATTCACTGAGCTCCATTTCCTGCCTTAATCATCTACCATAAGGATATTAATATGTCATGTTAATGCCACACATTGCTACTGTGAAATTTGTGGTCCAGCCTCTAGCGATTTTTAACTGCCTTTGAGCTAATGGCACATCTATACATATACTTTAAACTGCTTTTTTGTGTATTGGTCCTAAGATAAGGGCAAAGCATTTCAGCTAGAGGGTTTAAACAAAGGAATCTGAGCTGTCTGTGACTTGCACACCACTGTCACCACAGTAGTCCGTGGTTGAAATGGGCAGTACTCTCTAGCCAGTGGTTTATTATCCACTCTACAACTGTCGGCCACTGTGAAATTTGCTATCACATGCAACAGTTCTTTAAGCTGCAGCAGGATCAAAAATTAAGCCTGGGGATACAAACTTAACTGTTGGCCAAAACCAGGCAGTCACCTCTAGCAGGGATCCTGGGCAAGGTACTGTGTTCTTCATCAGTACTAAGCCATCAGCCTAAAGCTCCTCTGGGCACTTGAAAATGGGGTCACCTCTGGGGGGACCTTCACCGGACCCTTTACAGCGACAGAACCTTTCAGCACAGCCAAGAGCGAGAAGCGGCAGCAGAACAGTCACAAGGGGGTTGCTGACCTCCTTTTGGGATTGTGGAGTACCTCTGCGCCACGTAATGACTATTGCTGCATGAAGTCAGCAGGAGGCAGAACTCGCTACTGCACTTTCTTCCCTGCCTCAGCAAGCCCTTCCACCAGAAGAGGAAGACTCCTGCACTCGCTCCCATCTTCCATCTGAAGAAGGATATGGCACCAGTTTGTCCATCGGTGCGCAGAGGAGCAACACTAGTGGAAGCCACTGATGGCACAACCTTCCATAAACAAACAAGTCCATGTTACACCTTCTGTACCTGCTACTGTTTAGATATTGCAAAGATAGTGGTCTAGGAAACATGAGCTGAAAAAGGAGCTGGGAAATGCTGCTTCCTCCTACAGGGCATCTTCCACGCTGAAAGACTTTTGTAGCAGAGCTTAAACTGAAGAGTCAGTTTCTCCTGAAGCTATGCTCCCTCATGTAGGTGACTGTACTGAAACTTAGACTGAGTCTTGTGCCCTGCTGGGTCCTCAAGAAAGTGAGAAGGTCAATGGGGGGGGGGAGCAGTATGAGTAATAGAAATACTTCTCTAATAAAAAAAAGTCCTAAAGAGACGGTGTGCTGTTAGGTCCATAGCATATATAAGCACACCTCTTGCTTGAAGAACACATCCCATACTATTGTCAGGTGCAACCCCCCTAACACAGCGTACATTGTGCATTGCTGAAGAGGAGTGTGTCACCTGGAAAATGCTGATAATATTGTTCATTACCGTGTATGCTATTGCTGTGTGTAGGGTATCAGACAGGCTTCTTGGCTTTTTCATGATTCCTCTCAGGCTTTCAAATCACAAACCCAACTTCTCTACAGATTTTCTCTGCACAATGGTATCTTACAGAACACTGACTTGGAGCCTGAACCAAGAAAGCAAATTTTACAGCCGGTGACTGCTCCGGGAACTTTACAGCAGTGACTTGGTTGGACCAAACGGCCCGTAACTTTTAACAGAGCCATTTCTCAATTTTCATGAAGCTGAGCATACTGCTTGCAAAGCTTTATATGGAATAGCATGTTAAAGCTGTGACAATAAATCACTTGCTTCAAAAATAGACCTTGTATTTAGAGAAGTCATGGAGCCAAGTTACTCCGAGCCCACATCATCCCCTCAGTGTATATTTCTGCAGCTCTGTTAATATTTAATTTTAACTGTATGCTAGGCAGAAGTTATTTCTGCAGGGCAAAAAAAATGCTATTAAGTTACTAAGTCCATTTCTAGCTTGCATCATAAATCAAAGAGAAGTTACCTCACTCGTGCTACAGAGCTTCATAGCTTTGATTTTAAGTGTGCAAAATTGGAAGTTTCTTCCTGGATATATCACTTTGCAAGGTGATTAGAGATGTCATAAGACTCTGAGATACATTCTGCTGTTAAGGACTTCAGATACAAAATATGTATGCAATAAATGTAAGTGCAAGTCCAAACTTCTTATGCTTCACGTTTAGTAGACAATGAATTCAGAGTTACAGCAGCTGGAAGTTTAATTCAGAGTTTGACAAAGAATAATCATCTCTAGAAAAAGCTATAAAAGCCTATCACATTTTTTTTTAATGAAATATGGGGGTTTTATTTCTAATTGCAACCTTAAAATACAGTGGCTTAAAACTGTAATAAGACATAACGTAGAACAGCATCAACATGAAGCTGTTTTAATAAGAAACTGTGGGACAAGAATTCTCAGAGAAATAGGTGTTTCTGCCTGCCATACTCTCCTTTATCACCACACGTTCTTCTAACCACCGTAGGCTTCTGGCTGCATTGGCTGAGGAATCACAGACATTTCCAAACATTTTCATGCTATTCTGAATATGCAGATTGGAATGAAACAGGCCATTTCCAAGATAGAATGGGCTCATCGGTTTTCTTAATTCACATAAAATTGATTATGTATTTTTTTAAAAAAAAGGCTATTTTCAAAGCTGCGTTTTGGAGTGCTGTTACTCTGGATGAGAAGCTGTAAGAGCAGAGAGAGGTTGGGATGAAAGTTGCCGTGTGCTGTTTCACAATGTCTCACTTTCTGAATTGCAGTACCCTTCCTATTAAAGACCCTCACGTAGACAGTGCCTCTCCGGTGTATCAGGCTGTGCTTAAAACTCAGAACAAGCCTGACGATGAAACTGAAGACTGGAGTCGCCGTTCTGCCAATCTGCAGTCTAGGTCTTTTCGCATCCTGGCCCAGATGACTGGAACGGAGTACAGTAAGTGGAATAACAAACGATCCTCCTCACCCTGAGCACAGATGCATGTCTCTATTTTCTTACCCCATCATTAGCAACTGATACTCAAGGAAGACTCGAGTGCTGCTTGTGGTCATTGTCAGTGAGGGCTAAGATTAGAGTACCCTGCATGTAATTTGAGGGGACTAGGAAATCAAAGCGTTCAATCTCACGCTTTATGAAGAAAACTCTCTGATCTGGCAGGGGTCTCACTGTAAAAGTGTAACAGACTATACAGTAAAAGAGCGTTTGGGTCCCCCTAGTTCTCACTTACAAATCAAATCTGTGCAGCGTAGTTTTTCATTTTCTAGCAGCCGAGACATACAAAGCCATCCATTCATTAGAAAAAAAAGACAAACAACTTGTGTCTCTTGTAACAGTCTTTTATAGAAGTGACTTCCAGAAGTCCACATCCAAGAGAATCGTGGATCACCATTTGTATTGAACCTATGGTTCTCTATCAGCCCCATTACCTAAACCTAGGGCTTCTCTTAATATCATGGCAGCTTGAACTTTGTTGCCTACAGAAATGTTTTTCTGACCACCCAGTGCTGACCTCAGACCTCGTTTCTGATCTAGAGAGAAGGAAGTTCAGGGACCTTTCCCACATCAGGGGGAAATACTTAGTATTTCTTCCTCATATGAATCTAGTGCTGCCTCTCATGCTCTCCTACAGAGCAGCAGGCCCTCTCTGTGCAATGATGGCCTACAGCTGGGAAGCATTGCTAATAAATGGAGAAAGTCACTGTAATAGCTACTTCCCTACTAACAGCTTGCTTCCCAGCTCTAGGGAACTGCTCCTCTTCACGCTGTTCTTACAAAATCCACTGCTGCAAAGTCAGCATGAGTACACCTTTAGGCAGGCTTTTGATACATTTCTAAAGAACTTACAATTTCATCATAAACTCCATTCCTTTCTTTTTTCTTTCTTAACTGAAGCATTTTTTTGCCTGCAGTGCAAGACCCAGATGAAGAAGCCCTGAGGAGGTCAAGGTAGGCAACTTGCTGCGAAAAACATGGCTTTCTCCCTATTGATAACCAAATAATGTTTAAAACAACAGCATTAATATGAATGTATGTTATTATCTCTTTGTCTTAAAATATTCTAATACATCTACTTAAAAATCACTGAAATTAAAATGCTATCAGTGAGAGGCATTTGAGTGACAAGGATAACAAATTAGCATGGTTTTAGGAAAGATGGTGCAAAATTCCCGAAGCGTGTGTTCAAATCTGAAAGCTCTCTGCACATGCAACTGTTGTGTACTTTACTGAGTGTGTGAATGCAATGAGTTCGTCAGACCAAGCCCTGTGTAACTACTTGATTGTGTAACTGGATGAAAGTCGGTAACGTTGTGATAGTGCTGATACTTGTGAGCAATTTATTTGGATGATCCTGTGATTGACATTTGATTCTCCTGAAGTGATGTTTCCATAATCATTTGCTTATGTTTTGTTTGGAAAAAATACAACCCAAACTTGTAGACTATGGAAGCACAGGACTGCTTTTGCTAGTAGATAAATGTATGTTTCATATGATCTACCAAAAAGCCACTGAAAAAGTGGATATGTTCAGAGACACAATGAGGAATTAAGACTTATCTTCATCTTACGTTGTCCTGCACAGCTGGGAAACAGATTTATTAGAGATTCTTATGTTGAGCTTAAAAACTGCAGTTGAATCAGAGCATCCTGCATGCAAGCCTGATTTTTCTGTTCACATACTTCAAATCCCTACACCACGTTAGCGACTAAGCCGCTGGCTGGGTTTGTGATGTGTTTGATACTCAATCCACTTTCTCTTCTTTTGCTATGGGTTTAATGATTTGTTTCTTTTTTTTACTGCCATGTGGCTTCTATAAAGGTTCTGAGCTTTTGATCACAGTGCAAGTTATGAATGTTGAATCAGTGTGGAAGATGTCTGTCGTCTTCCCTGTGAAAACACAATAAGTATACTTTCAGTGTGTTTGCTATAAACCTTCCTTTGCAGTTCACCAAAGGTCAGGGCTAGGTGCCAGAACATCAGGCTTGACATGACGTGCCTCACAGGTTTATTTCTTCCCTCAAATGTGCAAGCCTAATTCTTCTTAAATGTATTGTGCATTATGTGTGTTGATGCAATAGCACACATTCAAATCCTTCTTACCATGGGATTTCAAGCACTGCACTGAACTTAACAGTCCCACATACACATCTGAGAGCAATGTCTTGTTTTAAAGAAATAATCATTCCAGCTGTAACCTGTGGCTTTGGAAAATACCGGATATTGGAAAGTTAACGTGGTATGAGATACATTGAAAATAATTATCTGGTAACACAGCAACATGTATAAATTGCACGTTCTAATCAGTGTAACTTAAAGTACGTGACTATAAGCACTGTGCTTTACCCACTTTCTCCATTTTTGAGGTATCACAAGCACAGTTCTGGTTGTGACTATATTTAGGTTTAAGGGCACTCATGGGTAGCAGAGGCAGAAGGGAACGTACTAGCATAGTAGTTATGTGGGTACAGAGCAATTGGCATGAGCTCTGGTGCAAGGAGTGAAATGGGGGGTCCTTGCTATCTCACTGATAGCGCTTGCCCCATCTCGGTGGCTTGGTACCTCCCTCAAGTGTTGCACATACTCTACTGCAGAGCTGGTAGCAACAGCCCTGGTTATGCATGCGTCATCCATCATACAGTACTTCTGGGGCCTATTGGCCCCTCGGTTGAATCTTTTGGCAAGGTCCCTGCCACCTTTGATTTTGTAAAGGGTGGAAGGACGTATGTCAGATGCATAGAATCCATACCTTAACTCCGCTTTTCCAGCACAACAATGCAGTAGAAACTCCTCTTCAGTGGCTACTCAAAACAGCCTGTACAACCACACCTTCTCCATGCCCACAGTTTGGGGTGACCTGGAAGGCTTCCCGGACTCCCAAAAGTGAAAGGTTTCCATGAAGCTGTGGAACTTGAGTCCTGCGAGAGTCTGTGTTGCATTAATCCCATGCACTGCTGGCACTCTGGAAAAATCCTTCCTGTTCCAAAACGGAAGCTACCAGAGATCTCACAGTGTGGGGAATTTTGGTCTCTGGGCACGCTGTGAGCGATCTCTCTCTGGTGCTTTCTTTTGTCTCTTGGTGTCAGTGTAGTCAGCAAGAACTGTGTGAAATGGCGATCAGGTTTCTTCCAAACACCTGGGGGGAGGAAAAAAATGAGAAAAAAAACCCCAAAACAACATGTAGCTTATTTTTGGCAGAAGTGTTTTACATAGTAGCAGCAATCTAGGAGTGACCACTAACTTCATGGCATATGCTCTGAACAGAACTCCTAAAGCTTGGGAATTTTCAGGTGCCAGAATATTATTTTCAGTTAATATTAATGAGCGCACTGCACAACTGTCCTTTGCTCGTGCTACCGCTATTTTGAAGGCAGATATTAGATTATAGCTTTCTCTGCAAATTTTCCATTGCTGTTGTGATGATCACTGTGCAATATTTTCCAGAAAGATGGTATCCATTTCAAGCCAAACAGATGTTTCTGAATACCTTTTCCTTGAATGGAGGGGTATGTCTTTAAAACAGTAAGGGAATTCTTAAATTTCATGTAAGACCCATAGTAGCTAGTATGCTTCAATGTAACTTGAAAAAATGCCATCGTGAAGTTTCATCATTTCAGCTAGGAATACTTTATATCTTCTAATTACTTAAAAGCATGAAAGAGAGTTTGAAAAGTCATGCTTCATGACTCCTTTAGGAGTGTTACTTGCCCGACATTGAGTTATTAGGAACAGCAGGCTTAAAAATATCAGTGAATTTCTTGGCATTTACTGTTTATTGTTTTGCACTTTATTCAGCCTGAGGAGTGAAACCAGCCCAGCCTGTTCATTTCTGTTTGGCTGGTTTTACACTTAAGTTCTGCTGCACTAACACAATTGTCTTATGTTTTGCATGTAAATGATGAGGGCAAAATTACCTTGTTTGCAATGAATCAAATACATTTTGCAAATAACAAGAACGTTTTATTTTCCATTCCATTTGATATACTTCTCCTTGACTGTGCTCTCACCTTGCTCCTTCCCCTTTTTATTTACAAAACCTGAATTTAAACCAGGGTACATCTAGAAAAGATTAAGTGCTTGAGTGCTCCAGCCTGCAGTCAAAGGTAGCTGGGGTGTTCACACGGGGTGGCCAACACGTCATAGGACTGTGCTTTGAAAATCCTGTGTTACTCTGCTTTTTGACACAAATAATCAGAAATATTTATGCAAATGTCAACACTTACACTCGCTTATGCTGACAAAAGCTACAGAAAAGTACTGCTGATACCCGTGGCCAACGGCCCTTTTAGGTAGGACAGCAGGAGATAGATATATATAGATGTATAGGCTGACCTACATATTGCAGAATGGAAAATATTTGCATTAATTTTGCTCTTGTATGGAGTTATCTTTTACTGTCTGCTCGGTTGGGGTGAGGGAGGGAAAAGCCAAGAGAATGTGCTGGCAGGAAAACAATGGGATTACACTACATTTCTAGCAAAAGCAGCCCTGTAATACCAAGCACAAGTCAAAGAATATGAAGTTATATCAAGTTACTTCTCAGAAAGGAACAACTGCAAAACCTTTCATACATGGTCCAAAAAGGATCGCCCGGCCTTCTTTGTGCTGGTTTGAAAGCTGAGGAAAAAATCCAAATAAATTGCCATTGCCCTAGATATAAGGCAGGGGAGTGGTAGTCATGGTCCCTAACCCCTTTCTTTCTCCCTCCTTTCTTTCCTCTCTGTCTCTCTTTCTGTTTCTCTGTCTTTCTCTCTCTCTTTCTTCATGCCACAGGGAAAGGTTTGAAACGGAACGTAACAGCCCACGTTTTGCCAAATTGCGCAACTGGCATCACGGCCTGTCGGCGCAAATCCTTAATGTTAAAAGTTAAAAGCTCACATTTAACACGAGACAGAGAATTACAGTGAAAAATTAACTGCTGTCCTGAGTTAGAGCCTAAGAGTGTCACACATGCAGGAAAGACTTACTGCTAGGGCCTTCTCCGAGTGCCTGTTTTCAGTAGATTTCTGTTGTTAGCCTGGTATCCGTTCACTGTCACCAAAAGTAAAAATACCGATACAGCCCGGTTCCTGTTCTTCATTATAAAGTAGCTTAGCGTTTGTCCTTCGCTGTATCGAATGTAACTTCAGCAGACAGGAAAAGATTACTATTGTACTCTTTTGACTCTAATTCTAGAAGAAGATGAGAGGGAAGTTGTTGATGGTATTTCTTTAGGAGGAAGAGGAACGAGACTTTTACTGGGTTTTACTGCTGTAAAGATAATGAAGTAGGAGAAAGAGAGCTGAAAAGGAAAACTGACCGAGCCTGGCCTAGACTTTGCTAAATGTACAGCCTGCTTAGTTTGCATAGTTGAATGATGCTGTTTGAAGTAAGATATTAGCAATGTGAAGTTTTATTTCTTCAATATATTACACAGGTAGAAGTCATTTGCTGAAACCACTGCTCTAAGTTTTCTGTTGGAAAGCTGGATTTGTCACTAAAGGAAAGTTAGAGATGGCTGTGGTTGCTCAGGATCTGTGAGGAAATGCCAGTTTGCTAGGGGTGATGTAGGAGTGAGAAGAATATACAGTACTACTGGTACACTGAAGTTTTCAAAAGCATCCTGTAAGTTTTAAGGAATATGTTGCCCATTCTGTATTGCTCTTGCTTTGACCCACATCTTTTTCTGTATATAGCAGCATGCTTTATCTCAAATAAAAGGATTTAAAATGAAAATAATTCTGTGCCTGTTTTACGCAGTACTTTATTCCGATTTAAAATAACTGCTTCAACTGTTCATTGAAAGAAGGAGAACTTTTCTTTCCACGATAAAAATTTGGTCAAAATGCTTTCCCCTATTACCTTAAAGGTCAGAAAGAATTACAGGTATCTGAATTAGAATAAATCTGACAAAGCTGCTGAAAGAACAACAACAGAAATGAAAACAAGGCATAATTAACAGATATTAGATGGCAACCTATTGATAATATTGTTTAGCATTTTCATTTGAATTCCCTGGCAATAATGTATTTATTTGTGCCCATGGCAAAGGCACTCGAGACGTTGCTGGTGCTTAGAATGGGATCTTTTCGTTTCAGCATTACAAAAATGCTTTGCTTTTAAGCTGTGTTGGTCAAGATATGGCAAACCTGTACCAAAGGCCTCCAAATACTTCTGTTTTCTGGTTGAAGCACACCAAGAGCAATGTCACTTCCCTTTCTAGTTTATGCTCTGATCATTAAATGAAACCAAAAATGCAACTAAACTGTTTGTGGTTACCCTAGAAACTGCAGATGCTAGACCTCACAATCTGCATCAGGAGTCCTGGTCCTGCCACAGAAGGTTGACTCTGTTGCAGTCCTGCCTAGAGAGCTCTGCAATTCTTGTTTTACTATTAACTTCCAAAAACTGCAAATTAGGTGCCTTTATCTGGTAGCAGTAATTCTGATCAGAGATTGGAGCATGAGATTAGACTGAAACTCTTACACTTTTCCAAAACACTTCCAAACAACTGGAATTTATATGAGCAGTCTGTGCAAGAACAAGTTCATTCAAGCTCCTGTTGTTTTTCTGTGTGGTACAAGGAAGTAAAAGCTACCATTCATGGAGGATTTCACATGAATCAACCAAATATTGGAGTATTTAAAGGAAAAAAGTCTAGCTGTTGTATTTAAAAAAAATAGTCATTTTTTAGTATTATATAAGAGTATACAAGCACTAGTTCCTTTTAAAATGCATTTCACTTTTCTTAGATAAATACCATAGCAGTTCTGTAAGCATGCCATTTAATACACAACATTCACTTACATTTTCCTTATGGGACCACAGATTCTGGTCTTATGAGTGCCTGTGGAAAATCAGCATAACCGCATGAAACCAGAACAACATTTTAACTTGTCCTGAATGTTGCTAAGATCAAACTTTGGTTCCAAGTGGGTGAATTTTATTTATACATGGGAAATTTTGATAGAATTTAAAATATAAATTGGTGAGAAGGTCAATGTTTTTCATAAACATCAAATGTACCTAGATCTAATTTTCAAGCAAATGAAATGGTTTTCTGAATAAGTAATAATGCAGTGTTTTCACCCAAATAGGAGTTGTGTATCCTTAATGTCCTATGACCATAATACAGATACTATTTGTTTCACATAGTCCTAGTGCATGTACTATAATGGAAAAGAGAATGTCTAGATTATATCTCAATGTTTACACTTAATGTTATTTTTAAAGGTATTTTTTAATAATCAGAAAAGCATAGTTTGATCAGATATGAAACTAATGCAGATGTAATAAAGGAACCCCTTCCCCTTAGCTCTGCTTCAGTGGATTTAATGATAAAAAAATCAGTGCATATAAACCATGTAATCAGATAGAGAAATAGTTGTAGTCCTTTTTCCTGAGGGATGCAAAACAGAATCTAAACATTCTCCAAGCATGTAGAATTTAAATTCTTTATGTAATCAGACAGAAAAAGCAATAGAAAAAATCTTTTGTAGTTGGTAACTTTTGCAATGATAAAGAACTTTGTGGAGATGCTGTCATTAATCCCGAAGGCAGAATTGTTCACTACTGCATCGTCCAGTCCCTCTCAAAAAAATATCTCCCAAATGATGGACTTTGTTAATTAAACTGTCAAATTTTTCTATCCAGTTTCTTGTTTATATTTAGACTCGTAATTCCTTAACCCTTACTCCTCAAAACTCTGCCTGCATGTTGTCGTGGCGATCTCCAAGCCCAGAAACTGAATGTTACAGATCTTTCTTTACATAACTATTGGGAGACTTTGTTTTTCCCTCCTGAGTAGGAGGCAGATTTTTTCTGTAAGGTGGAGAAAATGGTCTGAATTTGTCATTCTAGTACATCTCATTGCTAGAGACTGTAACAGACTTAGGCCTGATGAGAAATCATTAACAGCTTTAAGAGCTTACTAGCTTTGTTCTAGCTAAAGGTCAGGTCCAGCCTGGTTATGCCCCGTTTTTAATACACCCAGGCTTATCTCACTGTATGCTGTTTCTCGCTGCATCTTGCAGTGTTTCTTGACCATTTGCAGAAGTCTGCTGATTTCCCTAGGAAAATTAGTCTCAGTTAATGACTGTGAGGCTTAAAATAGGTTCCCAATTGAAGCCTCGATGAGTCACGTAATTCTTTAAACTAGCACTGATGATAGGCAGGTATATCTGTCCCACGCTGAATATATTTTGAGCCATGACTGTTCTGCTGAGCAGGTGACAATGGTTGGTGACAATACTATCTTCTAAATAGCCACTGTGCCAAAAATAAAGTAAAACGTAGGATGTGGATAGTGGTATTAACCCCCTGCCCTTCCCAGTATTGCCAGTAAAGCATAGTGTTATAAGCATTTAATGAAGACACAGCAAAGCTGATGCCAGTAGGAAATCAAAACCAAAAGGCCTTCCAGGTAAATCTGCTTGTCTGGTTATGACACAGGGAAATGCTCATTTTCTGCTGTGGTATTAGACCGTTTGATCTAAACTAACCTGTTTCCTGAATACTGCTGCCTTGCCTTCTACTCAAATGGTCTCGTCCTCACGTTCTACGGTGCTTCATTTCCAGCAGGAATACTGACTGCATGCAGCGTGTGCTGATGGCATGTGGCTAGAGTGTGACTTTAGGAAAGCAGGCATGAGAACTTGACCTCTCTTCCTTTCATGCACAAAGAAATTACAAAAGGAGAAATGTTCTGTGGCTCCTTCCCATGCTCTTTTCACGCCTGCCTGCATGGGAAGGAGAGTAAGTTTCTGCTGTGTAATAAATACAGAGGTCACTTTCTCGCCACTGCCATTTCTCTTGCACTCCACACAGCTGTGCCTACTGAATCTTCAGTATCAAGGAACAAGTATTTGTAGGGAGTATTTTATCACTTTTACAAAAGTCCAACTCTTATGTATCACAGAGCTGTCTGAAGGGGCAGAAGAGGTGACACCAATTTTTGATTTGTGCACTCAGGTTTCCACAGGGACTAAGTTGATTTTGTGGCTTCTTTAGCAGCATCTACCATGAGTTTCAGTGACTTGGACTATCATGACATGTATCAGAAAATACATGGATATTTGCACAAACTTCAGTTTGCAAAGTTAAATAGCTAGAATTTTGGTACGGTACATAGTAGTACCAGATAATGACTCTTTAATCAGCCTTTAATCAACAGCTTTCTGCAATATACACAAAAATGAACTGACTAAAATTTGCTTTCAAGCACAACAACATTCTTTGTTCTACTGCTGTTTATCAAAACCATCTGACACCACCAAGACAAGCTGAGGCACCTCAACCCCCTTCTGTCATTCGCCAGAATTTCCAATGATTAGCATTGCTGACCTGCCCAACTGCCAAGAACTCCCTTTCTGTGCACTAATCAGACTACCAAAATCCTTGTGAAAGATAGGCCCTATTTTTCCACAACAGCCCATGAAACAAAGCGGATGTCTATGGGTAGCTTTCTCATTTAAGGAACGTAACTGCAATAAAGAATAATAAATACATCAGTTTAAAATACCCTGATCCCCACTTACATTTTAGCACCTAATGAGTGACAAAAATGTAGGAACAGTGAAATAACTCGGTTGTCTCTAAGGGAAAGTTGATCAATTATCATGTCTGTCTTCTGCAAAATACTCCTGGAAGTTTTGTGGGAAAAATAAATTTAGAGATCATAAATTCCTTGTTTTCAAGCCAGTTCTCAACTGATCAAAGATGGTGACCATAAGGTATGGTGTATCCGCTTGAATGTACTCACTTAATATTGAAAATGTGAGGCCTCCAAATGAAATTAGCAAATACTGTGAAGCTCTTCTCAAAACAGTTCATAGAGAAAGTAATGCTTAAGCTAACAGAGCTTATTAAAGCTCAAGATTCAATTGTGTGGGGGGGGTGGGTGTGTGCTGACCTATATTTAACACCTCCTCTTTACCATCTCCTTCTCCTGCATGTTCCTGTCCAGCACTGAACTTCTGCATGGGCAGAAACTAACATCGCTTTCATTCCTACTGTGCAACCTTTAAGATTCTCCTGTGCATCCTTCTGCTGATGTAGATGGCTAACCAAGACACTGTTGCACGATGCTGCCTTTCTGTCTGGCTGCTCCTTGCATTGCCTTCAGTCCAACAAGGAAAAGCAGTTCTCCCATGTAACAGGCTTTCCAACAAGCACGTGTAATGCAGAGGCACTCAGCTGTGGTCTGTGGATCATCAGACTGGCTCACAGGGCTTTGTTTAGGGTGAGCTGGAGAACTGGCTGATAGCACAGCACTGGCACTGCTTCCTTTTATTCTGCTTCGAAATTGCATTAATGTCAGCAAAATTACACTGAATACTAATAACTTCCTAATAGTTCATTTCCACATAAGCATTTGTTGTAGTTGACCCAGAACGTTATATGATTACAAATAAGAGAGAGGGAAGGTAAGAAAATCCTTAAGAGAATTTTTGAAATAAAATGTAATCCACATTCTGAAAGAATGACAACTGTTCCAATTCATTGCGCTTGCTTATTTGGTTCAGGAACTAAACAGAAAAGACACGTTAGTGTATTTCAGCTGCAGCTTCAAACTTAGGATAATACCACTTAGAGAAAATAGGAATTTTCCTATCGTCCATATGCACAAATTAAAAAGTAGCTCTAAAAACTGCCAGCTCAAATTGAGATCTATGGGTTCTTGTTCTTCTCTCAGCTTCCCTGGAGAAAAGTGAAGTCATGATGAGAAAGGACACTCCAGTGAACAGGGAATAATCTCCTGGTGTACCGTACCTAAACCTGTGCAGTGGTGTCGTCTATAATGGCCACAAATACAAACCGAAAGTCCTGATCCTGTGCTCAGGTGCCTGCTGGCAGATACCTGTGCTCTGCCAGTGGGGCTATAAAAAGCTAGAGGGAACCATTCAAATAAATCCAATTGCACACTTAAGGCCAAGACAGGGAACAATTATCTGAAATATATCGCAGCTCAAATTGTTCGTGTTCCTCAGAATGTTGCAGTCTTTGTTCTCATTAAAGTGAAGTGTTTACTGATAAGACAAATTGGAATACACATACTTGCATGCCAGATACCATTATGTAAATCTTGGAAGAGAGTTAACTTTTACCAAAACAGATGCTGCTGTACTTCCAGCTGCATTTCTTATTTGACTGTTAAATATAACAGGGTACCGTTAGACTCCACTAAAATGTATCCATAGGAGGTATTTGCTTTGATTTTTAGTGAGCTGCTTTGAGTTTCATGCTACTTACTGAGAAGGAGTTGCTGGTTGGGTTGTTTTTTTCCCCACTGAAAATGTGACAATGCTTCTCCTATTCTGTGGCGCTGTCTGCACATACCAGGGTACCTTCTGGAAGTAATGTATTTCCCTGTTTTTGAAAGCAGACATACTAGCAGGGTATATTGCAGTTGTTTTGGCGTGGGCTGCTCACATTCTTAACTATAGTGGCTGAAAAAGAGAGACTAGCTCTTCTTCTACTCCTTTTTTTCTGATCCCTAGTTAAACTTTAAACTAAACTGCATGATAGTTGTTTTCTGTCCTCTCCAGTTAACTGCCTGTGATTTTTTTTGTGTGTGTGTTTGTTAAGATAACAAACCTATATCTTGGTGGGGGGGGCGGGGGGAAGACAAACAAATCTCAATAGTTTTATATTCATCTGACCACGGAAAAATTCTCAGCTGCAAACACAGAAAGGCAGAGATAGCCTCACTGGATCAGAACAGCAGTTAATCTAGCTCAGCGTCCAGTTTCCAACAGTGTCAGTATCTCATGCCTTTGAGACAAAAACATTTGGAAGGCAATAATGAAATAGCTTTCACACAACTTTACTCCCAGACACCCTGTAAGAATTTTTTTTTAAATTATTTTGTGGCTTCTACATCTTAAAAGCAAATTTTATTTGTTGGCAAATACGTTTAGGTAAATACAAGTACATGTTAGGATGGAAGCTACTATAAGTCTAATAAGGAAAAGTTCTGCAAATCCACAATATACTACTAGAAAAACAGAATTTTTAATTTCAATAGATACAGACCCTAATAATCTGTAAGTGTTAATAACTATTTCTTCTTTGAAAAAAAAAGGGGCCACTATATATCTGTCGGGTTCTACAGGGGACTATTGGATTATTAATACAGGAAAATACTGATAAACTGAATAGTAATATTTATTTTAAAAATCCATAATTTGTTATTAAAGAGGGTGAGCTGATATTTTAAATACTTAGTTGGGATTCAGGAGGGCTTATGTCAGTTCTTTGCCCTGCCATGGACCTTCTTTTCAACCATGAGAAATTCTATTAAGTTCTAGTTTCTCATTTGTAAAATGAGAAAAATAGTCTTGTTCCGTGAGAATACCGAAACAAAAATCAGTTACAGCGTTCAGTTATTGCTTCAGTGCTAAAAGACAGGGAAGGACCATGTGGTCTCTCGAGATGCCTGATGTTCCTTGTGTCATCAGATCTTCATTACAGATTAAATGATTCTGTCTCTACAACACTGCAATGGAACAGAAGGGAGCTATTCGAGAGTCTAGATCTGTTACCCTCTAAGGAGAAGGCAGATGGAAGGTGCACAGGCTCTACATCTCAGGTCTCCTAGTACATGTACATGTTTGTTTGGGGTTCTCTTATATTTGGTTTTCAAAAATAAAATACAATGGGAAAGTATTCCAATGTACAGTTAGGATTCAACAGACTTATTTACTGGAAACTCTCTGAAGTTTCTTCAGGCTCTGTTTAGGATCCAGTAGCACAGACAAGCTTGGCTTGCAAATGAAATTTACGTTTTGTTATTCAAACTATTATAATTCTTGCTAGGATGTGAGAGGGAAAGACTCTCTCTCTATAATTTCATTCACTCTGTCTTTATGACTGTATCATGGAGCATGTTTTTAAGAGAAGGAAACATTTCGTAATTTCCATTGTATAAGACACTGTGTAACTGGTAAGACGGTATATTGCATAAATAGATCTTGTTTGAGATGCATGTCCAATATTTAATAAAATCTGTGGGAGTTGAACTGTTCTCTAGCAACAGTTGCCGACTAAGACCCTTCTCTCAAAAGCCATTTCAGCTGGGGACTAGAAGGGCCACAGACAAAAAAACCTTAATATTCATTCCCTCCCAGATAGCTCAAAACTCCTATCCACTATTGTCAGTTATTGAGCAGCCTGTGTAGCCATGGAGATACAAACTGCTCATAATATTCTGAGCCAAATTCCTTCATGTTGTGAAGGTATTGACCTCATTGAGCCTCCTCCAGGGATGTGTTTGACTCAAAAGTAAAATTAATTCTGTTCATAAAGGCTGGAAATCCAATAGTCTGTTCCTCAAAATGCAAGTATTGCTAATAAGAGACACATCTGATCTGGAGCCTTTCTCACTGTTTGCCGAATGGGAATTACTCCTGCTGACTGGGAGAAATTCCTGGAAGCAAAACCATGAGGAAACATTCTGTGCCTTTGAGCTTGTCTGTCCCTTTACTTTCTGCCTTTTCCTTTGCCTTTGTTCTGTGGAAGTATGTTTACTATACTTCTCTCTCTCTCTGTAACCTTCACAACTCCCCTGCCATCACTCAGTGTTATCCTGTACTTGTACACTCATGGAAGAAGCTTTCATGAAATCCTGACCTCAAAGTCAAGTGACATTTTTCTGCATTCTTCAGCATAGCCACACGAGTGGAGGCAGAAAAGTTTGGATCAGTTTAACAGTAACAACAGAGGCCTAACACTGCTGCTGCCTGACCCCAGCTGCCTGCCTTTTGGTCTTGACTATAATTACTCATAGAACATTTGGTGACACTGGAAATAAATAATGCTTTGCTCTTTTCAGGCTGGGACTGTATTTTTTTTTTTTAACATTCTTGCATGATTATGGCTCTTGGCATACTAACACTTCCCCCGACACATGCAGAGTTTCTAATCCATCCTCCTCTACCTTGTTTCATCCTGGCTTCCCTATACCTGATGTTCCAGTGAACTCATGGCTTGGTTACCACAAAGCTAGTGTTTGGTTTCTCATTGCTTTAGAGTGGTGAACCAATTGGTCTTATTGGGGTAGTCACTTTCAAGACAGGTTCTTCCCTTCTGACCTTAATAACATTCTTAGTCAGATAGCCAGGTCTGAGGGTGATTTCTACTGGGTTTGAAAATCTGGCTTCAATTCATATATTTTAGGGGTTACATTTTAGTTAGAGGTCTTAAAAATTGGTAGAGAACACCTATGCCCAAACCTTTGTTGATGTAAGCTGGATTGGTTGTTATAACTTCACTGGAGCTAATCTATGAAAGGACTATGTGGAAAATACTAAGAACAGCCTTCCAAGCATAGCATAGGATAATGATTGGAGCCCAAAAAATCCACATAAATAAATATGTATATACCTTCTTCTCAAAGGAATTTTCAGAAAGAAGATTCATTTGAGTAAATGAGGACATTTGCTTTGTGTTTTGGAATTTGAGATCCCATTTAAGAAAAATGTTCTCATTTGGCATATTTCAACTTTAAACATGTTGAAATTCCAGAACAATTCCTTAAACAGGAAAGCATACAACCACCCACCAAATTGCTGAATATTGAGACTATCTCAGTGACTTAATTGGATTTCAACCTTAGCAGTCTAAGTCTAAAGGATTCTATTCTTTATGAAAATCCCTATGTCTTAACTTAACACAATTAACAGTTACACAATTGATTGCACTTAAACTGATCAGTTATTTTTGTAAATGTGTATGTGCATTTACAGAGTAACAGCTGAATTCTCTATCAGTGAAATTCAGACTGACTTACTCCTTACCTCAGTGAAGGAATTTCACTTGTTTCTAATCCAATTTAGACTGAGAAAACTAGTACTTAGTTGGGTAGGACAGAGCATTTTGAAGTGATGCCAGACATATATAACTGCTCTTGTATGAATCTTTGTCAACCATTCAACTGCTTATCACTTCAAAATATTGGATCCCTGAGGACTGCCCAAGTATGATTATTTTTACGACTTGGAGCTGACATCAGACAATATTCCACTGGAATATTATTGAAATTTTCTTTTAAGAAGGAACCTATTAAAGTCAAAACAGTGCCTGAAATTATATAAATACATATGATGTCTAATTTGTAACAGTTACATTTTCCTTCATTTTACTGTAACACTGAAACAAAGTTGTTTGCAACTGAGAAGAAGCATACAGTAGACTTGCATATTTGGTGAGTTTCACTTGGAAAGCTGAAGAGGTTTCTCAAACCTATATTTCTGAGCAACCACTCTAGGATGCTTTTTGCAACCAAACATTTCTCCTCAACCCATCTTCTTTCTTCTTTGTCCCTGTTTTTGGTTGGTTTTGGGTTTTTTTGCCACCACTGGCATTTGCGTTTACTTTGTTCATACTGTATCCCCTCCTTTCACAGAGACAAGGAAAATGTTGCTGCTGCATCAGAAAACAGGTAATGTTTGCTCTGTGTGTTTTGCTTTCCTCCTGTTCAGAATTTACCTCCGCTTTCCCCATATGGTTCTTACCTCAAAAACGCACAATTTGTACACTGAGCAGATGATGAATGTAGAGGTTTCAACTAAGTAGGTTTGCTGGCATTTCTTTCTAACGTAGACTTGAAAAAGGTCTGTGAATGGGGCAAGTGGGGATCATGTTTTTCAGAACTTAGAAACCTGAAAAATAAGCAGCTTTTATCAAATGTTCTTGAAATGGAGTCTCTTCAGTTTGTGATCGAGTTTTAAGAACAATTTCCATTTTAAACCATCTAGATTGTTCAAGATGTTTTTAAAATCTAAATAAGCTTATAATTTGTTATTTTAAGAATATTTATATATCAGATGCTTGCATATCTTCATTTACCCTGGATGGGTTATGAGGTTCAAAACATAGTATGTCTGTAAGTAAGCTCATTCTTTTCAAAAACTGTTTCCTCCCAAAGAATCTCGCGCATTTTGCAGTTACATACAGAAATATATTGTTTTCTACTAGTTCATGTACTAAAACATACAAGTACTGAAACACAGGTACTTGAGTGAATCTGACCAATTGTTTAATGGAGCAAAGAAATGCCTCTTATTAATGACAAACTTGTCATTAAAAGAATTCTATCTCACTGCTTTCCTCTATCTGGATTCCTACCCAAACAATGGCAGCTACTTTTTTTTTTCCTGAAAGACTGCTCACATTTGAACGAAGGTTGCATAGAGTTAAAATCCAAGTACAAGCATTATTGTTACTAACGACTCAAGCAATGGCAGCTGGCACTTGGAACAGTGGGAAAATGGATTTTTATTTTTAAATTAATTGTGTTAAAAGAATGAACTAAACCCCTTGATTCCTGTATAACAGCTATATATAAATTAAACTGAATTGATAAAACAAGTAACACATGTTAGCATTTCACTAGCAGTTTCATTTGTATAAAATCATCTACAAGACTATGCAGCTGCTCCACTGAAATCTCTTTTTATTTTATTTCACTTTCTTTTACCAGGAACAATTTCTGATGTATGACTGGTGTTAGTGTCATACTACATTGCCTTAATCTTGCATGGTTTGTCATACCATAGCTTTACTCCACCTCCATTATCATCACAGCTCTGCTATGTGTCTTATTTTGATATTCCTAGCAATATGGTTTCCAGATTTAACACAAGATACCTTTTTTTAATTCTTAAAGACTCTCCTCGTCTTAAATGGTAATAAAATAATAAATATCAAGATTTGCCATGACTTCATCTGCAGTATCGTGATGATTTCCTATGGTGTAAGGAATCTGGGGATACAAAAAAAGGACACAATATTTACAGATATAAATCTTTCAGGAAAAAGACAAGACAGAAAAACAAAGCCTTCATTATTAAACCTAGATTTAACTTGACTTTTCAGTTACGATATTTAGCACTTTTGTTGTTTTTTGTTGTGGGTGGTTTGCTTTTCTTTTTCCCCTGAAGGCTTTAATCCATATAAATAAGTGCTTTTGTAAAGTGCCAGGTATTAGCATTCTGAAATGCTGCTTTACTTGGTATGGTAGACAGTAAGCATATGTATCTCTCAAAACTAAAAAATCGAACAAACTTTTTAAACTACCAGCTTCTTCTCTGTCTGGAATTCTGTCTCTCCATCAAAACCCTGCTATCACCTAGGAAATTGGTGACATGATAATAGATACCTCATTTACAAATCCCCTTATGATCTTTGTTACCCAGGCCTACAGCTACTGCACATGCGCCACAGTATGTGACCTCAAGTATTTGGCATCCTCCTAAATCATGCACCACGGATGCCAACACTGACAGTGCTAAGCCAGTGGCCTCCAAGGGGTCTGTGAGGCTTGGAGCGGGTACAAATCAGAGGGAGGCCAGTTATGTCACTACTGGCCAGAAAGTCTCTCTTGCTTCATCCAGTAATCGAAGGTACACTGTGACGTGTAACTGCATAACTGACCTGGTTTGGAGCTTTGGAATGGTTTGGTAATAACAACCTCTAACTCCTTCAGATGGAAATGCCCATTACCTAAAAGGCAGATGTCCAAGTTCTACAAAATCCAGCAACTCCTAGTTCATGTGGGTTTTACATTTTAAGTGGCACTCTTAAGGATCTCACCTACAATATAGAGACAACACTCATTAAGCACCTCCTGCAGAGGAACAGCAGCTGATACTACTCACCATGTTTCTACAAACATTCCCACATTCAAATGCAAAACTCTTCCATGTTATGTCTTTCGCTGAACCTTCTCCAGCACTTTTTTTTTCTCCAAATGCTACAGTAAGAGATAATTTTTGCCTATTCATTTTCATTTTTGTTCCCTATGTTTTCAATTCTTTACAAGAGATCTGTTGGAGGATTTGAAACAAAAAAGAACTTCATGCATTACATAAAAGAGACTTAATACTGCTTTAATAATCTGCTCAATAGTTATTTGGAAAGTAAGTCTCAGAATTCAGGACTTCACTGAGAGAAGCGTAATCTGCACTTATTTTTTAAATGTTAGTGTGCGTTGCTGTTCTCATTATGTATGTTAACCATTATTATCTTCCTAACCTCTACTGATCTGTGTTCCTTTTCATGAGTGAAAATCAGCAGAGGGGTGTATGTGTGTGTTTCCATCCACCTAACTTAACATTGTGCGTTTTATGTTTGTTTGTAACCACAAATATGGAGATGTTTGAGGACATCCGTTTCATTTGAGTTTCCTTAAAATGCAAAATACTGTAAAGATTAAAAGTGTACAGAATGACTGTATGAAAAAAAACAACAGAAAAAACTCTTACATACCTAAGAACGAAGCTATTACAATAGATGACCTATTTCATAAAGCAGCATTCACGTTTATCAGTTCTTAAAATTCTTCTGCACCTGAAGAACTGAAAAAAAGAAAAAAAATATAGAAAGGAGGCAATCTTAAGGAAAAAAAGTTATTTTATTTGCATATCTAAGTAAAATTATTTAAAATGTATAGTGGTTAAACTAGAAACAGTCACATTACTCCGAGTTTTTTCTATAAAACTGAATAAAGAATTAGTGACCAACTGCATGTAATGTGTGTGACAAGATTTTTAAGGTTATATCTACTTCATTTACACTTATTTCAATTCCCTATGCTGTCAATTAATATATTCTGCACTGCAGGAAGGTGCAAGCCTCTAACTTCTTAATCACATAAAAAGAACTATTACAAACAGCATGCATGATAAAATTGTATTTCTCTTAAATTTTATAAAGTATTCCAGTATATTTGCATTTATTTTATTTATATGTGTCTAGTTCAAATCCATTTCCACACAGGTCTGTGTCCACCTATACTCTCCTCTTTTTTTATTTTCTTTCTTTCTTTTAATTATATATCACTGAATATGTGTGTTGGTTAACATTTTGGTTTCATTACAACAATTAAGTAACTTCACTGGTTTCCTCTATTCAAGGTATGAAGTCTTGATTCTTTTGAAATCTGTAGCAAACTCCCTTTCACTTCAGTGAAAACAGAAAGACAAAATAGGTGAAATCCTAGCTGACATTTGTTTTTAGGACGTGCATTAAGTTCTGCTGTTATGTGCAGTATAGCTTCAGTCCTTTCCTGCCAAAACAAAGATGTATAAGTACTAAATTTTGACTCAACTCCTTTTAAGGTGACAATATCAGTACCCACTGTTGCACAGGGAGAAAAAAATCCTGTGAGTATTACAATTTGGTGACAGACTACCTCATAATCCATAGCCGTGACGTACAATATACAGATATTCTGCTACATAGTCTATGTAATTGATACTGTGTTAGCTAAGCGGAAGAATTTACATCATAATGCAAATGCATCAGGATGGAAGAACTGATCTGAATTTTAGATGCGTACTAAGATGGACAAACTTTTGCAAAACTGTTGTAAAACTTTTGGTGTCATGATTTGAACACCAAAATTGCAAACAGGGTATTTTCAGAAGCTGCCTTGTTATGTAGATAATTGCAGATGACACTCGTAAGGGAGAGATACTGAATTTTTTGCTTTTGTCATGGGTTGCATTCAACTTTGAGATTAGTAAGCATAACAACCACGCTTCAATTTCAGCTAATCAAACAGTAAAATATTCAGCTGAAATAAGACACCATCATTTAGACTACTAAACCATATAAGAAGGTGAAGAGGAGGAGGACAGGGGAAATGGGACTGGCCCTTGAAGAGCCTGAAGTACGCAGAGCTCAGTGTAGGTCCTGAGGAGTCTAACTCGTTGAATCAGTGCTTCTGAAAGCAGCAAAAGAAAATATTACGTAGAACGGCTGAAAGAGAAAATATTTGCACAATGGCAAATTCACATAGGGAAAAAAAACCCAAAACTGGGATAATGTTTGAGGGTTAATGGTTGGCTGAATGCTGCTGTGGAACTGTAAGCCTTCTTTTGTTATTTGATACTGTGCTCAGGGAAGATGATTTGGGGCATTCTTTGTACACTGCACAAGAGAATCGCCAAATTCCATCGCTCTGATAGGAGTCATTTGTAGGAACCCAGAGATGGGGCAATATACTTACGAGTGAGGTCAAAAGAAGAAATAATACATCCAATATATTCTTATACCACTGCCACTGCTCATGGGCAAGACAACTATGTCTTGTACAGTAATGCCCTGATGAAAAAAAAAACCAAACAAAAACAAAGTATTAGGATAAGTACTGAAGAAAATGAATCTACAGCACAATAATATGGCACCAAGAAAAATCCCCCTTATGTTTGGGGGACATATATGTGCTTATGTTGTCCCTGAAGTTTGTGCCCCAAAATAGTATAATAATCGAGACATTAAATTGCTATTAGTTATTTTTCAGTGGCTTATTTGTTCTGTGGATTATAATTAATAAAGTCCACAGTACAATCCGCCTAAACACAAAATCAAGCTTTTGGCTTTCCTTGTTTCTCTTTTTTTTTTTTTTCTTTTTAGTTTTAAATGACCTAGTGATTTTTGTTAGATTTATCGGCAAATGAATAATGAATGTATATATAATTACTTTTTTGTTGATATCAAGTTCATTGAAACAGTCAGCAGAGAACTTGAATCTTGTATGTCCATTTAATGATTGGTTTAGGGTTTTTTTTATTTTCCTTTGAGTAAGAGCTAGTGGAAGACAACAAACTGAACCTCCAAAAAGATTGGTTTATTTCTTAGCAGCAGATGGCTTTGACTAAACTATCTTGCAAAGCTGTCTGATAAATAACTTTGCCCCATTTGTCTATCTGTAAGAGATGAGTAATACCTTCCTAATTTGAGTGAGGCTGCAAGGCTGAAATATGTTAATGAGCACTACGTGCTCTGATAGCAGGAGATGAAAGATACTAGTAGTTCAGTACGTTATTAAAATGGCCACAGGATACGAGACCAGATTTTTATTATTCATTTCAGTTAATCTACTTTGCAATCAAATAAAGAGAAAATTAATTAAGCATTAATATTTCTGTGTTGCGTGTTATCTATGCCACAAGAGCACAAGGGGCCCTCAAGGATAACAACTCATGCTCATCGCTCAAATGGTTTTAAAACTGGTGCAGTAAAATTCTATGTACATCTTCCCCTTGTATTTTGCACACTGTTCTATGTGTAAAAAGGCATCTTTTAGTAGGCAATATAGGTGGTAGGGGGACGGTTGGACTAGATGATCTTGAAGGTTTTTTCCAACCTTAATGATTCTATGATCCTCTTGTTTGATGGGTTGGTTAGTGTAATGTAGGCTGAATTTAGGTCAGAGATGAATGGGCTCCTTTTAAACATCTTTCCACTTGCCTGTATTGCACAAAACTGATTAAACCCAACACCAAACTGTGTTGACTGGATTTCTAGACTATCCGAATTTGCAGGAAACTTGCTGATACAAGACTATTATAACATCCTTTAAATTGCTTTTCTTCATCTAATTAAACAGTTTACTCCTAACATAAACTTCAGCTCCAGGAGTAAATTTTGGGTGAAATTTATCCAAACTCAAAGAGTTTGTGACAGGCTCTTCACAACCATTTAAGTACTGCATGCCATGTTTCCTGCCGCTGGCTTCAGAGGGAGCAGGACTTAAGTGCTGTATAACACCTGGAATGAATTTCAGTCAAGCAGGACGAAAACTGCATTACAGGCTTAACTGCACATCCAAAAAGGCCTTTGCATAATTATGCTTTTCCTTCAGTAACACAGCCTGCTACTATGTTTGCAGCTTCAGATTCAGACATACTAGGTTTTATGGTCTGTGTTTAAATATGCACCTTCTTAAAATGCTTCTTGTTTTATTTAATTTAACTCTAATTAGTACCCCTGTTGAGCATGCTCCGGTGTCTACCAGTTCTGCCTCTGCTCCTGCACCGCTTGCTTCAGCACATCAGCCTGCTACTGCTGCTCAAAATACTGCCAGTCTGATGCCACCACCAGCAGCCACCTCAGTAGTGCAGGAGTCTTTCTCATCCTCCTTCCAAAGGTAATGCTTCATTGCTTTCTCCTTTCGCAGATACACCCATGTGGCTCTGGAAATGCTGCATACACATTCTTAACTTAAGAATGTAGTATGTAAAAGCTGTAGCCTACCTTAGATGCTTTTGTATATTTTTTGGTGTGTTTTCTTGTTTTGGCGTATGTTGTTCATGTTTGCAAAGAATTTGCAAATAAAACTGCCCTGAAAAATAACAAAAAGCAGCTTTAAGTCTGCAATACAGTTAACATTTTCAGAAAGCAAGTCTAGGGTTAAAACTATAAGTGTTTTTTCACCACTTGTAATAAAACCAAAAGAACTCCTTTTAATAGTTACAGTGGTTGAATGAAGGTTCTTCATTCTGCAGAATAACATGAAATGGAAAATTAGAAAATGTCATTTACTCACGTGATTAAGCTTACCATTTTGTAGCAGACGTCAGTAGAACATGGTGGACAACGAGGATTATGTCAACAATACCACACATTTGATGATTGACTTGCTCTGTAAGATATTAAGTCAATTAATTTCTATTAGATCTCTCTACTCTCTAATGACATTTAGTTATAGAGCTAAAGTGAGTTTCAAGGAGGAATGCATTCATAGCACTTGTAGTACAGTAGAAGTTACAGTTGTATAGTAAATGTCTGAAGAAACGCATAGGATTTAAACTGCTGTTCACTTACATTATAGTAATTCTGAGTGAATTCCTTTGGTGCATATTATTCTTTTCTCTTTGTTTTTTTTTTTCTATATGAATATCGCTAAAAGACGTATATTGCAGCATGCTTTAAAAATCCAAGGAAAAGCATACTTCCAGTAATGTAATCTGCTTCGAATAATTGAGCCCTAAGATGTAATCTGTCATATCTTAGATGTGTGCAAATGGAATTGGAAATGTTCTCTTGGCTTGCTTTCTTTTTTAACATTTTGCAAGTTGAGCAAATTTAAGTTTGACTTAAATTATTTATGTATATCAACTATTTAGTTTCTGACTTTAGTCAGTTTTTACCTAACCATGACCTACCGGACCACAGTGTTTTTATTCCAGTGCAAGAAAACCAATCATCCAGCCAGCAAAGGAGGTTTGAATAAGGTTTATTCTGTAATTCAGAACTGTGCTGTAAGGCACTTTCAGATGAAATAATGATACGGTTTAAGTAATTTTTATTCCTCAGTTGAAACTGTACCATGAAGAAAATGGATTATCTAATACATGCTTGAAAAATAAATGCCTCTACTAAACTAATCATGCCAATGACTTGTGTTTTAAATAGGAGAATCTTTTGTCTGGTACTGCTTTCATATTCAAAAGTTTAGCTTGAATTAAGACTCAAACATCTTCAGATCTTGCAGATAAAAACATGTATCATTGACAAAAGTCTTGTCCTGAAATATTGTCTTAGTTATCGATAGACTTTGGTTGTAAGATTTTTTATTTTTTTTTACATAATGTGTGCATTTTGTTCTGTAGGAATGTGCTTGATTGTGCTATTCTGTCAGTCTGCAGATGTATGCTACAGAAAACCTGTTCCTGGTAACTATGCAGCAGTCCTCTTGTGTCTGAACTCCGACAAAGCTCGATTTTGATGTCACTATTTTTCTTCCTGTTGAATTATTTTGTACATGCTTTCATGTGTCTTCTGCAGAGTGGTTGCAGCCCCCAGCTCTCTTTCACAGCCTAAGCCTTTCCATGGGTCCAAGAACATGTCATTAGCAGCCTCCACTATTTCATCTGCTATCTCGTCTCAGTCTAGGTATATCTGTAAAGCTCTCTTTTTCTTTTAACTTAGTTTGGTTTTATTCTGTATTACTCTCTCCAATTTAAGGTTTTCAACTTCTTAAGAGATTGGCTTGGAAGAGACTATTGAAAAGCATGATGTGTTTAAAGAAATAGCCTTCTTGCTTATCTTTCACATTAAAACCAAGCTAGGAGACACCTAAGTTTTAGATTTAGGATATGTGACCAGAAGATTCTTTGGAACAAAGGTATTCCAGTTGGTTGGTTTGTCCTGGTTTTGCCATCTTAAAATGAAAATATTTGTCCAGTGACACTGAGTGAGAATAACAGACTCTTTTTTTTTTTTTTTTTTTT